>JAVSCE010020967.1:0-187987 GCA_032199065.1 Smutsia gigantea
GGTGGTGGTTGTTGTGGTGGTGGTGGTGGTGGTGATGTTGTGGTGGTGGTGATGATGGTCATGGTGGTGGTTGTGGTGGGGATGGTGGTGGGGATGGTGGTGGTGGTGGTGGTGATGGTGGTGGTGGTGGTGGTGGTGGTGGTGGGGATGGTGGTGGTGGTGGTGGTGGTGGTGGTGGTGGTGGTGGTGGGGATGGTGGTGGTGTTGGGGATGGTGGTGGTGGTGGGGATGGTGGTGGTGGTGGTGGGGATGGTGGTGGTGGTGGTGGGGGTGGTGGTGGTGGGGATGGTGGTGGTGGTGGTGGGTGGGGATGTGGTGGTGGTGGTGGTGGTTGTGGTGGTGGTGGTGGTGGTGGTGGTTGTGGTGGTGATGGTGGTGGTGTGGTGGTGAGGTGGTGGTGGTGGTGATGATGGTGGTGGTGGTGGTGGTGGTGGTGATGATGGTGGTGGTGGTGGTGGTGGTGGTAGTGGTGGTGGTGGTGGGGATTGTGGTGGTTGTGAGTGGGGATGGTGGTGGTGGTGGTGATGGTGGGTGGTGGTGGTGGTGGTGGTTGTGGTGGTGATGGTGATGGTGGTGGTTGTGGTGGTGATGGTGGTGGTGGTGGTGGTGGTGGTGGTGATGGTGGTGGTGTTGGTGGTGGTGGTTGTGGTGGGGATGGTGGTGGTGCTGGTGGTGGTGGTGGTGCTGGTGGTGATGGTGGTGGTGGTGGTTGTGGTGGTGATGGTGGTGGTTGTGGTGGGGATGGTGGTGGTGGTGGTGGTGGTGGTGGTTGTGGTAGTGGTGGTGGTGGTGGTGGTGGTGGTGGTGGTGATGGTCCTTGTGGTGGTAAGGAGGCGAGAAGTGAACTGGGGAAGGTCTTATGGGGATGTTGGTTAGAGAATATTAGGGAGTAGTAGTAGCTAGAGTCTGAGGAAAGGGCATGTCATGCCAAGGAGTAGAATACAGCTAGGAAGACTAACACGTATACTTTCATATCCTGCTGCCAAAATAACCTGTATAAAAGACAGAACTAATCACATCAATTTTTACATTAACACACCTCATTGGTTCTATTAATAATAAATGTAAGCTGCCACCACCCATCCCCTTCCTCCCATGATCCAGCCTTTGTTTGTTCACCCCTGCAGTCCTATCTTTGGTCTCAAATCCCCCTTCTACACAGACCCAACCCCCTGGGATTGCATTCTAGAACAACTGAATTACTTGTCTTTTCATTTGCAATTCTTATATTGATTGCCATTATCCCACACACACCTAAAAATCTTTTAGTTTCTTGTCCTCCTGGTGATACTTTTTTCATTCAAGACTCGGTTAATGATTCTGCTATGGTTTTCCACGACCTCAATAGTTTCCCCCTAAAATCAACCTCACTGATCTCTGTGTACTGTTGAACATTCTTACTGCAACAAAACATGCCATCCTGCAATTCGTAGACATAGGTCTCTTCCTTTTACTAAATGTTAGAAAATAATCGTGCCTAATTGACCTCTGGGTCTACAGCCTAATACATTTTTGACCCTCAATAACCATAATATTCAATAAGCATCTATCTATAAGTGAACATTTGGGAATCATTCATGTTTCAGTTTGAGTTTGGTATGTTAAGATCCAGGAAGCATCAAGTAATTTTAGATATATGAGACCTAAACCTGGAAAAGAAACCAATCTCGTGTCTTGCCTAAACCTAAGATTTCTGACAGGTCTAGAAGTTTCCTTTTCAACAAAGTGATGTTTTCAATATTCTGGCTATAAAATAGCCTATGGAAGTAGAATTCTCTGCACTGAATGTAATTGGGCAATAGCAGAGGCTTAAAAGCTGAAAATATCCACTTAACTTCCCATTGACTATTGTGCTCATTACCTTCTCCTTAGAGAGAAAGGTAATTACACAGTTGCCAAGCTTAGTTTAAAGAATACTGCACTCTATGTCTAAAAATCAGTTACAGTTTTTAGGATTTGTTCAAGAAGAAGTTTTTTCTTTTTAGGAGAGGACTAGATGCTATTTTTGTCACACCTTTGTTTTCAGTGCATGCACAACTAAAGAAATAAATTAGATGACTCAAATTATTAGGTATACATTTAACAATAAGTGACAATTTTTAAAACAAAGGACATTATGAAGTTACTAGTTTTCCAGTCCTGAAATTAACAGATCTGAATTAATCTTAAAAAGAAAGGAAACAGATTTTTAGAATATGTGTGAAAGAGTAATTCATCTGCATCATTTGGTTTATTGGGCTATGTTGCTTAAGATCTAAGGAAAGAATCTGAGTCTAAACAATGGAGAATTTTAATCATAGTTAGGGTACTAACTTGCTATTTCACTTTTAGTTAACAATTAATATTGTAAAAAGAAAAATGCTTCAACTTCCTTTATCTCTGAGGAGATAAATGGTCCAGTATAGACCATATTCAGACAACACAAAAAATAAATAATATATATTAAAATTCATTAGATTTAATGACTCTTTAGAGTTTGAAAATAGGGAAAATTCTTATTAGGAAAAAATTTCCATTACTTTTTAGATGAAATTTCTCTAAATCTAGGTAATATATACTACTAGTTTAGCATGTGGGATGAACTAAAAGACATAGCTGAAAAATACTGTAGAGATTTTTTAGAACAACATCTTTAAAAATAATGGCAGGAAGGTAAACAATCTGTGTTTGTTTTTCTGTCTAATTAGTATGAGAACTAGAATCAGAAATCAGAACTTTTAACTTTCAATTTCCAATTTAAATTTTTCACTTTCCGTCAATATGTACTTGTTCTGAAACCATGCACCATTCAAAACAACCAATAATCTCAAATTGTTATCCTACATATAAGCAATATACATTTATTTTTTTCCTCTAAGAATCTCCTCACACTTATCCATATAATTTTATTTTTTATTTTATCTTATAAAATATTTATGATTTTATTTACCTCTGTCATTTCTTCGCTGCCCCCTTTTTCCAGGAAGTTCATAACTTTTCCACCCCAATTAAACACTTTTCCTTTACACACTGCCTTCCCTAAAAATCTTTGGTGGTCACTAATTCCAGAGAATATTTTGAATCGATACCTGTCTTAAAAAGAAAAATTCTAAATTCAAATATATATATTTGGCACAGGCAATCTGCAAATAATCACCAGCTCAAAGCCGTCTTATCCATCGGGGTGCTCGGTTGCCAACCCAGTGAGACACTATCCCCTGATGTTCATCCGTCATGATAAGGATGAATTCAGATTCTCATCAAAGCAGCTGAGTTAGTTTAAAATGCATGACATTTTTCATACCGTAGAACTGACAGTATAGTTGCATACCTGAACAATGCCTCATTATGTTACCTTTTTATTTTCCAGAAAAATAAATTGTAATGGATATAAGCCTATCCCTTCTTGTTATTCATTCTTTACTGATATCAAATCCACTCAGGGTGCTTCTGATAACAGAACTATGGGAATAAACAACTATACTTGAAATAAAATTTTATATTCCATATATTTCTCACCAGAACTATCAACATTTTATACAAAACCTTATCTTTTAAAATGTAATACTGTAGTAAGAATTAATTACTGATACTGATTCTGAGTAATGCCAATCCATTTCAACAGAATCATGGAAGGATTTGGGGAATCTACACTTACATTAGACATTTATGTGAAAAATATCTCATTTCATGTTCTGTGTCCAAAGACAAACTAAATGTCTATAAAAATTCCTCAATCTTTCATCCACCTCTACCTGGTTTTAATCTTTATTTCCTTCTAATTAATCCTTTTGCTTTGCCTGCAGTATCACATATGAAGACTTTCTCTTCCCTCACTTGATTTCGGGCACTTCTCAATTCCGTATTTTACTTTGCAGTTCTGTTTATGAATTTTGGGGATTTTAGTAAAGAAAAAAAGGAATAAACATTTTTCTGTTTTGCATATAATGGGATATTGCACAACCTCTGCAGCGAATTCATTCATAAAGCCAACTCTATGATTTACAAAAGTTGAACATATATAAGAAAAAAGGCCTATAGGATTAAGTATGTTTGTGTAAGAAAAAAAGGGATACAGGATTAATTATGTTTATGTCAAAAACTGAACATATGTAAGAAAAAGGGCCTGTAGGATTAAGTATGTTTGTGTAAGAAAAAAAGGGATGCAGGATTAATTATGTTTATGTCATATCTTGGCTTCTGTTCTATAATGTAGTCCTCACTGTAGGATGTAATAATGTTTTCAAAAAAAGTTTCCGGGATACATAGTACAAATTAGTCTTGCATTGTCTGGTATGAAGTAATCACTTAATGTATTTGGGAAATGAAACAGCTGTTCAATAAATTAATTTTTTAATATAATGGATAAATAGTAATTAAGATCACCAGAATAAATTACATTTTACCTTTTCACCTTTGGAGCCCTTGAGACCCCTGACACCATCTGCTCCCTACGGAATAAATGGGAAAGATTAAATGATTATAACTTTTTACATTGAAATTAAATCTTGTGGAAAAAATAACATTTACCTTTACTCCTCGGGGACCAGGGTAGCCAATAGGACCCTGCGGGCCAGGAGGACCCTGAAAAAGACCATTGCATTGTAAATATAAAATACATTGAAAGTGCTACTCATTGGCACACTAATTTTAACAAATAATCTATAAGAATATGACATATTTCTATTAGTAGTAAAGATTTATTGGGTATTTTATCATTTGTTTCTAAAGTCAGATGTGATGAACAAACCATGTGACTAACCCTACTTATTTTAAACTTATTATGTTATATATTCATGTAAAAAATAAAATAAATATTATATGTAAAATAGTAAATAATTACATAATTAATAACTAATTTTATAACACTGAAAAAAACTGATTTATTCAATATCTACAATAGACAATTATAGTTAATCAACAGGATCAACATTTCTAATGGAAAACTGGTATAAATTTATAAGATTCACATGATCAAGAATATGTCCAAATTATATATTTCCCACAGCTGGCTTCACTTAATTAATCTACTTAAAGTTAACAATATGTAAAATATATAATTTCTATTGTAATGATGACTATTTTAATAAGGATCTAAAATGAACAGTTTTAAACAAAATGATCTTACCCCCTTCTACTATACTTCAAAATAATATTAACATTGAATAAGATTTTGTTTTGATATTTTATTTAGGTATTTTGGTAGTCATTGTTCTTACAATTCAGTCTCCTCTTATTTAAAGGTTACTGGAAAGTAGTAAGATTAGAGTGACATAAGCAGGTTAATGATTTTCAGTAATTCTTGTCCAAACTTTATTATTATTATTTATGGTCATTTATTTGACATATATTATATATGTAAAATCTGGATTTATTTCTGACCATGAAAATACATTTTTAAAAACATAGAATACAGTCTACTTTATAAAATTGTTAATACAAATTTAAAAGTCATCTAAGACACATCTGTTTATTATACCCTAAGCAAAAAATAATTTTCAGGACATGATTTATATTTAAATGTTAGCAACATTCCTTAGAAAATAAAGATATATTATGTGTAGAGAAGAACTGTTTTCTGGTACTTATTTTTTAATATTCCTATCCCTAAGTGATCACAGAAGAACATGTATATCATAATACATTTTCTCTCAGACATAAGGTGGCAGGATATTTAAATGGATACTTTGTAACATACCAGGGCACCCTTTTCTCCAGACTGGCCTTCTTTTCCAGGATGACCCTATATTTAGTAAAAATATGTACTGGTGAGATGCAATATTACTGGTAGTTTTAATACTATGAAATCATTCCCTTTTTATTTCAAAGCTCTGGATGTCTTACTCTTTCCATTTCAAGAGATACTGAACATTTTATATAAATGTATATGGCTCTAAATAACATTGGAAACTGTGGAATTTGAAAGGAAACATAATAAACTTTTATTTTATGGATGTAAGTTTCACCAACTACTGACAGAGCTTGAGAAAAAGCATGTAAAACAATACATAGTATTCATTAACAATTCACCCCAGTATCAATTAGGGTCATATATACAGTTATGTCAATCTGATTTTATTTTGCATACTGATCAAATAATCATACATGAGTCTTAGAGAAGCAACTAAGGCATGTGGAAAGGAATGTGAAAAATGTAGCAAGATCTTAAACACTAATAGTGCTAATAATAAAATTATCGAGAGTCAGTAAATAAAAATGTACAGCTATATTACAGTTAAACTCAGTAAAAATTTTATGTCCTACCTCTCAAAGGTCTGAGTAAGTAGTTTGAAGAGAAAGAAAAGGGAAAGGGACTGAGGAAGATGGGTGGGAAGGGAGGGATAAGGGGGAAAGAAGGGGTATTACAATTAGCACACATAATGTAGTGGTGGGGGGGGATACGGGGAAGGCAGTATAACACGGAGAAGACAAGTAGTGATTCTATAGCATCTTACTACGCTGATGGACAGTGACTGCAATGGGGTATGTGGTGGGGACTTGATAATAGGGGGAGTCTAGTAACCATAATGTTGCTCATGTAATTGTACATCAATAATACCAAAAAAATAATAATACATTTTTAAAAATAACTGTAGAAATTACATAGTTATGCATAATTTATTACTATGCAGTAGGATATAATAAGCCTAGCTGTAGTTTAGTAAAAAAGAAGGAAATCCCTGAAGGCTGAGGATTTTCATGAAGATGTCTGAGGAAATATACAAATGAGAAGTGTCGCCTGGACTCTCAAAAAACATGTACTTTGAAAACAAATAGAGAAACAAACGGAAAAGTGTTTTCTATAAACGACCTAAGGAAAGTATGGCAATGGAAAAGCTTACAGCATGCTGAGAAAAGTGAGTAGACCTGTCTGCCTGGACCAGATGGTTCATGAGGAAGTAGGAAAATATGAGAGGCTGGCCTAATGTACCACAATGAGTTTATCCAAAGACCACTGCAAGCTCATTAGAGATTCTGCAATATGGAAGTGATAATATGAAACGGTATGTTGGAGAGAACAATGTTTAATTACTGGTTCAATTTGCTTTTATTACCAACTTCAGAAAATCACTTCTTAAACACATGTGAAGTCTATTTTTGAAGATGGTATAGAAATGTTAGGTGACTACTACTCACAGGAGGCCCGTCAGCGCCAGCAAGTCCCCCAAGCCCTGGTTTTCCTTGTGGTCCCTAATCAAATAGACAAAGAGAGTATTTTATTTTATAAATAAAAAAGTGAAAAGCATGATTTTGTATGTAGAAACATACGAAAAGCCTTAAATTGAATCACTGGCTTTTATCTAGAAGTCAAAAATTTAAATAACTTTTTAACATCTATAGAAGAAATGTTATGCACAGATGAATGAAAACTGAATTTAACACATGTCAAAACATTCTAGCTTTTGGCCTGCTTAGTAGTCCTAAATGTGTCTTTAAAATTAAATTAGGGCTTACATACCACAATAGACGAGGGCTTAAAGAATAAAAAGGAAAACAATGTAAATGGAAATATCTTGATTTACATTGTTGAAGAGGTAAACATTGGCTATTTCTATCGACCACATTAAGTACCAGTTCTTACATAGTAAAATTGATAAAACATCAATAATTATTAAAATATGTTAAGAAATATGTTACAGTAACAGTTATTCATAAGACACAAAGAAAAATTAATATGTTGATGTCAACAGGACATAACCTAACATGCAGCTAACAAAGGAAAGGAGGAAAATAGGCATTCTGCTGCAAATAACTGATTTTATCAAGTCCCCAGAGCCCACACTATTATGGTGTTTCCATTCCCAGAGAGTAGTTAGGAGAAGTGGTTAGACTGACAGTACTGAGTTTTACAAGAAAGCATAGCTTAAATCACTATGGAACAACAAAAAAATAAATATAACCTTTACATTTAGACAATTTAGATTTTATAGTGAGGTTAATTGCATCTCATTTAATGGATTTAAAAGTTTCAGTCTCCACTCTGCAAAGTAACATTCAGTAATCTAATATTATGTAATAATGATTATAAAACAACATTTTTAATGGCAGTACTTTGCCAGTCACATAAATTGCCTTTTGCTCCCAAGACAATGATCTTAATTTTTCAAAACAAAATGTACAGTACAAAGGAAGAATTATTCCATTAATTATTATTATCGGCAGATGTGATATTTCTATGACTATTCCCTGTGAGCATGGATTTTTGTTGTTGCTATATATATATTTAAGGGTAGACTAGAAATATTAAAACTCTTGTCCTATAAGACGATTTTTTAAAAATTAAGTTAAATCAATACATCTCTTTAAAAATGGAAGCTCCATGGCATGCTTTCTTAACTACTTGTTGCTTCCTGAAGGGATGGGAATAAAGTTGAATAAATAAATATAATATTTTTAGATTTTAATAAAATGTTATAATTATTGTATTTTGATGCATTATTATATACATATATATCATATATACCCATTTTATGTATATATATATATATATATATATATTCCATTTTAAGTCTCAGACAATTCCATGAAATGTCATCATCTAAGAGTCTGGGTGATTAAGCAACATAACCTGTGATACAGCTGCAGTGTGAACCCAGAACCACATCCATGTCTTCAAAGTGCTTGACTTTAATACTTATTTTGTGTCTTTCTATTTCATTCTTAGTTCATGGAGTTATATGCTATTTGTTTTATGTAAAGCAATTAATATATGAATGATGTAAATTCAGAAATCATAAACTAAGTCACAGGAAATATTTAGTATATTTAAGTCATCAAGATGTCAGAATAAACAACATAGTTTTCTTATCCAATTTAGTTAATTAAATTAAGCTTCATAAAATGTTTTATTGCCGATATAATCAAAGCACAGGCTATCATAGCTTAGGACAAGAATATAAAAGTTACTGGGAATTTAAAACATATGACACTTATTAAATTATATTTAATTGTTAAATTATACCACGATCTAACTGAAAGCACTATTTATCAAGTTTTGGGAGACAAGGCTCTTGAACTACAATAAACAGATCACAGTGTATCATAAAGAAAATAAAAGTAATATAGATGCAAAATAATTTATATTCTGTACAGGTAATATAAATTACACATCTTTCTTTCACGCTCTCGAGCTCCCTTCTCCTTCTGAAGGCGAGAGACTGAGTTTGGGCCCATGAGCTGGGTGTGTTCAGGCAGAGGGAGCGGCGGCCTGTGCTCATGGCAGCTCTCTCCTCACAGGAAATGTGGTTAAAAATGTCCTGCTAGAGTTCAGCTTTGTTTGACAAAGGGAATTCAAATATGCCAGTTTCCTCTAAGCAATCCAACATATGGATACAAAATCATGGTGGAAAATTTAATAGGCACATGCCTCAAGTGCAATTTATTATGAATATGGTATGGTTATGATGAGATCATCTAAAATATGGTAAAAGTGGCTCAGATTAAAGCTTCTGATCTGAAGTAAAGATGTGAAATCATCTTTGGGATCTAACATCTTAAATTCACAGCCTATTTTCCACCATCACTCTAATACTGTATTCATAGAGAAAACATGCACAGAAAAGAGTAAAGACCACTTAAATTTGATGTTAATTTTCACAATAATATGACAAATAACCCAATTAGACTATTGCCAAAGTATATGAAGAAATGTTTTACCAAAGAAGAAGCAGAAATAGCTAATAAGCTCATGCAAAGATGCTCCACATCACTTGTGGTTAGGGGAATGAAGACAAATACCACAAGATACCATTTCACATCAAAAATGAATATAATCAAAATGGGAAAGAATAACAAGTATTGATGAGGACCTGAAGAAACTAGAATTCCACACGTCACTGCTAAGAAAGAAATATGTTGCAACTTCTTTGGAAAACAGTTTGGAAGTTTCTTAAAATGGTAAACATAAATTTACCATACAATGCAGCAATTCCACTTGTACATACTTATCAAAAAGAAATGAAAATGCCTGCACCAAGCCCTTTATACAACTATTCATAGTAGTACTATTCGAATAGCTGAAAAGTTAAACAAGCCTTATGTCCATCAACTGCTAAATAAGTAAACAAAATGTGACATATTCAATCACTGGAATGCATTTGGAAATAAAAAGGAGGTGCTAAGTACTGATGTGTGCTACAACATGGATAAACTTCAAAAACAGTATGCCAAATGAAAGAAGCCAGATGCAAACATCGCACCCTATATTCATTCATATGATTAAATTCATATATTAAATTCATTAATATATTTCATTTATCTGAATGTTCAAAACAGGCAAATGTATAAGGAAAGCATATTAGAGGCTGTCTAGGTCTGTGGATGGAACCAGGAGTGAAAACTGACACAAGATTTCTTTTTGGGGTGGTATAAATATCCTAAAAAATGTGAATGTGGGACAACTCATCAAACCTACTAAAAATCTTTGACTTGTACACTTAAAATGAGTGAATTTTTACAGGATTAAATTACAGCCAATAAAGCTCTTAACTTTTTCAAAAATTGTATGTTCATGGAAATCAATAAAAATAAGAAAAATAGGTTTTAAAAAGAACCAGCTAACACTGCACTGTAACTAAAGGGGACAGGAAATATTACTGAGGGAATCTAGCAGAGGAGAGCAGGGAAAAAGACCTCTCTAATTAAAGATGTGTTCTTATTTTGATCCAGACATTGAGTTATTAACAAGAATATCCTTTGCCATTTATACATGAGAAATGGTGGCAATGACTTCACAATGTCCTCTTAATCAGATCTTGCTGGAAACCCTTGGTCACAAGCAAACCTAATTACATATTTTTTTAAATAATGAGAAAGAAAAGGAGAGCCAAACTAAAGAGGAAACTCACTTGTACCAGTATGTTTCTAAAATTAATATAACTGAGAATGTCACATTTGGAAGCTATCCAAATGGAAACAGCGTAATTTTATCATTTATAGTCCAGAGATGTATGAATGATTTCTCCTCACACTGTATTCTCATTATTTAATTCCAGATTAATTCCTTATGTACTGAGCCATCCAAGTATCTTATCAAAAGGCAAACCTTATACCTTTCTGAGGTTGCCAGCCCAAATTTGTTCACCAGACATTACTATAATAGAAAAATAACTTACTTTTTCACCAGGAGGACCAATTGGACCTTGTGGACCAGGTAGACCCTATAATAAAATAATTTATTAAAAGAATTTATTTCATATGTCAGGAATCACATCATAAGAATGTGCTTTTAAAATAGTAAATTATTAGCCCTCAATTTTACATAAATACCCCCTACATTTCCCAGAAAGTTTTGGAACACTATGAGGCATTTTACACAAGGTACTCTTTTGACAATGGGACTGTAATGTGACCCTATTCAGAACCCTTCTGCAGGAGTGGCTATTCGTCCTGGCATTACATGAACACTGAATGACTGTCTCATTTTTCTTTTGGAAGAAAGATACTTCTGAAAATGCTCAAATTTTTTTAAAAAGAGGAAAAAAATTATTTCCCTACTTTCACACTGCAAACATCCCTATCCCTAGATAGAAAATTTTGAGGCTGGCGGTTTTCTCACACCCCATTATCTCAAAAGAGATGCAATGGCTTAGACTTACTTGAGGTCCGGGATTCCCTTGCTGACCTGGAGGTCCAGGCTCTCCTTGGGGACCCTGCCATGGGAAAATATAAAGAACCTTTATAGGGCTATTTTGCATAATAGGTTTTTTTCTTCTCAACTGAAAAATAGTCCCCAACCAGTTTTCCCTATATAGAATGTGGAAAAATCTTGCAAAATATTAATGCTTTGCAGAAGCCAATGGACTTCGCAAAGTGTCATAAGAAATCTTTATTTTAGAGCTAGCAACAAAAGTGGTTTGTTAGTACCCAGATTATATAAATATGTTATGGATATTTTCTACATACCATGTTCCCTTTTGGTCCTGGGGGGCCATCTACACCTGTGATACCCTTCAATGAAGAAATAAGTATGGATGTTTAGAAGATTCAATGTTACAACAGAAAAATCAAAAGGACTTACTTAATATCATGACACCCGTGAACCTAGGGTGATTAAAAATCATTTTAGGATTTAATGAAAATAAGGAAAAATGCAAAATCTGTATTCTCCTATCGATTTCCCAATTGGAGATGACCCAGCAGCATTTTCCACTGTGTGGAGGGAATTTGACTTGAAATAATAAAAAAGATAAACTAAAAAGAAGAGAAAAGAAAAAAGAGGATAGACTAGAGAATAATCAGTTAAACTGATAGGCAGCATCATTAATTAAGTCTTAGAATATAACCAAGCAGTAAACCCTTGGGCTGCACACTGCTAGTTTTCATGGCCTCCAGGCTTTAGAGTCTAATGACAAGCTTTGCCTAGAAAATCCTGAATATTTCCAGCGATACATACAGGCTGTCCTGTAGGCCCTGGAGTTCCCCTTGGTCCCAGCAAACCTCGCGGGCCCTAGAAAAAAAAAATGTCCCCATGAGAAATGTCCTCAGAATGCTCCACTTCCTCTAAGTAAGTTTTAATGTAAGGTAAGAGTAAAAATATCTGTACATCTTCTCTTAACATACTGAAAAGTCATGTTTAAAATGCCCTTTTTATGTAACACAAATCTAGTGTATATACTGATCCAAAAGCCAGAATGGACATGGTAAGTCTTTAGTACATAAATTGCATTTCTTTGATTCTATAAATTTATATATCACTTGGTAAATTTTTTAAATAGGAAATCGTTTAATATGTTAAATATGTCACTTTTGTGTCATCTTCTGATTTGAACAGTAACACTGAACCTCATTACATCTTATTCAATAATATAGACTATATAAATAGAAGAGTCCTGATTTTCATTTGTTTTACATTTAGGTAAATTCCATTTTGAGAAAGTATTCGCTGAGCAAAAGAGACAGACACCTGGAAAACTATATCTGCAGATGATAGAAGCCATTTTCTTGAGAGATTTTAAGAATTATTATTATTTAAATGCAATTTATTCCCCTCTTCTTCCCCCTGCTCCATCTGCTCCACCTTTTCCTTCTTTAGAAATGTCAGTACACTAATTTAGTGTCTCTCATATTCCCTTGAGCTATCATGCCTGAGTTGACAGGCTCTATCATGTGGTAAGCTGGGACTGAAATTAGCAGGCCTGCTTCTAGTCTTTTCGTCTGGTTCTCTGATTATCTAGCAATTGAGTAAACCTTCCCAATTCAGTTTTCACATAACGATTACCCACTTAGCTTAAGGAAGACTGCAATATCACCTGAGTTTATTATTGACTTTGTATATGTCACAACAGTCACTTTTCATTCAAAACAAGGTATTATTTAAAAAGAAAGTAGGAAAATTGCTTACAGCTTCACCTGGAAGACCCCTTGGCCCTATTTCTCCATCTTCTCCCTGTCATGACAAAATGAATGGGAGGGAAGTGCAATTAGACAATGTATCATTTCAATATGATTTTGTTCTTTCATGCTTTAATTTTAATATTGCTTAAAATAAATGAAATCAAATATATACCCTCATTCCATCTTCTCCAGGAGGACCAGGAGGACCTTGGGGACCTCGATCACCCTATTAAACAAATACAAATATGATTAGAGTATTAAAAAAAGTGGAATGTTTAGAAGTCTATCCTACATCTGTAGTACCAAACATAGCAGAACATTGGGCAGGGAAAACTTATGCTTTATTTGTCCTCAGAACACTGCAGAGATAAATCATAATTTTACATTAACCGGCTTTACATATTAGCATGCTAGGAAATATGTTGCATCAATTGTAAATATTTGTTTTTATTTAAAAAAAATAAATTTTAAATTAAAAAAATTTTAAATAGTTTTAAGTAATATAACTAAAATAATTTTCTGACATTGCATTGTTACAAGCTAGCCATTTACAAAATTATTTTGCTGAAGATTGTTTTAAACATGAGTACAATTCGGTGATTTTAATTAAATTTTTTCTGCTTCTAAGGGAATTCATATTAAATCAGCACAACACTAGATGACTAAAGGGCTTTTGGATTCTTCAAAAACAAAAATACATTTCTCTTGACACGTGGCAGATGTACACTAAATAGCTTGCTAGACATCTGTAGGGCTCCCTTTTCTTTTTCTGTCTTTTTTTTTAATTCTCAAATTTACCTGAAGATTGTCCAACATTCACTCAACTTATAGAGAAGAAAAATGTGAAGATCTAAAGCTGATCTTTTTTAAGAGGCTGCCTCTTTGCTTAATTTCCCAATAAAAATGCCTACTGGATTGCTAGTCACCATGGTGGTTTACAGCCTTAGAAAATTATAATCTCTTACATTGGATTGTGAGCTCATAATTATCACAAACAAACAGCTTGTGTTATTTCTATCTACTAGAACCACCTAACTTAGTATAATACAATACAGTGTCCAGTGTATTGTTATATGGTAATGACAGACTGCCTACAGATGTCTTTTTGTGAGTATATTTCTACTGACAAAATGTAATAGGGAAATTAGGGCAATTATCAAAAAAATGAGAGGCAAGATTAAATCTCCACACTTGTTCTACAAATACTATATTTTCCACATACATAGGCATAAAGATTCTGCCTCAACTAATGTTTACATAAAGTGAGGATTTTAATGTCAAACAATTAATGAACTTAAAGTGATATCACATGTGTAATTCTACTAATCTTTCTTCAAGTGTCTGGTAGATAATAGTAATTTACTAAATGGATTAAAAAATGTTTAACTTTCTTCTGATTTCCTAAAGTGTATCAATTCTAAAATATTTCATGATATTCCTGCATTATCCCTGCATAAAGAATAAAATATTAAAACAGTGTAGCTTACCCTGTGACCTTTGTCACCTGGCAGACCCGGAAGTCCATCAAATCCTCGATCCCCCTGTAAAATCATTGTCACCATCACCATCATCATCATTCACATTCCCAGCCTAACTGTATACTGTAATTTCAATGTGAAATATTCTTTCATAAGAAACTTTATTTTAAATCATAAAATTTTCAGGGGTGAACTGATAGACAATATCTGAACACACAAATATAGGAGCTCCTGACCTTTGCCCCGGGTTCTCCTGGCATTCCTCTTCCTCCATCAGCACCTGGACGACCCTGACAATGCCAAGAACACTAAGTTAAAGGGATTCCCACTGGAACAGAGTGAAAGGAAGCAAGATAATGATGATTTCCGATACCCTCAAAATACACAGTGAAAAACCATACCCTTTTTCCAGCTTTTCCTGTTGGGCCAGGAGGACCTTGGACACCACGAGGGCCCTATATGAAAACATAATTGACTCATTTTATAGAATTCTTGATCAATTAAACTCATCACATTGAGAGAGATGGTTTTAGAAATTTATATCCTCTTAGCTTTACCATGTTAATTTTAACAAAAGAGAATTATTTATGTAAAAGTCCAGATAAAACAGAAGACAAGAGAATCAGTTTTTCTAAATGGCTTCTTGCAAGACTTATTTCATTAAATTTATGTAGACATGTGATTACATTTAAACAAAAGGAATGAAAAATGTTATTTTAAACTTTAAACAAGTCCTCAATTACTCATTTTATTCTCAAAATCTTGGGGTTTTACATTTTCCTTAACTGAAAACACTCTTAACCATCCACTTCATTCCTATTCTCTTTCCTGTCCCTTTCTTTCACCTTTCCCTTTTTTTGGAGATTGTTTTGGAGATTCTCTCCTAGCTGTTTATTCTTTTATTGCATTTATCACACTGGATTACAATTAACTTTTTTCATAGTTCAATCTCTTATTAAATTGCTGTTGCAGTTTTAGAATAAATCTATCTTTTTCTCCATTATCCTGATACTACTTAGCAGTGACTGGTATATGTTTCTTTCAATAATCTATAAAATGTTGGAAGACAAATTGGCAACTCCTGATGTAAATTATTGCCTGGCACCACTGCATGTAACAATAAAGATTAAATAGTCTCAATATGGTTCCCTGTTGAAGCAGTACAATATAATGTTATATATATATATATGTTATCATATGTGGGGACTGATGTGTGCTTTTTAAAATAAAATTACACAGCTGATTAATAAATCAAATGTAGTTTCAATGTAAATACTATACAGGTCTTTTTATTTAATTAACTATACCTACTTTTAGTTAATTTAAACCAGTATGCATATAATGAGTGTGGCAGAAAATGTAACACATGTTTGAAATTACAAATAATTTTCATGATCACTGTAAAATGTTGATTACAGAAATATGAAATAAAAGCTGTCTAATAATTAGATGGTAAGAGAATATACCTTAAAAAAATGTATTGAGGAGACTCTACCCGCTATCCCAACTGGAAGGCAAGGGGCAATAATAATAGGACAAATCTCAGCTTTTGATGAAAATGATCCTTCATTTGATAGTGCCATCTTTTTGGATTCAAGGAGTCAAGGAAAACTGCAAAATCCACAAAACCTATGGCAGCATGTTTTCAGAAGCAACTATTTTGTAAAGAGGTGACTTTGATCAAAAATTTCATAAATATTTCAAAAGATTAAACTTTCCAGATTTTCATGTAATGTCATTTCAATATTTTTATGCAATTCTCAGCTAAGCTGCAAATGCTTTGCATCCCTTTATGGAAATATAAACCAAGCATGAGAAATAAGGTCACCATGTTGTGAATCATTCAAATATCTTTCCCAGTTTTCTTTGGATTTTTTCTCATTTCACAATGAATTGTGGTGCATCCATAGAAGGGAATACTACTCAACAACAAAAAAAGGAATGAACTATTGATGCATTTGTCCACCATGATGAATGTAAAAGGCATTATGCTAAATGAAAGAAGCCAAAGGCCAAAGTCTCAAAAGGTTACATAATACATGATTTCATTTATATGGATTCTTGGAAAAGATAAAACTGCTGTGATAGAATACATCAGTGGTTGTCAGGTATTAGGCATGGGGAGATGATGTCACTATAAAGTGTCAGCACCAAGAAAGTGGGGTCTGTGCTGGTGATTGTGATGGTGGTAACAAGAATATATATATGTGTTAAAATTCAATTTTATGTTATAATATTTTTAATATAAAATTAACTTAAAAAATTAATGGATGGCCTCCTGAGAGTTCCAACAGCCGTTTCTGAATTTTTATTTATTGAGTATATCAAGAAGCACTTTCATTTAAAGATGAATACATTTAAAGAATTATCTTTCAATTTTCAGTTTTCTAAAATAAGCATATTTCATAATGCAATTATATTGAATGTCTCTACTTGATATGATTAATGGGGAAATAATACTTTTAATTTGGCACCATGCAAATATAATCTAAGATCTTTTTAAAAATTTCAGCTGACATGCTCTCAATTTCTCTAATTTCCTCAGCTCTACACAAGGTTTGAAGTCATCTTATTTTAAGTATGTTAAAAATCTTTTATGTTAAATATCTTTTCTGAGAGAATATATCAGCTTTCGTCTCCACAGAAAACTTCAAGGGTTTGAGACAGGGCCACTAGAAATACAGTTGTAATAGTTCTGCGCTGCTCTGTACAACCTCAAGCTAATTTAATATTCTGAAAGGCCATTACTATCAAATCTTCTCATGTTCTAGCTTATTATCTTCTTTTAATATTGTTTAAATTAATCAAGTTATTGGCTGTCAACTGGCTATGCGGAGGGGTTTTTCAATTAAATGAGGTAATGTGAGCTTAAAGGCAATTTAAGTAATTTCTTTATCCATAAAACAGATGGCAGATACTTGAAGTACCCTACTAGATAAAATAAAATAAAAAATAAAATACGTGAAATCAGTATTTTACCTGAGGACCTGGGTCACCACTCTCACCTTTGGCCCCAGATGAACCAGGCCCCCCCTGTAAAATAAAGTGAGTATATAATCATACATTTAGTAATTTCCTAGCCATTTTTATCATTTTTATAGAAATAGTTAAACACATTTCAAAATCTGTTTAATCAAATCAGTATGATTTTAATACAATAAATTCATCAAGTCCATTAACGAACTATATCTCTTTTCCGACTTTGATTATATTCCAGTGTGTGAGGTATATTTGAGTTTGGATTGTATGCAAACATACACAGAAGTCAATTTCATGAAATCATACTGAAATTTTCTATAATGTGTGAATCATAAGAGCACTTCTGATGATGCACAAGGAATTTTTAATCATTATACTGTGCTGTAGTATTAGAGGCAACACACTTCTACTGAATCAGGTATATTCAGATACTGAATTCTATAGCAATGGAATGTCAAGAACAGATGTTATTACTATCATTATAATTGTCCTAAAATGAAATCAGAACACTTTTCACATATTGGTCTGTTTATTTCTCATGAGAATAAGTCCTTAGGACAAAAGCCTCTTACAAACATGTACATAATCAAAAAGTGCAACAAAAACCTGGCACACTAACTAGAAAAAATATAAAAACACTTTATAGATGTTTTGTGAATTAAAAATACTAAGCTGTTCAGCCCCCTAAAAGGCTTTAGAACATTAAAACTGAACATGCTGATAATAGCTACTTCATGCCGAAGAAATATACTTGGTATGTTTAAGAAGTTTCTGATTTATTTTAGTCAATATATATGTAACTAGTGTGTTGAATCAAAGTACAGAACGATTAAAATTATGCTAAGTCTGAACGTGTTAGGTATCTAGAGCCTCCTGGTGGCTCCAAAATACAATAACCATTAATATGACTCCCAAGAAATACGGCAAGTCAAGCAACATGAACATTCTAGTCTTGAAAATTACAGGAATGATGACTTTCAAGCTTCTAGTTAAGAATACTGCAACTAAATTTCTTCAAGAGAAAAATGGGCTCTACATTAAATCAGATTATTTATCGCTGAATTAAAAGCAATTATAGGACAATTTGTTTTTAATTACTTTACTGCACTATATGTATATCCTCTGTATGTAAACATTACCTACTCAACAGATTATAATCACTTTGCCCAAACAGTATTCTAAAATTTGTCATGCAATAATTAAAGTAATAGAATAAGAATAAAAATAGAACACTTTTACATTTCCTGCAAATTTTATAATATAGACCTCAATTTGTCAATAAAAGCAATTGGAAAAAACAATTGAATAAAGGAATTTTTCATTTGAGGAATGTACATGTTTATGTCCAAATACTGAGGTAGATTTATTTCTTTTTTTAATTTTCATGTATAAAATACTTGTAGACTTTAAAAGTAACAGATATTCAAAAATCTGTAATAATTTGATGTTTTAGAGCAAAGGATGGGATGAAAAGAAAATGGTAAAAATAAACTATGATTTTTTTTTCTCTCACATATATATCTTCATATATGAAGAAGCTAAAACTTTCCACAACAAAGACTTGAGTAATAAAAGTAATTAATCTGGATATGACACTGAGAATGTGCACATGACTATCAATGCTTTCTCTTTGCCAGCATTGCTGAGAATAACTGACCCTTAATGATGGTTTGGTGTAAACAGGACCTGCTGATGTAACATGCTTTCATCGATTCTGCTCATCAATGCCCTAACCCTCTACAGATCCACTAGGCTTGTGTTTGTCAGGATGATAAGCAGGAAAATTAATTTGGAAAATATAGTTTTAGAGTTATTGAACTGATATCTTAAAATTAAGTAATACGACTGTTTCCAAACATGCTTCACCATAAGAAATCAGACTGGTGCCCTCATCTAAAATATAGTTTGCCAGTTTCAACTCTGAACTAACATCATCAGAGTCTCAAATTCAGGGCCTGAGAACTTTTAGTGTTTTTTAAATATACAGGTAATTCTTCTGCCCCCAAATTTGTAAAACACTAGCATACTGCTGACTTTCTTCCACCATGTAAATTTGAGTTATCCCTAACAAGCAATTAAATACTGTTTCTCCCTTTGTTAAATGACATAGAATCTTCCATGTTCCTTATTATATTTTGAAATGTTGAACAATAAAAAAACATATAAACACTTGATAATGCATTTATAAATATTTATAATTTAAATTCTGTGGAACATATTGCCAGAACATGTATTCCACATGAGGTCGTATAAGTTATAGCCCTTTAAAATATAGAAAATGTTATGAAAGTTCAAGATTAAGTCAAGAAAAGTATAAATTTATGTAAAACGACACACAAACTCTTGGATAAAATACATGAAGAAAACTCTCATCCTAAAAGATAGATATATCTAAAAGATATATCTAAAAGATAATATAATCAGTAAAACATATTAAATAATTAGAAAAGTATTTACTTGACTCAAATCTGAATAGTTTTGCTATAAGAATCTCTTGGTAAATCAAAGATAACATTTTAATATTCATAGTAATAATTCCTATAAATACCATATATTTCAGTAAAACATATTGAAAACATATATTATCATGTGACAGCATAGTAAACTAGGTTTTCTATTGAAAAACAAAATAGAAATAATCATTCCATTAATTTTAAAATGTATAAGAACTCAGGTTGTAATCCTACCTCATTCTTTCCTCTTATGAAAAAAATGTGGTTTAAAAGGAATCTCTGTGGGGATTCTATGTGTGTGTGATTGCTACATTGCTTAACCTCTGGTAAGTTTCAAAATATTTGAAGATATTTAAAAAAAACTATTAGGAATGTATTAGCTTACAAGCAAGCTTGTATGAAAAAATAAAACAGCATTATTGTCCAAGAGTCTCCAAAAGATAAACTAATTTTTCTAATATCTGAAGCACTTTGTGGAATACTGGAGGCAACCTGAAGTTTAAACCAAGTATCCTGCTTCTGCTCCTAAGATTAGTGAAAATTTTCATTGACCTCAGATAGCTTTTTTTTAATGAAAATTCAACATAAAATTATCTCAGGAATTTAATGTAACACCTGAATTTTAGCAACTTTAAGTACTATGCAAACAAATTATATAGTTTCAGAAATTAATAGTTGGATATGTGACTTTTGATTATACTTTCATTGCATTTTTGTATTTATTTGATATGAAAACTTTTCATTGAAACTTTTTCATCAAAATTTACTGAGGATTGAATTAAATAGATGTTTTAAGTGGAAATAAAACTAAATGTAAGTAGTATATGTACCCTATTTTCCTCAGTCAGAAATATGAACGATGCCTGGCCAAAGCTGCACAAGGAAGTACAAATATGGGAATTTTAGCATACATGATCTTATTAAGTAACCTACCACAGGACCCGGTCTTCCAGTTAGACCCATTGGGCCAGGTGGACCTCTCAGAGCAATCTAGAAAAAAAAAAATCAAACTCAAGAACATTCTCCAGGATAAACATATTAAACTACAACATTCATTGCATAAACTACCCTTAAATGACAGACGATCAGCACAGGTTTAATACCTACATTCTAGAAATACTGCCTGATTACTGAAGAGTTGCAAGTCTCTAGAGTGATAAATAACCTAAATAAACAACAGACATTTTTAAACCATCATAACTTATATACAATCTTTTACCACATATAATTATGATTTATTCAGTGATCAAAGTTAACATATATTTTAGAATAAGAAATCTAATGTCTGATTTTTTCCTCTGAAGTGTACTTCAGAATAATGTGTAGCCTTCTCTTAAGCATGTAGATGCAATTCTCACTGAAAATATTTTTAGGGGTGAACAGTCAAGAATAACATTTACTGGCAATATTTTAGAAAAACACTATGACGATTAAAGCTGGAGAGCAAAATTGATCAGAGAGTGTTATGATAATACATTTATTTTAACAAATATCATTAATGTTATATAGAAAAATACATTTAATTTGTATAATCATAGACAATATACTGAATACATGCACGATTGATATTGAATATTAGAAATGTGAAATTAGCATACTTTAAAAGCTGGAAAAAGAGTACAAAGGATAAATATTTGATAGATGTTAAATTAGTATGGTGTGCTATTTTTTAATATTAGTGATTCCAAACATGAATACTTAAAAAGATAAAAACAGGTATCAAAGTAATACTGTAATAGAATATGTAAAATCATATTAGAAAAGTACAAGACATGAAAAACAGTAGGATCTCCAAAGTTCCACTACTGACTCACCATGAGATTTTTGACAATACACTTCTTAATCTTTGAGATTAAATATCTGAAAAATTGGAATTATAATGCTTGCTACCTATTTCCAAGTAGGTTAAAAGGACTAATAAAGTGAGGAATTCAATGGTTTCATAAAATATTTAAGCTCAAATAATTACCTTAAATTTATTCAAAATAATATATAAGATAAATTATAGTAATTGTTAGTAAATTATTTTAAATTTTTTAGATTATGCCAAGGTCTAATAAACAAATATTTAAATTTTTCATTGTCTTTAGACATGATATAACCAAATAATCGCATCTTTTCAGATCAAAAGACTTAGTAAATACAAACTGAGAGTGAATTTTAATCTTCACTTATGTTTTCAGATAGTTTATATACCCATAAATGTATGACGATTAATACATTATCACAGAAATGACTTACAGTACTCAGAAAATAGGTTTCCATATTCATATCATATGTAAGCCCTTTATTTCCTTTTTCCTAAAAAAAAACCCCTATATTGTGAATAAGTGTATTATACAACTTTAAAATCTGGGTACAATTTTTTGATTTCATTATGTATATTTTAATCACAATAAATCTAATCTTAAAATTAAATAATTATATGTTATAAATATGCAGGTATATTTATAACGCTTTCAGCTGATGAAGGGATATAAACTAAACGGATTTTGTGAAAATATTATAGATTATAATGTTTAACACTTAGAATACATATTTAAAGGCTTCTTTCCTATACAAGAATTCCTAAGTTTATTTTTTGGATTATTTGGGATACCTAAATAATCTAGGAGATTAGGAGGAAAAAAAGTTTATTTTTTTCTTATTCTCTTTAATTATTAATCAATGACTTATGCTTTAGCAGGAAAAAACTATCTCCATAGTTTTCTCCATAACATTCTAAAACTTTTTTTTTCATTTTAACCCAAACATGGGGAGTGTTGGAAATAAATCGATCAGTACTCTGAAAAAAATTTAGCAATGTTATGTTATGGTTTATGTGTTATTGCCAGAATTACATAAGGCAATACTGCAAGTGTCGGTCATTTAACTTTAATATTCAATTTAAGAAAATGTCCCTACTGGAAAAGTAGATATAGTTTTAGTATTTTTTCCCATCTAAACTTAATACACTATTCAGAAATATTTTATTCATTATAGTAGCACACTCCAGGCACCCCTCCAGCCCCCACACACACATGGATGTGTTCACACACATAATTTGACACAGAATTAGGTTATGGGAACACATGTTTATCCTTTCTTACCCGAGCCTGCTGAAGAATTGCCTGGGCCTGAGCTTCCTGAGCAGAGACGGTTGGTCCTTTGGAACCATCGCCCCCATAACGAAACTAAGAAAAAACACAAGCTCAAAATTAGCCCTTGTCAAATAGGTACTTTAATTACTAGATTTAAAACACTTACTTAAAATGGTGGGATTTTACAAAATTTCATGGTTAACTCCACCATGAACCATGATATCTAAATTCTTTTTTTTTAATTCTCCTGCCTATTATGGAAGTTCTCAAGATCGTGTTTTGCCATTTGTAGAAGAGACTCTCGACTCCTTTTACAATTTTAGATCCTATAGTCTCTGAATACTCTGGAATAAACCATCATGAAGTTTTTACCTGCACATATTGCTACCCATTCTATTCATTCCTTCATAAAAATTCCAAAATATCAAGTCATTCTTTACAATATTGTTATAAATGTTGTAACATTCTTTATTACAATGAAAGAAAAAACATACCGGTAACATTAACATGGTACCAGGTGGACCAGGTAGACCATCAGCCCCTGGTAATCCAGGACGTCCTGGGGGACCCTATGAAAGCAAACGAAATTGCCAAAATAAATGAATGAATAAAAATAAATAAATAAATGTATCAAATTTATTAGAGAAAGAATAACTTTCAATAACTTAAGTTTACATTGACTAATTTGCATCTATCCTCTCCTCCTTGGCTGATCTCCTTTCAGCAAATATACCTAGAGAGGTTGCATTTCATTACACTAGTTTTACATGATTTTAATAATGCACAAAGTTCTTGGTTACTTCAGGATGGAGGAAAAAGGGAAAGAGATTTTTACAAAAAGTTTGGAAAGGGTCTATTTCACTCTCTGACCCAGGATATAATCTTCAAATTCAACTTCAGGTTTATGAATTCAATCTATCAGCATCCAACTAAATACCCATGGAAGTTCCTGGAAAATGTCTGAATTTAAATTGAAGAACTAAATCTAATATAACAGGTTCATGTCAATAAGGGAATTGATTGTAAACAAAAGTTTTCTTACTAACTGTAATAGATAATTGCATATTCTTTTTGTTGTTTTTTTTAACTACATAATTGACTATATTCCCTATGCTGATAAATGCACATTGTTTACCCTCACTTTCAAAATTATAGCTTGGAAAATTAACCAAAATGTTGCACAACACTGAATTCATGGACTTCTGCCACAGTGAGAAAGATAACACCTTACATTTGTAGAAGATGTATTAATTATTTTAATCTATGTTACATTTTATTTGTTATGAGGATTCCCTTCACTTACCCTCTCTCCCGGGTCACCAGGGGGTCCGGTGGGGCCTTGTAGACCTGGAGGACCCATAAGACCCTTCAGAGAAATAAACCATGATCTGAGTCAAATTCCTGATCTCATTAATATTCTGGCAAATTCATCCACCCAAAATTAAAGAACAGCTCATTTATATTTCATAACTATAAGCTTGCTTCCCAAACAATTGCCCTGTTTATCTGACAAGACAGCATATATGGACCTATATATGGAAAGAGCTAGCTCAACTCTTTCTCCATGAAGCTGCTTGAAGGGTGGGGCAGACATCCCAAGGGAAACGGGAACAGAGAACATGCCAATGCAGTCCATGAGGTAGAATCTGGTTCCCAGTTCTCACTGAAGAAATGGTACACTCAAAGACTTCAAGAATGCGACAGCAAAGTTGAAACTTGGCTTGGAGAATTTTTTTTTTACTATCAGAACTTTCAGGTAGAAAGTTGAAAATGAGGGTAGAAAATTTTTATATTTTCTTTTATGGGTAAAATATTTAAAGGCATAAGTATAACATTTTCTTCAGATGGCAAGAATTTAATAAACTCCACAAAAGATAGGATTTCATACAAGTCAGATCAGTACAACTGCCTGAGAATAAAGACACACTGCATGGCATCAACCTTATTAGGAAACCACATGGAAGCTGCTAATCATTCCATTCAGCAAGTATAGATAAGGCAGTGGGTCTGCTTAGAACTCTCACCTACATTCATTGAGATATATTTATACCTCTTTAATCAAAATAAGGATTTTTTTTTTTACTATCAGAACTTTCAGGTAGAAAGTTGAAAATGAGGGTAGAAGATGCCGAGATATTGAAGCAACAAAAATATTTAAAATAAAATTTAATTCCATTGTTCTCAAAAGAATGTCATTTGGATAGCCAAAACAGAAAGCAATTCAAGACTACCAGATCCTATGACAAATGTTTGCCTCTGTAATTCAATACTCAAATTCGTCTAAAATATATAAATCCAATAATGTACAAGAAATATTATATCTCATATTTTTAAAAAACAAGAAAAAATAAAAATAATCAAGACATTTTACATACCACAGGTCCTGCTGGCCCTGGTGGTCCTTCAACAAGCATACCCTATAATGTAAAAAAGACAGAGAATCATTACTAGGGAAACGTGACCGCTAACCTTTATCTAAGTGGATCTAAGAGAGCGCCACATCCTTGCATTTTAAAAAGTGAATTCGCTATTCTTGCCATATACAACCAATTTAAAAAATGTTTGTATGGGAGAGGGAGGAAATAAAGATCACTGAAGACAGTCCCTGTTCTCAGAGCATCCTTGAACTAATTAGAAAGGAAATAAATATTCAGATAAGTACAAAGAGAATACTTTAAATGCTCTCAAGAAGACAAAAGGGACATTTGGCCAAGTTTTCCCTGGCACCCAGAAAGTGCCTGGCACAAAGCAGGAAGCTGAGACATACTTGCTGCTTAAATGAAAGAATGGAAGTAAGTGGCACCTAAATACTCTTATTTAGGGAAAGGGAGAAAAGTCCATACAAAAGAATTGGGGATAAATATAAGATAAGCTCTAAAACAGACAAGAGAATAAGAGAATATTTCAGGATAAGAATTCAGTTCTAAAAAGTTTATGATTCCACTGCTGAAAATCATTTTGTCATTTAAAAAGTTGGTAAATTTTCATAAAAGGGTCAAATTCATTCTAAAAAAAACATTTTAAAAGCCTTTGGTGAGTATGTGGCATGCTTTCTCAGATTTTGGAGTAATGGAGGAGATAGCCAACAATGGCTTTACAGATGTGTCTTTTCAATATTTATCTCCCCACTAAATTTTTTTTAATTTTTATGTCCTGGTAATATCTAAAATAATCATGACCCTGAGGCATATAGTTCAACATACTACCTTTATCTCTAATGTAACAATTCTTAATGTAATGTTCTGATTAGGAAGAACAACAGTAAAACGCCTTTTCAGTAATATTTTCTTCTTACCAATATCTTGAGTAGTAATAGCACTAATATAAATTTTAAAAATCATTTTGGAGTGAATCTCAACTACCAAACATATAAACCTTAGGAAAGTTACTTATAGTTTCAGACTCAGCTTCCTTAGCTGTACAATAAGATTCAGGCAAGATACATTTTAGCTACTTTCAAATTCAAAAATTCCTTCTTTCTCTATTTTTTGGTTTATTGCAATATTTCTTGATGGAAGTGGCCTTACTAATTCACTTGTTTATGGAAAATTATAAATATTTGGACACCAGAATTTTCACTGGTAAAACATGAACATACATAATAATTTAAGGAGAGGATGGTTTATGATATAAATTAAATAACTGTACCAACCTTAATGTATCACACTGGTACTTACAGGTTCAACTACGGCTTGTTCTCCTTTCTGTCCTTTTTCTCCATATGCTCCATGGCCATTTATCTGTTGAGTGAAAAATTCAAGTAGCCTGTCTTTAAGTAAATAAGGCCATTTGAGTATTTTTTTTTAAAGAGGAATTAAATCACCTGAATTCATTTAAAACAACCTATTAAAATGTCTTTAAAAATAGAAAAGTATTAAAGCTTTAAATACTGAAAAATCAAAAGCAAAGTATGATAAATATTAATACTGAATCTTGAATGAGATTGAACAATTTCTTCTTAAGGACATATTATAGAAAAATACACATATGTAGACCTCAATTATTATTTCAAGACATTAAGCAAAAAGTGTCACCAAATTATATTTAATAAAATAGAAGCAAAAGGTGGAGGGCCGGAGAAATGGGTGAAGGAAGGGGTTCAGAAGGTAAAATAATAATAATAATAATAATAATAATAATAATAATAATAATAGTAATAGTAATAGTAAATATGGAACATTACTGAAAAATTTTCAAAGTAAATGCAACAAAATAGTCTGGAAACCGGAAATTAGACTTCTACCCAGAATACTAATAACTATATTTTAATCTTTTCAATGAGAAGATAATTTGGAGATTATACTTTCAAACGAAGACTCCAGTAGTATGGTTGAAATACCGCTGCTGGATTCCCATGAGGAAGAATCTATCAAGGTGTCCTAGAAGTGATTAGTAATCGTAAGCTCTATAAGAATGCAACCTGTATTTTAAACCTGAAAAAACATCAAGATGAACGTGAAAATACTGTAAAAAGAAGACATGCAATGACACAGGGCATAATGCTGACTTACGCTTGTTTCTGTGATATCTGTTTCTGCTGGAACACCTGGACCAAATTCTTCATTAGTGGGGCTTGTTGGTTTATCTTCATATTCTTTATAGTCATAAAAATCATATTCGCCTAAATCACCATCTACTAGAAGATCAGAGTCCCTGCCGTCTATTCCTTTGTTTTCATATAGTGTATCCTCGGAAATTTTCCTCTGGGAATCATAATCCTCTCCAGTTAGATATTCTTCAGTAAATACTTCTTCAACTGGATTTGGCTATTAATTTAAGTTGCAAGGAATTGGAGAACATGAAGTTTACTGTTAGCAAAGCGAGGTAAGCATTGGAAATAACAGTTTGATGCAGTGTGACGGGAAGCGATTTGAAATGCTGCTGAACTAAGACTGAAGGCTGAGAAAGATAGTCTTCTAATAGTATTGAAAGAAATATTTTTGTACATTAGTATGTACAAGAAAATATTGCTTTCAAAGCACTTTACCCAATAAATTGCAAATATTCACATGGATGCACATGTGTATTTGCTTGTTCCATTGAAAAAAAACTTGTTAGTCAATTTGGTATTTATTTATAGCTTAATATTTGAATAATAAAATATGCATGTAGTGAAAGCTTTGCTTAATTTTTAAATCTCACAGGACATCATTTTGAAATACAGTTATTGCCAGAAACAGCATGTAAGTTTGATTCTCAGTCACAAAAATAAAATATTAATGCCAATATTGAGATGTATCATTTCAATATTTATACTTAGTATGTAGTACATAGGGAAATACCATATCACCAAAGAGTTCTTTAAAGAAAATAAAATATAAACTGTAGTCCTCAAAATTAAAGACAGTGAAATAGAATACATCACTGTACAATGTCATAAAGAGTAGAGAACAAAAATATTCACTTAAAAGTAAAAATTATATCAATAATATTCCCTCAGAGATATAGAAAAAATAAGCCTAATATAATTTTATTTTTCTCATAAGTAATTCCTTATTAATACATAAATGTGACATATTTATTATGTAATTTTTCACCATTTATGATTTGATGAGGTTCAAATCAAATTTATCTTGCTGCTTTTTGAATGTCAAATGATTTGTTTCCTATGACATAGTAAATCTAGATAATAGAGTAATATTGAATAAATAAGTAGTATTACACAAAATTATGTGAGTGAACAATGTAGTTAAATGATTAATTTAGCAAATGTTAACTAAAATGCAATGTCCAATAATCATAATATTAGGTAAGGAGGATATACTATCTATAAAAGATGCATATAATTCAGGATCACAATATTACTATGTTCATAACTCTGAACTAAAAGCTAGATGAATTTGGGTGGATAAATAAACATCTTGAAAAAAGATAGCCATTGCTGAAAAATGATTAATTTGGACTAGATGAAACTTAAAATCTGTTCTCACCCTAATATGTTATTATTCCTAATAATGTGTTTGCATATGAATTTTCTAATAAGTAAATTACTCGGGTATTCTTCATACCAGGTATGTCAGGCATTTAACAAAGTTAAACTGAATTTTATACAAATGTTTCATGATCAGAAGGTACACATAATATAAAATTCAGGAATATTGTTTGCATTGTACTATATGTACTTAAACAGTTTCATAAAAAGAATGGAAATACTATTTTAACCATAAATCCACTAAGACTACTTTTTCTTGAAATGTTTGTTGTCATAAAAATGCATGATTATTGGTCAGATGGAATGAATTCTAATTGTATCATTTGGTGATACAATTTTCACATTAGAGGATTCTTCTCACAGAAGGATCATGTTGTAAATACCCTTCATCACAACATGATGAGAAGCTTGCTCAGACCCAGGAGCAATCAAGAAACTGACAGCGGCCAATTCACTTTAATCAATTTAGCATTTGCATGAAGCAAAGTCATGCAAAACCTGAATTGACATTGGTTTTAAATGAACTGTTTTTAGTAATAATGAACCAATGTTAGTGTTCTCCTAGCTCAGTAAAAGAATAAATCATCAAACTTTTCAGAGGTTATACATTCTTCCAGAGTGAAGTATATCAAGAAATATTCCACATTATGAAAAGCTGGACTGCGTCTATGAGCATTACCTCGTTTGGTCCAGATGCACGCCTAGGAGTTTCTGTCTGGTAACTTTCCACTGTTCCATAGCTGTATTCTTGAAAATCTTCAACAATATTTGCCTAATGATAAATTCAAAAGAAAAGCAATTAGTAAAAATATGAGATAATGCCACATCTATGGAAATCGTGTTCTAATTGGGTTACTGTATTAGCCAAATGAATATTGATCTAGTGGGTTAGGACAATGTCTCATCATCAGAGATCTTCCAGCTTATCTAGGAGAGATCTTGATTGCTTTTTTTTGCTACCTTTACCCCTAGTTTGGCTTTTGCCGTTGCTTGATAACTTTTCTTCTTCTTGGATGCAAATTTTTCAGATTTAGGGGTTGTAAACTTTTTGGACTTTTCCTTTGAGTTAGTAGCCAGTGTCTTCATCTTCTTTTTGAAATTGGATTTCTTTTTCTGTAAAATGTGGTGAAAGATGGAATGGAAAACATAAATAAAGTGAAAAGAGAAATAAAGAGCATGGATGAAAGGAAGGCTAAGCAAAGCAAAATGGGCATCATTCCTTCAGGACAGCTACTGTCAAATAAAAGTCACAGTTATTGGTTCTTAGAAATCAGGTGAATAAAAGGCTTCTGGTAAGTTTGAGGAGCAATAGACATAAGGATGACAAACAGCAGGACACCATACACAAAGGTGCTACTTTGTTTTTACCTCAGTTTGTGCTATTGTCTCCTCAGTTACAGTGGGTCTGTCTGTTACACTTTCAGCCTCTTTATATTCTGCTTCCCCATACTCATAGTCATATTCCATTATATCCTCAGGTGCATACTACATTACAAAGGAAAAAATATCAGGCAATCTTGTTAGTTGCAGGTAACACTATTAACAAAGTGGGAATCATCTTCTTAACTTTTACTTAGAGTAAAGGTTAAGAAACAAGGAAATACTGTTATTTAAATGTTATTTTGTATTACAGGACATATTATACTCTCTTGCACAGAGTATAAAAACATAGGAGTGACAAAGTGGGTTTCCTAAGAGCAGAATAGTGTTAGGATTGTGAGGAAACTAAAATTTTGAATATTAATTCAAACTTAATTATTGAATATTAAATCAAACATAGAAATTATGTATTTGGAAATATTGTTAAATATTCATGTTAATTCTGACTTGTAAAAATTGCTACACAATGCTCCTCTAAAAGAATTTTACAGTAATTTTCATGGGTATTTTTTTTTCATTAAGCTACATGTTTGAAAAAATATGTCATATCTAGTGTGAGATGGAAATAGAAGAAGATGGAAAAGGAGTATGAGGAGCATGAAAGGTGTCTATATTCTATTTGGAATACTGGAACTAATGGAAAAATAAAATCTAGTATTTATTCAGAAATCTCTAATTTGTTATAGCCTACTTAAGATCAAATGAGCACAAAATATTTATAAAAGGTTAAAAGATTCAAAATTAAATCTATTTATACTTAATCAATTATTTCAGTTTTAAAAATACTGCTTTTTTTAAAAGAAGCATATCATTTAGATATCTTACTATTAAAACTGAACTTGAATTGGGTAACAGTGTTTAATACTAGATTCTTCTATATTAAAAGAATTGAATTGGAGAGAGTTATGTTCCTTAAAGGAAGGATGTGTAAGACAATCATACTGAATGATGAGGAAAATAATGTGCTCACCCTCAAATCCAAATATTTCTATGAAAATTTTAATTTTTAAACAAGAATATACATATGTGAAACATTAATTGTTAGCATTAATCAAGATAAGTGTAAAACACACTAGGGTCATATATAGAACAAAATATTAAGAAGCAAATTCAACAAGCTAAAACTCTAATATACATATGTATTTATGATATATAATATCATAAATATAGATGATATATATATATATATATGTATATGGTTTTTTTAATGCTAAAGTCAACTTATGTGGAATTCCCTAAGTATTATATTTTATAAAATTCCAAATATATACCCACTAGACCTCTATTTCTCCTTTCAAAGCTGCCAGAAACCCCTTTTAATTTCCCAGAAAAATAATTGAACACATCTTCTAGAGAATTGTGATCACTGTGCCTTCTAATAAGCTCTATTACATATACGATGCAAATGAGTGTAAATTTCACAAAGACATATAATGAAACATGTCCATAACTGATTCCCTGTCAATATTGTACAACAGGACCTTAATAAAATACCCTCACTAGAGTGAAACTTTCCTAGATGGTTCAACTGAAGGTCATACTTATATACAAACATAGACATGCCTTTAGTATTTTTTATGATTATCAAAACTGTGGTTTGATTAAATTAATTGAAACATATTCATGATTTTATCTAACCAGTAATAGTTTCATTATCAATGAATATATATTGGAAGCACTTCAACAAAGATTTATTCTGATTGAATTTGTATAGAATTTGGTGAAATAGAAAAATACATGTGTATACCATTTTGAGGATTTTTGTTTCTTCATGCTTCTGCAAGATATAATGCCATCTGTTTCTATGAAAGTCAAAGTTAGCATTATTTAATAGTATCATCAAGCGAATTTAGATGCACATGAAGAAGACATTAATGAAGATTGAATATTGTCTAGTGAATAATTTTCTGTAGTTAGGTTCATCTGTGTTGGAATAAGAAATATTGGATTTATATAATTACTAGCTGCCATCTTGAATAAGAATATTAAAAAAAGATTTGTCAGTCTAATTTATGCTTTAGAGTTTTAAAATGAGGCAGACTTTTCATAATCATGTGCATCTATAATGAATTGTAAAAACATAAAATAAATAAAGGTATAAAGGTCTGAGATTTTTTAAATACTCAATTTAAAAGCATCTTAAATGGAGCCTAATACTCAGGCAGATATATATCAAAGTAGCCAATCAACTTTACTAACTTTATATCATGTTTTTTTTTCTTGTAGGAGAAAACCACTTCTAACCTCCATAATTCTCACCTCTATTTAAATCTTTCCAAATGGACACCAACAGATTAGTTGTGGTTGTGGAATAATGGAGGAAATAACATGATTCCCTTCTTAGGCACTAAAGCACATCTTCTTCTTAGAGCTATTCAGAGGTGAAAATAATCACTGGTTCAGTTCTGATTTTCGCCGTTTGGTGGTACTGAGTGTATTTAGAGCTTTGCTAGTCTACATGAAGCTTTACAGTAAGTGATGATTTCTCCTTTCTTGTTATGGAATATGTGGGTGCCTTAAAGACAGGTAAAGAGGAAATGAGCTGTAATCAATCAGATGAATGTATAAAGATGTGCAGTGATGGAATGATTTCAACTTTGGTTTGTGAGTAGCTAAACATAAATTATAATATGGAAGGAGAGAGTCTCTTTCTAAAAACATCATACAGTCATTCTTATTTTATTAGTTAGAAAAATAGTGGCATATCTGTGCATCTATGAGAACTACACTATATATGATAAATACTAAGTGCAAAGAAGATTAAGGTAAAAATTTGAGAAGTCAATGTTTTTTTAAATTTCTTGATAAAATATTGTCTTTGTTTCATTTTCTTTTTTTCCCTTTCATTCTTTATAAAAAAGAATGCAATTTCATACTGTGTATAAGGCATTATACTCTGTGTAATACATTAAGAAAAGAAAGAACCATATAATGCTTTAACATATAATTTCTTATAAGAAAGATAAACTTAACTGATGAGAAAATCCCCAAACCATCCTAATTTTAATATTAGCTACTCTTCTATATAAATGGTATTGTGTAGGTTCAAACTGAGCTTAAGGTTTGATGATATTATCTCTATATTTAAATCTATCTGAATTATGTATTTCACTGTATGATGATTCAATGTTGTGTCAACACATAAAAAATTGAATTTTAAGAATTAATTAAAATATGTTATTTAAAGGATACGAACTAGACAAAATTACAAATTGGAGAAAGCATATGTTAATTTATGAAAGAAATTTACATATTTATTAAAGTAATTAGAATAAATATGCAACATCATAAAATCTGTTAATGGAAAATTAAGAACCATAAAGTATGGCATGTGAAGTTGATGCTTTATGTTCTTTATTCATTGGCAAATAACATCACATTTCTGTTTTGTGTAGGTAGAACATCTGTAGCTCAATTATTAAAATGCATATTTATAATACATTGATGTATTAATGGCTATAGTTCAAAATTAATATGACTACTTACTAATTTGGTTAACCAGTTCTTTTCATATTAATATAGAATGGTTATCTTATTATTAAAGTATCAATGTACAGAATTGGGAAAAATTGTGAGAGCTGATCTTCACGAAAAACTTTTCACTGTGACACATTAAATATAGAAACTGGTAAGAAATGTTATCAATTCTTGCATCATCCAACTAGAGTTTCATGCAGCTCTTATTATAGCAGTATGTTGTTTTAATCATCAAATGCTTCAAGTAAACACGTTTTACTTTTCAACAGAATGTTAAGTATACATTATCAATAGCTAATGTAGAAAAGGACTTTACTTTTAAATGAATTTGAGATGAAAATGGATTAAGAAGTTATTATTTTGTTTTAAGATAACTCATCTTAGCTGACATAATACCATTACAACATGGGAATATATGATGACAGGCAATATACCTCAAGGTGACATATTAAGAATGCATACCTTCATTCTTCCAAAATCAGACCCATATCTGTTTCTAAAAACAAGACTTATCTTTCTTAAAACAGGAGCAAAATAATCTCATCCACCTTGAACATGTATCCTACTAAATGTTATAAATTTTAATACTGAATCATCATATAATCTCTAAAATGTAAAGTCATTCAAACTAATGGGTATGTTACCTATGCTCTTAGAATTCAAGAAAACTTTTAATAAATCATGAGGGAATAAAAAGAATGAAGTGCTTGAGAATGTAAATCAAACAAAAACAAATATCCAAGTAATTTCTCTTTTCTCTCATATTTCCTTTCCTGTCAGCTTCTTAATACTTTGTCCTGTTTCAAAAAAAAAACAGTAATTGTAAGTCATGGGAAAGAAAATGCAACTATTGTACCTTGAAAAGAAAGGTAATCCCATCATGTATATTTAAGCATTTAAATGGTAAAATACAAATTGAATTCATTTGCAGAAATAATGATAAGTTAAAATTAAAAGGTAAGATCTTAACCTGTTCTAAATAGTAAAGCTCCAAAGGTAGAGCCTAATATGCAGTTGGGAGGTAAGAAGAATGTTATTTGAGTTACTTTCAAACTTAAAGACAATCCTGATGTTTTCAAACTTCTACTCCTCCTTCTAAACTTCAACAATCTTCATCTTGAGAAAAAAAAATCTCTAAATATATAGTTTTGTTTTCAACTCAAGATAAATTCCTTCTAGCTTGTTTGCTTTTTAATTTCTGTAAAATCCACTTCAAAGGATTTTACCTAAAAATCTGGATGAAGGATACCTGTACTATGTTGTTTTATTCTTTGAGATATTCAAGCCTGACAAAATTCCTATGGGTACACTAACTTAGATGTACGTAGAATTGGCTTGAAAAAGAATAGAGTCAAATTTAATTATGGTGAATTATCTTGAAAGAACAGCCTGGAAGAATGGTTTCACATCTGAATTCCAAATTAAGTGGCATAATATCAATCAAAGTACATGAATAGTTTTAGTTACTGCAATCAGGTTACACTGCTTTTTATATCAAATTTATGTAAGCAAAGAAAACATATACATATATCAATGTAGCATAGCCTTAAAGAAATAGAAAAAAAAATCTGTCTAGAAAAAAAAATCTGTCCAAATATTCAATACAACCTGAAAAGTTTAAGACAGCTCTAATGTCACCTTCCCATCTGCATGAACTGCCAAAGGTCTGGGGAATGACACGTACACTGGAAGAGAGGCCACCCTTATTTCCAGGCTATGTTAATTTTTTAAATGCTAAGGGCAGAAATGTGGCTTTTATAAATTAGCTTATTCTCACTTCCCCCAAAATAAAATATGTTCATATACACAGAACGCATGCTAGGTATCTCTAATTAAAAAATTTTTAACTAATGAAATACTTAAATAAAAAGAAAAATACACTAGACATCTTCAAATCACCTCCTCTTAGAAATAGACACTATAAAATACAATGTATAGTTTAATTAAAATTGAATAATTAGAGAGTAACCCACAGAAGTACAAAATTATGTCCATCCCACAGAAATGAGCAAATCTGCTCAGATCTCACGGTCCTTACCTCATCGATCTGAGGTTCCTGAGCCTGAGCGGCTTTGGGTGCTGAAGAATCACAGTCAGGGCTGTAATGCTCACAGTAGTCATATGCTGCTTTGGGGTCACCTGTTATCAACAACTGCTGGATGTCCCCCTGCCAAGAAATGAACCTGGATGTAGTTGGTGTACTCAGATATACATATATCTACGGTAAGATTTATTCAAGATAATGTGTAGGTCATTTTTAAATATCTGAAGAAAAATCACATTTCAATGTTAAAAAGTCATATAGGATTGAGAAATTCACACCCGTTTTACAAATCAGCTCTTAATATTAAGCTGTTATTCTGTGCTCCAGAAAATCTATACTATATGCATCCATCCATCTGTTAAAACTTGATTTTACTGTATTCACTGTTTACTCTGTATGGAATAAGACTAATGAAATGTAAGTAATAAACTGATAAAAATTAAATAAAATGTTAAAACTGTAAATATATAAACAAGTAATGCATTTACAACATTAAATAACTGAAGGTGTCAGTTAAGCTTAAATATTATTGGTAGACAAATTTATATGAGACTTTTTTAATGAAAATATAGCTTTAACTCTTCTATTCTGTTACAGGAATGAATAGCAAAAGAAACTCCTACTTACAAAGATGAATGAGGAATGAAGAGATCAGAAAAACCCAAATTATGAAAAAAGCATGAGTTTGCTGTATTCTTATTAAGAAAAGAAATCCTCTAAGCATATATTAAAACTCAGTTATTTAGAAATCTGTATAACTGTAATAAAAAATAAACATTAGAAATAATTAATAGGGCTTCCTATAATTTTAATTTCAAGAGTTTCTTGAAAATGTGTAAATATGAGAAAAAATAAAATATTCTGCTCTTGAATCATTCTGAATGTTTCCACATAGGTTTAACTCAATGTGAAACTACTTTGGACATAAATCTATGGGGCATAATCATATTGATCTAGAAGAATGTCTGAGGTCATATCCATTTGATATGGTAATTCAGGTCCCTGTAAATTTGATCATATGATTCTGGTTCACAGAAAAGCTCCTGATTCCATTTTGAATAATTTCAAAGTTATGTCAGTTTTCTCTGCATCTCATTAACAAAAGTTATCTAGGGCCTGAGAAAAATATAGAACTTAAATTGTAAAAGTCCCTAACATTGAGTACTAAGAAAAAATTCATGGCACTTTAATTTTACAGCATTTACTCATCAACAAATGTTGATTGAAAAGTATTATACACAAGACATTAAACATAGTACCAATGAAGGTGGAGAAACAAATGATGTAATCCTTGCCCTTTGGAGAGTGCTATTAGTGGTTAAGATTTAAAACTATAATTAAATGGAGAATAGCATTTGTAACTTAGAAAAGATATAGCAAAGTATTGTGAAAGTGCCAAGAAAGGAGTATAAATTAATTCTAGCAGGCAATCCTTTATTAAATACTATGGTTACTACCTGGTGTAGTAGTTATTTTTATTTGCATTGTTCTTTCATCTATTTAAAAGGCACTTTGTATTTTCACTCTTAAAATTGGTGGTAATTCTTATGAATCATAAATCAGTATTTCCATTCCTTTACTTCTCCTTTTAAAAGATAACAGCTTTATTGGTATATAATTTACACATAAAATTTATTCTTTTAAAGTGTACAATTCAGTGTTTTTTAGTTCATTCAAAGAGTTGTCCAACTATCAGGACTATCTAATTTCAGTAAATTTCATCACCCCAGAAAGAAACACCATTATCATTGGCAGTTACTCCCTGTCTCTCTCTTTCCCCGAGCTCCTGGTAACTACTGTACATTTCACATAAATGGAATCACATAACATGAGGCCTTCTGTTGAATTAAAAAAGGACTAGTTTCTTCTATTTATCATGTTTCCAAAATTCAGCTATGTTGTAACATGTCAGTACTTCATTCCTCTTTTGAAGTAACAATCCATTATATGGATACACTACACTTTGTTTATCTATTCACCAGTTACTGGAGTTTTGAGTTATCTCTACCTAGCTATTTGTTTTTTATATGTATTAAGCCTTTTTTGTTACAGTATTCCTCTATTACTTCTTCTGTGTTAAATAGATACTTATGAGTAAACAATTTTAATTCTTTAATTTCTTTTACTATTTTAGAGGTTTCTCTGTGTGTGTGCAATACCTAGGATTACAATTATCATCTTAATTTACAACATTTTTCAGATTAATATCAACTTAATATCAATATTATACAAAAATTTGTTCCTATATTGATCTATTCCTTTCCCCCTGCTTTGTAGTATTATTTTGTATTATATGCATACTGTTATTGTTATATAAATTATAACTATAGAATATGTTTATTGTAGATAAGCAATAGTATGTATATGTAATACAAAGTAACTGAGATGCCTTTTACTTTTTTAATTTTGATAAAATGTTTTTTCAGTGTCAATGTGAAAACTTTGTTCACCACAGAATATAGTCTATCTATATGTGTCTATATAACATTGAAAGATGGGGAACATGCTCTCACAGTTGAAAGCCAGAATTCCCTATTGTAGTGCCAGGATTAGAAAAGAGCTATGTTTTGCTGAATACAAAAGCAAACCTGCTATACACTTCTAATTTCAGGAGGTGCTGTATGTCTTACAATTTTAGGGTAAGCTACATTTTTTCCCAAAACACAATATTTTTCTTTCTTACCTATTAGCACACATAATAATTTGTGTTAATAGCACAAATACCTTATCAATCAGATAATAATTGTTTTTCTCCTATAACTTTTAATTGTAATTTCCACAAGAATTTAACAGCCAGATTACCTTCAGAATATTTTTCCCTGGTTATTTGCCCATCATTCCTCTATCCATTCAGTCAACAAATACTTATTAAGGCAAAGTAACATGCTAACACTCTGGCTAGGAGGAAGAGGATGATGAGAGAAAATCAGACCCAGATCCCACACTCTGATAGCTTATAGCCTGGTAGGGGAGATTAATTATACACAAAAGCATAGTATGTGAGAAACACATTTCTTTAATACCTACCATATTCCAACTATGAGGAAGAAAAAAATTGGGGCATCTGGGAGCAGAGGGGAGGGTGGGACAATTTTCATCTGGGAAAATGAGAGGAATGATCCAGAAAGGACTGGCACAAATGAGATAATTCATGAGAAAGTGTCTAGTTTCTCTTTGATACATAAAGATATATGCTATTCTTTGTCTCCCCACCCTGAGTTCTAATGATTCACATTTCTTTCTCTTATTGTGCTCAAAGAATCTGACCCTTGGAGCATGCATCCTCAGACTGTCTTGCAAGTTCGTTTCCGATAGACAACAGAAGTTACCACCAGCAGTTTGGGAGATGAGACCAAAACGAGGTTGGAATAGTTGCTCCCTACAATTACCTGGCTTGTCAAGGCCATCTGGCACCCTCTGCAGTCCCGCAGTTCTTGGAAAGCACTTCTGCAGGGCTCCTGCTTTCAATGAGTTTAGTGTTATTTCTGCCCCTTGCCCCTAAAGCCCTAGGGAAGGTCAGTGCTTATCACAGGTTCTAGACCTCCTTCTTCACACCTCTGAAATTACCTGAGTAGAAATTGTTTCCTGTTGTGATCCAGAGTGAACTCACAGGGAATGTGCAAAAAGACCATATACATGAAGGCCTTAAAAAAGCAGCTGGCATCTTCCTTTTATGTGTATGCTAAGTTTAAAGATTCAAATAATCAGCATTTGCCTGAGGCTTTCCAGGAAATTACACTGTCTCTACTAGAAGACAAAAGGCACAGGGTATAGTGTAGACTCCTCTGCTTCATCAGCCAATCTCTATTGTTCAGTTAAATTCCTGGAAATATAAACTTCGTAAGATCAAGGACTTGTCTGTTTTGTTCTCTAAGGTTTCCACTTTTGTGGAATAGGTCACAAGTATGAGTATGCAATAAGTTTTAATAAGTGGATCTCCAGGCAGTTAACTTATTCACCATTAAAAGACTCAATTTCAACACCTTTAAATTAAGAATACTATTAGCACATACTTAAAAGTTAATACATACTTAAGCAGTTTTTAAAATGTAATATGTACACAAATATAAGGCATAATTATTATACTATTTGAGGCAATTAAAGGAGAACACACCTTTGAATGGCAAACTTCTACTAGACAACGTGTCTATCAACACCGTAAAATTTAAGAAATACTGCTGTAGAATTCATTTGTAATTGTCCCCCAAATAAACTCTAAAAACATCGAGTTTCAGAAGGCTTAAACTCATTATTCTATAAGTAAAGCTCATCAGGAAAAAATATAAGAGAAGAAACAAAAAATACATTTAGCTAAACAGTTTCCAGCATGTCCCACTGTAAAAGCAACAACTTAACAAAATTATACAATATTTCTATAAGATATCCTTAAACACTAAAACTTCTGTTCACATTTGATATCAGAAATTTATTGAAAAGTATGATGAGTCTTTGTAGAGGTTTTTGATTGTATGCTGAACAAGAATGACATTAAATATTAAACCTGGCATCAAATTCTCAAGAATTACCATTATCTGGAGAATGACTGGAAGCCTACGCTTCTTGTCCACTCAAACTTCTGAATTTGCCAAGGTGCTAGCTCTCATCACAGTTTTTTTCCCCCCAAAATTCCATACAGTTAATAACTCTTTCTCAACTATTTTCCATGGTAAAGATAGCTGCCAAAATGCTTAGAACTTCAGTTTACCTGGAAAATGCATCAGAGATTGTATTTAAGCCATAATTCAAAGGAAAGAATGAGAAAAACCACAAAATCACAAACAGAATTGCTACTCACACACTCCTTATATTTCATGGTGTCCAAATCAGCTTAAGAAATCAGTTTTAAGATAATGAGCAGTGAGATTGGATTAAAGATGGCGATGTGAGAGGTGAGACAGAGGCTTCCTCCTAAAATTGCATATAATATGAAAATATAACTAATACAACTACTCTTGAAAGAACAACAGGAAAGAGGACAGCACCAAACTGCATATACCTGGAGACAAGAGCAGACCTCACAGAAAAGGGTAAAGTATTAAAGCTGTGGTCCTGCGGGATCCAAGCCCTTCCCCCACCCAAGCTAACTGACAGGAGGAAGAGGAATGGAGCAGGGAGGGAGTAGAGATCTGGGACTGCTGAATACCTAACTCTGGAGATCTGCTCTGGGAGCACAAACCTACATTTCATGGTGCTTGCATGATACTCTTGTAATTAGGGGGTTGGAAAGCTAAGACAGGCAGAATTCCTGGGGAGACTAAGATCCCAGCTGCCTGTGGAAAGCAGGGATCCATATCCAGCTGCTCTGGGACAAAAGAAAGGCATGTAGTCTGAGAGACTTCCTAACAAAGAAGCCCTTAACAAGAGGGCTGCTAAAGGGGCAAGGATTGCACAGAGCTTACTGCTCAGGAGAAAGGACAGGCAGACAAAATTGTCTGGGTGCACTCTGCCCAGCAGAGTGGGAGCTTTCATGATCTTCAGGTGCTCCAGCTCCCTGGCTGCCTACACAGATCCAAGAATACCTTCTGTGACAGGCAGACTACTGCACCTTTCTCCTGGACAGCCCCACCGGGCTTGCAAACCGGGAAACCTTACTCTGGCGTTAGGCCAGCCACAGGGAAGATCTGTCTACAGCAACTAAAAACGCAAAGCACAGAGACTTATACCTGTGTGCTTGGCCCACTGGTTCAGGCAGTGAAGACAGGCATAGCAGCCGGGAAGCAGGAAACAGCTCTTTCCTCCCCCCCAGGCACCAATACCACTCCCCTGCAACCCCTGACATTGCTTCAGGGGCTGAGCAGCTCCAGAGAGTAGAGCTTCTTGGCACTAGAGGACGCCATACACAACTATGAAATGCCAAAGGAACCTGGTACAGAGTAAATTTATTAATACAACTCCTGAGAAGGACTTAAATGATACTGACCTCATGACTCTCCCTGAAAGGGAGTTCAAAATAAAAATCATTAACATGCTCATGGAGGTACGGAAAGATATTCAAGAACTCAGGAATGAATTAAGGTCGGAGATCCAATCATTGAAGAGCACAATGGACGGTATTAAAAGCAGATTGGATAGGTGGAGGAGACAATAAATGAAATAGAAACTAGAGAAGAGGAATACAAAGAAGCTGAGGCATGGAGAGAAAAAAGGATCTCTAAGAATGGAAGAATATTGAGAGAAATGTGTGACCAATACAAACGGAACAATATTTGCATTATACGGGTACCAGAAGAAGAGAGAGAAAAAGGGATAGAAAGTGTCTTTGAGGAGGTGATTGCTGAAAACTTCTCCAATCTGGAGAAGGAGATAGTCTCTCAGGCCATGGAGGTGCACAGATCTCCCAACACAAGGGACCCAAGGAAGACAACATCAAGACATGATAGTAATTAAAATGGCAAAGATCAAGGATAAGGACAGACTATTAAAAGCAGCCACAGAGAGAAATAAGACCACATAAAAAGGAAAGCCCATCAGGCCATCATCAGACTTCTCAGCAGAAACCTTACAGGCCAGAAGGGAGTGGCATGATGTATTTAATGCAATGAAGCAGAAGGGCCTTGAACCAAGATTCTTTATCCGGCCAGATTATCATTTAAATTTGAAGGGGGGGATTAAACAATTTCCAAATAAGCAAAAGCTAAGAAAATTTACCTCCCACAAACCATCTCTACAGTGTATTTTGGAGGAACTGCTATAGATGGAAGTGTTCCTACGGTTTAATAGCTGTCACCAGAGATAATAAAAACACAGTAAAGAAAGTAGAACAGCTAATTACTAAGAAATTGCAAAATTAAATTAACTATCCCCAAAGTCAATCAAGGGAGAGACAAACAGTTCAGAATATGATACCTAATATATAAAGAATTGAGGAGGAAGGAAAAGGAGGAGGAAAAAAAAAAGGAAAAAAAGAACCTTTAGATTGTGTTTGTAATAGCATATTAAGTGAGTTAAGTTAGACTCTTAGATAGTAAGGAAGTTAACCTTGAATCTTTGGTAACCACGAATCTGAAGTCTGCAATGCTAATAAGTACATCCCTATCCATAATCACCCTAAATGTAAATGGACTGAATGCACCAATCAAAAGACATAGAGTCGGTGAATGGATAAAAAAACAAAACCCATCTATATGCTGCCTTCAAGAGACTCACTTTAAACCCAAAGACATACAGAAACTACAAGTGAAGGGATGGAAAAAGACATTTTATGCAACTAATAGGGAGAAAAAGGAAGGAGTTGCAGTACTTACATCAGACAAAATAGACTTCAAAACAAAGAAAGTCACAAGAGACAAAGAAGGACATTACATAATGATAAAGGGTCAATCCAACAAGAAGATATAACCTTTTTAAATATCTATGCACCCAACACAGCAGCACCTACATATGTGAAACAAATACGGACAGAATTAAAGGGAGAAATAGAATGCAATGCAGTCATTCTACGAGACTTCAACATACCACTCACTCTGAATGACAGATCAACCAGACAGAAAATAAGTAAGGAGACAGAGACACTGAACAACACAATGAACAGATGGACCTAACAGACATCTACCGAACTCTACACCCAAAAAGCAACAGGATACACATTCTTCTCAAGTGCACATGGAACATTTTCAAGAATAGATCATATACTAGGCCACAAAAAGAGCCTCGGTAAATTAAAAAATATTGAAATTGTACCAACCAGTCTCTCAGACCACAAAGGAATGAAACTAGAAATAAATTATGCAAAGAAAATGAAAAACCCACAAACACATGGAGGCTTCACAAAATGCTCCTAAATAACCAATGCATCAATGACCAAATAAAAACAGATATCAAGCAATTTATGGGGACAAATGACAACAATCATTGAACACCGCAAAATCTGTGGGACCCAGTGAAGGCCGGGTTAAAAGGAAAGTATATTGCAATACAGGCCTACCTCAGGAAAGAAGATCAATCCCATATGAGCAGTCTAAACTCACAATTAACGAAACTAGAAAAAGAAGAACAAATGAGACCCAATGTCAGTAGAATGAGGGACATAATAAAGATTAGAGCAGAAATAAATTAAATCAAGAAGAACAAAACAATACAAAGAATCAATGAAAGCAAGAGCTGGTTCTTTGAGAAAAGAAACAAAATTGATACACCTCTAGCCAGACAAACCAAAAAAAAAGTGTGTCTACTCACATAAACAGAATCAGAAATAAGAAAGGAAAAATCACCACAGATACCACAGAAATACAAAGAATTATTAGAAAATACTATGAAAAATTAAATGGTAACAAACTGGATAACCTAGAAGAAATGGACAACTTTCTAGAAAAATACAACCTTCCAAGGAAGACCCAGAAAGAAACAGAAAATCTCAACAGACCAATTACCAGCAATGAAATTGAACTGGTAATCAAAAACCTACCTAAGAAAAAATCTCCTTGGCCAGATGGCTTCACCACTGAATTTTATCAAACATTTAGTGAAGACCTAATACCCATAATCCTTAAAGTTTTCCAAGGAGTAGAAGAAGAGGGAATACTTCAAAACTCATTTTATGAAGCCAGCATCACTCTAATACCAAAACCAGGCAAAGACACCACAAAAAAAAGGAAATTACAGACCAATATCCCTGATGAACATAGATGCAAAATACTCAACAAAATATTAGCAAACCGAATTTAAAAATACATCAAAAAGATCATTCACCATGATCAAGTAGGATTTATTACAGGGATGCAAGGATGGTTCAACATTCAAAAATCCAACATCATCCACCACATCAACAAAAAGAAGGACAAAAACCACAAAATCATCTCCATAGATGCTGAAAAAGCATTTGGTAAAATTCAACATCCATTCATCATAAAAACTCTCAACAAAATGGGTATAGATGGCAAGTACCTCAACATAATAAAGGCCATGTATGACAAACCCACAGCCATCATTATACTTAACAGCGAGAAGCTGAAAGCTTTTCCTTTAAGATCGGGAAGAAAACAAGGAGACCCACTCTCCCCACTTCTATTCAACGTAGTACTGGAGATCCTAGCCATGGCAATCAGACAACACAAAGAAATAAAAGGCATCCACATTGGCAAGGAAGAAGTTAAACTGTCCCTGTTTGCAGATGACATGATATTGTACATAAAAACCCTAAAGAATACACTCAAAACTCTAGATTTAATATCTGAATTCAGCAAAGTTGTGGGATACAAAATTAATTCCCAGAAATCTGTGGCATTCGTATACACTAACAATGAACTAGTAGAAAGAGAAATCAGGAAAACAATTCACAATTCCTTCAAAAAGAATGAAGTACCTAGAAATAAACCTAACCAAGGAAGTGAAAGACCTATTCTCTGTAAAGTACAAGACACTCATGAGAGAAATTAAAGAAGGTACCAATAATGGAAACACATCCCGTGCTCATGGATAGGAAGAGTTAATATTGTCAAAATGGCCATCCTGCCTAAAGCAATCTACAGATTCAATGCAATTTCTATGAAAATACCAACAGCATTCTCCAACGAACTAGAGAAAATCATTCTAAAATTCATATGTAACCGCAAAAGACCCCAAATAGGCAAAGCAATCCTGAGAAAGAAGAATAAAGCTGGAGGCATTATTCTCCCCACCTTCAGGCTCTACTACAAAGCCATAGTAATCAAGACATTTTGGTACAGGCAGAAGAACAGACCCATAGACCAATGGAACAGACTAGAGAGCCCTGAAATAAACCCAGATATATGTGGTCAATTAACATATGATAAAGGAGCTATGGACATACAATGGGGAAATGACAGCCTCTTCAACAGCTGGTGTTGGCAAAACTGGACAGCTACTTGCAAGAGAATGAAACTGGATTATTCTTTAACCCCATACACAAAAGTAAACTCAAAATGGATCTAACACCTGAATGTAAGTCATGAAACCATAAAACTCTTAGAAGACAACATAGGCAAAAATCTCCTGAATATAAGCATGAGCAACTTCTTCCTTAACCCATCTCCTTGAGCAAGGGAAACAAAAGCAAAAATGAACTCATGGGACTACATCAAAGTAAAAAGTTCCTATACAGCAAAGGACATGATCAACAGAACAAAAAGGCATCCTACAGTATGGGAGAATATATTTGTAAATGACATATCCAAAAAGGGCTTAATATCCAAAATATATAAACAACTTACACACCTCAACATCCAGAAAGCGAATAACCCAATGAAAAAATGGGCAGAGGATATGAAGAGACAGTTCTCCAAGGAAGAAATTCAGATGGCCAACAGACACATGAAAAGATGCTCTACATCACTAATTATCCGGGAAATGCAAATTAAAACCACAATGAAATATTACCTCACACCAGTAAGGATGGCCACCATCCAAAAGACTAAGAACAACAAATGCTGGCAAGGATGTGGAGAAAGGGGAACCGTCCTACACTGCTGGTGGGAATGTAAGCTAGTTCAACCATTGTGGAAAGCAATATGGAGGTTCCTCAAAAAACTAAAAATAGAAATACCATTTTGACCCAGGAATTCCACTCCTGGAATTTACGCAAAGAATACAACTTCTCAGGTTCAAAAAGACATATGCACCCCTATGCTTATTGCAGCACTTTTTATAATAGCCAAGATATGGAAGCAACCTAAGTGTCCATCAGTAGATGAATAGATAAAGAAGATATGGTACATATACACAATGGAATACTATTCAGCCATAAGAAGGAAACAAATCCTGCCATTTGCAACAACATGGATGGAGCTGGAGGATATTATGCTCAGTGAAATAAGCCAGGAGGAGAAAGACAAGTGCCAAATGATTTCCCTCATTTTTGGAGTATAAAAACGAAGCAAAAGTGAAGGAACAAAATAGCAGCAGACTCAGAGACTCCAAGAAGGAAGAAAGTGGTTACCAAAGAGGAGGGGTGTGGGATGGCCATGGGGAGGGTGGGAGAAGGGGATTGAGGGATATTATGTTTAGTACACATGGTATGGGGGAGCAATGGGAAAACTTTGTAGCACAGAGATGGCAAATAGTCAGTCTGTGGCATCTTACTACACTGATGGACAGTGACTGCATTGGGGTATGGGTTGGAACTTGATAACATGGGTAAATGTAGTAACCACATTGTTTTTTCATGTGAATCCTTCATAAGAGTGTATATCAATAATACCTTAATAAAAATATAAATAAATAAATAAATAAATAAATCTGAATATTTAGTTCCTCTACTACAAGAAACATGGCATGACCTATGGTTTAACGTTCAAACCCATCAGCACAGTTTAAAAGGCTGTCCACAAACACACCCTAACACATACAACTATGGCATCTTCCCAATACCCCCAAACCAAATTATATTTCTCAGATCCTGTCCTCATTGATTGTGAACTTCCATCGTTTGCACATGTGCTCTCATTTTTAAATGTCCTTTTGTTTTTCATTATTTTGGATACAGTTGTATTCCCTCCCTTGAACGTTTCTTTATCTTTATTATAGACAATGATACTACCATTTATTTATGTACCTCTATCAATTATTTAAGCACAATGTTTGGCATGTAATAGCTATTCTGCTTCATAAGGGAAAAGTCAAGTACTTCAAAAAAACACCTAACTTTCAAATGTCATATGCTATCCTATAGCAATCTATGCCCTTTCTCCTCCTGGACACTTTCAGCGAAGTATTAACTACTTCCAGGAAAAGCACAACTTCATGCATTACTTTATAATCTTATTAGCTATAAACACTGTGCCAAATTTTGTGCTTGATTCTGTTGCTGAAGTATCTAAATTAATAGTATATAAATCCTGCTCTCAAGAAATTTATAGTCTAATGAGAAAGCTCTTTATTAGTAGATAATGCTAACATAATGTAGTAATAGAGACAGGACAGCAAGAATGCAATGCACAGTGGCTATTCTTTGAGAAGTTAATAAAATGCCACAGACTAATTATAAACCTTAAGAGGGAAAAATAAAGAAGGTAAGTATCACCTTTCACCAGGGTAATCAAATTTATATAAGGGACCATATGACATTAAATGACAAAAATAAATTGCAACACAGTACTGTGCATTGTTGGCAGCAGATGATCCAGTGACACATGAATCAAAATGGAGAAAATGGAACCAAAAGGTAATGCTCCTTTTAGAGGACAAAGGATATCCCAAATAAGTGGTCCTCGGTGTCATCTACAGAGCTCGGGATTCTGAATCACCTCAAATGCTATATTGTGTTTCTTGAAACAGTTTCAACCATAAATCCTACTAAATATGAAATTATACTAAAATACCAGTAAAGTCCCCAAATATAGCATGTTCTCTGGGTATCACTACAAGGGTGTAGAACAGATCACTGTCTGAATACGAGCAGGATACCATGCTGCTGTTGCATGATGTTCAGATGGGAAAACTGAGAAAATATCCTACAGCATCACTGAAGTTTGGTCACAGACAATGTGGCACATTTTTGTGTGTTGTCCCTTGTGACAACAGTCATAACATTTTTGTGAAGCAATAAGGAAAGTAACTGCACATCAGGCAGCCAAAAACAGATAGTCCTTTCAGACTTGGATAAAGATAACTCGTAAAAAATATATAAATAAACCAATGTTGTACTTGATCTATCTGTACATGTGGTCAGTTATAGAACACAAGTATCTCCTAAAAACAGAAAAATCAAAAGGGGAAAATTGTATTTGCCATTACAACTTTGTAAATAATTGATTAACACCAAGTGTAAATAAAATATGATAACTTCTAAATGTTACAGTAAAAAAAAGTATGCATATAAAACTACTACTACTTTCTGAAAGAAAGCTATAACTTTTAGAAATAATTGTACATATATATTTTGTTCTATACATTAAATAAATTCAACAAGTCCATGACTCTAGTGAGGCTTTAAAGCAATTACTGACCCCTAAAATTGCATAGGTATGTGGTATGCCTTGGTATTTTTAACTCTAATTTGCAATGAAACTGCATTTGTTTTAATCAAGTTGTACTTGGACTTTGTTCTATCAAATTTGTACATCATGTTTGGTATCTACATTTGTTATTTCTTTTAAAACTTTAAATTATTTCCTGAAATTTAGAAAATAAAAAAATAATTGTCATGCCTTAATACATTATGCAAAACATGAATCACAGAACTGATTCCAGTGAAGGTTTTCAGCAATTAAAAAAAAGCCACAGTTATATTCCATGTAAACCAAATATTCATAGGACAAGAACAAAACTAAACAACAATGATAAATTTGTTTCTTGTTTTGCTGTTTTGCTGATCCAGGTTACCTTGACGAAGTAGGTAATAAAATCCTATCCAAGAATGACATTTTATTTTTTCTTTCAGTTATTGAAGGCTCCTTTAAAATAATAAGCTATTAAATACAGTCTTTTACAAAATCAAATGTAGCTGATTTGCTAACCGTATCTACAGTTTCACCTAATTTGAGAAATAATCAACAGAAGAAAGTTTTTTTTCAAACACTTTTATAACACTCAGTATTTCAAGACACAGATATAAATGCTTTATACATGTTAATTCATTTAATCCTCAAATGACTCTATGAGGTAAATACCATAGCTCTCTTATTTTACAGAGGAGGAAAAAAATATAAACAGGTTGGCTGTCTTGACCAAGATCTTCAGTTGGTTAGGTTACAGTTCAAAAACATCAAACCAGTACTATCTGACTTCAGAGTCAATACTGGTAACTAACACAACATGTGGTTAAAAAGGAAAAAACTTCATCATCATCATCATCAATTTTTTCATTTAATCATAGATGCACTTTTACATAATGAATATTTTTGTCTTCATCTCTCATTTCCCAACTGGAACAATGGAAATGACATGACCATCTATGTCCGCTCACCACTACTCTCCTATTCCTAAAGTTCATATTCTATGAAAGATGTAAATATTTATAAAATAAAAATGATTTTTAAAGAAATAGTGATTATAGATCTCTTTTGAGAATACAGATTGAAAGCATACAATGATTATTTTCAATTATAGTGAATGCTTGCTTTTTTCTTTCTTGATTAAAGAAAGTCTACAAAGAAGCCAGGACAAGAAGGTTTTAGAGATAAATTTTGTGATAATAGAATTTTACCAGTTTTAGACATTTGGAAGAGGAGACTACAGCCTAAGTATTACACCATGCCTAAGCCTCCATAAAAGTACAAATTTTTCATGATAAGGAATTAGCACTTTTAAATGTTTATATCATGAGAGTTTCAGCACAACTATGACAGTGAAAGCCCACCAGTCGACACTCATTCTGATGGCAATTACAACTACTAAACAAAATGTAGTAAGTAACTACTGGAGAACTCTGTAAAGCAGGTACGTTATGAATAAGAGTCAAAACTTGGAGAAGTAAATCTACATGATGTAAGTGTGTGTGTGTGTGTGTGTGTGTGTGTGTGTGTGTGTGTGTGTGTGTTCTCTCAAGGCTTTATCCTTTAAATGGAACCCAGTAGCTGAGCACTGCAGCAGTCCTGTCACTAAAACTTTGACAGAAACCCTGTATTTTTGGACAGAGAAACCAGGGAAGAAGAAGTAGGCTGGAAGGCACAGAGGAAATCTGAGGTGAAGAAAGTAAAAAAGGAAATCACCTCATTTTTGTGTGTGAATCACAGAAATCTCAAACTGTCTCCAGAGCTAAATATATGTAATAAATTAAAACCAATTTAGGAAAAACTTAGAGAACTGAACTGAGATTAAAACTATCAACACAAGTCTCAGAATAGCTCCCAAACATACCTTGGTGTTACAGAGCAAAACCAAGCCTCTGAGAGTAAAAAACTCCAGAAGGAACCTGTCATAGTAGGGCCCTTACCCTTGTGAGTTTTACTACCAGGAACTCTACCAGATTACCATCACAGTGAATACTAGAGAAAATTTCCCTCATGATACCAGAAGGGGAAAAGGAACCATTTTGAAACACAACATGCCATACTCTTCTTATCAAGGCCTGCTCTCAGAAGAAACTATTTACTTGAGTCCTAACCTAAAAACCCCTGGTGAGCCAAATCTAATTGGAAAAAGAGAAATACCCAACTCTAGCTCCCTCTAGCCTTCTACCTGAGAGATGGAAGTACATATTTCCAGATGTCTCCAGCCATCCTGTCCCACTTACTGGGGGTGGGGACCGAAAAACACTACTGAACTTCACAATCTAAGGACACAGCCTCACCAAAAAACTGACACCTAATCAGAGGACTAAGAGACTGTTTCCTTTCCCACTGCATCTTACCAATACATTATCAAAGGTCTATTTACAGAATGTCTTTTACCCAGTACATAAATTCTGTCTTTCAAGCTTAAACAGTTGAAGTGACAGAGCAAGTGTTAGAACCAGAATCAGATATGGTAAGATGCTGGAGTTATTAGACTAGGAATTTCTTTTAATCTATGAATATGCTAAGAACTTTAATGGAAAAAATAGAAAATACCCAAGGAAGGTAGATAATATAGGCAGAGAGATGGAATTTCTAAGCAAGAACCAAAAAGAAATGCTGGAGATCAAAAACACTGTAACAAAAATGAAGAATGCCTTTGATGGGTTTATTAGTAGAGTGGACATGGCTGAGAGAAGAACCTCTGAGCTTAAGGATATGTCAATAAAAAAGCAAAGAGAAAAGACATTGGGGAAAAAAAAGAACAGAATATCCAAAAGCTGTGGGACAACTACAAAAGATTAACAAGGCCTGCTCTCAGAAGAAACTATTCACTTGGATCAGAAAATACATGTGTATTAATATTATGCATATCAGTGGATACATGTAATGGGAATAAAGAAGAATGGAGAAAGGAGGTCAGAAATATTTGAAATAATAATGAAAAGAGAACTTGTTCAAATCCAGAGGAAAAATCACCTTACCTATAGAAGAGTAAAAATAAAAATTATATCTGATTTGTCTTCAGAAGCCACACAAGCAAGAGAGAAGTCAATATTTAAAGTATTGAGAGAAAAAAATCTCCCTGAACTAGAATTCTACAGCCTCAAAGAAACAAACACTGAGAGAATTTGTTGGCAGTAGACCAGTCTTACACGGAATTTGAAAAGAAGTTCTTTGGAGAGAAGGAAAATGATATAGCTCAGAACTTGAATCCAGGTAATGAAAGGAAGAGCACTGGAGAATGAATAAGTTAAAGTAAAATAAAATTTTGATTTTTCTTCTTAACTGATCTAAATAATAACAGTTTGTTCGAAATAAGCAGCAACAATGTATTCAAATATACATATAATATGTGTTTACATATAAATGAAATGAATGAAAACAATGATACAAGGGACAAGAGGGAAGAACTAGGAATATTTTGTTATTATAAGGTATTTGCACTACTTGTGAAACAGTATAGTGTTATTTGAATGTGGACTTAAGTTAGTTGTAGCTGTATATTGCAAACCCTAGGACAACCACTAAGTTAAAAAAAGTATAATTTATATGCTACAAAAAAAGTGAAAATGGAGCCATACAAAATGTTCAATTGAAGCCAAAAAAAGACAGAAAAATTGTAGAAGACAAAATATGAACAAAAAACAAACGCAACAAATTGAAAACTGTAACAGATATGATAGATATATATTTGACTATTGCAAAATCCACTTTAAATGTCAATGATACAAATATACTATTAAAGGACAGAGATTGTCAGATTGGATCAAAACACAAGGTCCAACTATATGTTGTCTACAAAAAACCTACTTTAAATATAAATGTTCATATAATTTTCGAGTAAAAGGATGGAGAATATACCATGTTATAACTAATTGAAAGAAAGCAAGAGTTCATAGATCAATGGAACAGAATATAGAGCCCAGATAGAAATCCATGCACATATAGTCAATTAATATCTGATAATGGAGCCATGAATATACAGTGGAGAAAAGTCTCTCCACTAGATGGTGTTGGGAAAAGTGGACAGCTACATGAAAGGGAGTGAAAATGGATTACTAGTAACTCTACACACAAAAGTAAATAGAAATGAATCAAAGATTTGAATGTAAGACATGAAACCACAAAACTCTTAGAAGAAAACATAGGCAAAAATTTCTTGAACATAAGCATGAGCAGTTTTTCCCAGAAGTATCTCCTTGGGCAAGGGAAACAAAATAGAAAATGAAAAGTGGGACTATACAAAACTAAAAAACTCCTGTACAGCAAAGGACACCATCAGCAGAACAAAAAGACAACCTACAGTATGGAAGAATATATTTGTAAAAAATTGATCTGTTAAGGGCTTAACATCCAAAATATATAAAGAAATCACGTGACTCAACATCAAAAAAACAAACAAACAACAACCTGATAAAAAATTGGGGAGAGGGCCTGTAAAGATATTTTTCCAAAGAAAACACTGATGGCCAACAGACACATGAAAAGATGCTCCACATCACTAATCATCAGGGAAATGCAAATTAAAATCACGATGAGATATCATGTCATACCAATTAGAATGGTCACTAACCAAAAGACAAGAAATAACATGTGTTGTTGAGGATGTGCAGTAAATGGAACCCTTCTACACTGTTGGTGGAAATGTAACTTGGAGCAGGTAGTGTGGAAAGCAGTATGGAGGTTCCTCAAAGACTAAAAATAGAAATACCATTTGACCCAGTAATTCCACTCCTAGGAATTTACCTGAAAAAAACAAAATCCCTGACTCAAAAGGATATATGCACCCCTATATTTATTTCTACATTATTTACAATAGCCAAGATATGGAAGCAACCAAATTGTCCACAAATAGATGAATGGATAAAGAAGATTTGGTATGTATACACAATGGAATATTATTTGGCCATAAAAAAGAAAAATACTGCCACTTGTGACAACATGGATGGATCTAGAGCATATTAGGCTAAATGAAATAAACCAGGCAAAGAAAGACAATTACCATACGGTTTCACATATTTGTGGAATCTAAAAACAAAATGAAACAAAATGAACAAAATTTCAGTAGACTCATAGACACTGAGAAATGACTGGTGGATACTATGGGGTTGGGTGGCTGGGGATGGTGAATGGGATAAAAGGGCACAAAGATTTCCAATCATAGAAAAGCTGGTCATGGGGACAGTAGTACACCATGGACAATACAGCCAATAGTTCTGCAACATCTTCCTATGTTGACAGATAGTAACTGCACTAGTTAAGGTGAGGATTTAATAATATGGGTAACCGCTGAACCACTAGGTTGTATACTTGAAACCACTATGAGATTGTGTTAACTATACTTCAATTTTAGAAAAGTAAGAGTAGCTATATTAATTTCAGACAGTAGTTTTCAGAGCAAGTACCAGGGATAAAGAGGGATATTAAATAATGATAAAGTCAATTGTCCAAGAAGAAAGAGCAATCCTTAATGTGTATATGTTAACAGCAGAATATCAAAATAAATGTCACAAAAACTGATATAACTTCAAGATGAAATACATTAATTCAATATTAAGTTGGAGACATAACACCCTTCTACCATAAATATACATTTACATACAGAAAATTAATAATGATATAGTTGAACAGAACTTTCAGCTGGATACAATTAACATCTATACACACTTCAACAGCAGCAGGTTACACATTCTTCTCAAGCTCATTTGGAACATTTACCAAGAGAGATCACATTCTGTGCCATAAAACACATCTCAACAAATTTAAAAAAACAGACTTATACAATATCTGTTCTTAGAATATAATGGAATTAAACCAGTAATAACAGAAAAGTCTGGAAAGTTTCAAAATACTTAAAGAAAAATAACATGCTTGTAAAAAACATATGAGTCACAGGTGATATCAAAAAATTTTGAAATATTTTTGACCTAAATGAAAATCAAAATACAACTTATCAAAATATGATGAGGCCAAAGCAGTTCTCATAGAGAAACTTATAGCATTGAATGCAGATGTTAGAAAAGAAGAAAAATCTAAAATCAATCATCTAAGAGAAAAAGAGAGAAAAGACAAAGATTACTACTATCACAAATGAAAGATGGGACATCACTACAGATCCCATGGATATTAAAATAATAATAGGTAATAAAGGAATATTATGAATAGCTCAATACCCACAAATTAGATAAACTAGATGCAATGAACCAATTGGTTAAAATATACAATCTTCAAAAACTTGTACAAGAAATAGATAATATGAATAGGGCTATATCTATTAAAGAAATTGAATTAATAATTAAAAATTTCCCAAACAGAAAGTACAAGGTTCCATAATGGTTTACTGGTGAATTTGACCAAACACTTATGGAAGAAATTTTACCAAACATCTACATTCTTTTTCAGATGATAAAAGTAGAGGGAATAGTTCCTAATTCAGTCTGTAAGGCCAGTTTTTTCTAATACCCAAACCAGAGAAAGACATTAAAAGAAAATTACAAACTAGTATCTCTTATGAACACAGATGCAGAAATCCCCAGCAAAATATTACCAAATCAAGCCCAACAATGTATAAAAAGAATTATACACCGTAAGTGGAATTTATCCCACATATGTAAGGCTAGTTCAACATTTGAAAATCATTTAATGTAATCTATCATTATCAGAAAAAAGAAAAATCACATAATCATAACAATAGAAGAAGAAAAGACATCTAGCATAATCCAACAACTTTTCATAATAAAAGCTCTCAGCAAACTAGGAATGAAGGAAACTTTCTCAATTGGATAAAGAACATCTACAAAAAACCTAAAGCTAACATCATACTTACTGGTGAAACTTGAAGCTTTCCCACTAAGATCAGGAACAAGGCAAGGATGTCCCCTCTCACCACTGCTTTTCAACATTGTACTGGAAGTCCTAGCTAATGCAATAAGACAAGAAAAGGAAATAAAAGATACAAATATGGAAGGAAGAAATAAAACTGTCTTTGTTCACAGATGACATGACTGTCTATGTAGAAAAATCCAAAAGAATAGACCAAAAAAAGAAAAAAAATGAAAACTTGCTAGAACTAATAAATGATTATATAAGGTTGCAGACTATAGGTTAATAAACAATAGCCAATTGCTTTTCTGTATACCAGGAATGAACAAATGAATTTGAAATTGAAAACATAACACCATTTGCATTAGCACTTAAAAAAATGAAACACTTAGGTTAACTCTAACAAAATATGTATGGTCTATATGAGGAAAACTACAAAATGTTGATGAAAGATATCAAAGAAACACTAAACAATTGAGATATACACAATGGTCATGGATAGGAGGACTCAATATTGGCAAGATGTCAGTTTTGTCCAACTTGATCTATAGATTCAACACTCCCAGCCAAAATCACAGGAAAGTATTTGGTGGGCATTATCAAACTTACTTTAAAGCCTATAACAAGAAGCAAAACACCCTGAACAGCCAACTCAACACTGAATGAGTAAAACAAAGTCAGAGGACTGACACTACCTGAGTTCCAGACTTATTATAAAGCTACAGTAATTAAGACAGTGTGGTATTGGTGAAAGAAAAGTCAAATAGATCAGTGGAACAGTATAGAGAGCTCAGAAAAAGACCCTCATAAATATAGTCAACTGATCTTTGACAAAGAACTCAGGCAATAAAATGCATCAAAGATAATCTTTTCAATAAATGGTGCTGGAAAACTGGACATGACATACAAAAAAAAAAAAAAAGAATCTGAACACAAACCTTACATCCTTCACAAAATTAGCTCAAAGCAGATCGCTGATCTAAATGTATAACGCAAAACTATAAAATTTCTAGAAGATAACACAGACGATCTATATTGAAAACTTAGATGAACTTGGGTATAGCAGTGACTTTTTAGATAGAACATCAAAAGCATGATGCCTGAAAGAAATAGTTGATAATCTACACTTCATTAAAATTAAAAACCTCTGCTCTGTGAGTGACAATGTCATAAGAATGGGAAGACAAGCCAGATTGAAAGAACGTATTTGCAAAAGACACATCTGATAGAGGCCTGGGTCCAAAATAAATAAAGGACTCTTAGAATACAACAATAAGAAAATGAGCAATCTAATTACAAAGTGCGCAAAATACTTTATCAGACATCTCACCAAAGAAGACATACAGATGGCAAATAGGACTGTGAAAAGATGTTTAAAATGTTATCAGGAAAATGCACACTAAAACAGCAATGAGATATTGCTATACACCTAGTTTGGCAATTTCTTGCAAAACTAAACATACTCATACCATAAGATCTGGTGATCATGCCTCTTGCTATTTTCCCAAAGAAACTAAAAATGTATGCCACATGAAAACCTGCACACAGATGTTAAAGGCAGCTTTATTCATAGTTACCAAAACTCGGAAGCAACCAAGATGTCCTTCAGTAGATGAATGGTTACACTCAGACAATGGAATATTATTCAGCACTAAAAAGAAGCAAGCTATTCACACCATAAAGGACATGGAAGAAATATAAATGCCTATTACGAAGTGAAAGAAGTCAATCTGAAAACTATAACTATGTGACTCCAGCTACATGACATCCTGGAAGGGGGATTAGTGGTTGCCAGGGTTTAGGGGATAGGAAGGGATGAATAGGCGGAATACAGAGGATTTGGGGGGCTTGACATTATTTCATAAGATCCTGCCTTGGTGAATACATTTCATTAAACTAAAACCCACAGAACTTACAACACTAGTAGTGAACTCTGATATGAACTATGGACTTTGCTGATACTTATGTATCAATGTAGGTTCATCCATTGCAACAGATGTAACAGTATGGACGGGGATGTTGATAGTGGGGAAGCTGTGTGTGTGTGTGTGTGTGTGTGTGTGTGTGTGTGTGCTCAAGGGCATATGTAAACTGTATATTTTCTGTTCAATTCTGCTTTGAACCTAAAACTTCTCTAAAAAATAGTGTATTAGTGAATAATTTTTAAAAGAAATATACCAATGTAACTCTGAGATAACTCAGATTTTGAAACTCTCACAAAGAGACTTAAAACAGCTATTATAAGTATAAAACACTCAATCCAACAATTTCACAGTGCACTTTCTTTTTAAGGGCATGTGCTATATTCACCAAGATAGACTATATGCTGGACCATGAAACAACTGTCAATAAATCTAGATGTAATAAGATCATATAAAGATTATTTTTAGATGACTACAGAATTCAAGACATCAGTAATAATAAGCTATCTAAAAACAATTTCAGTATCTAGACAGCAAACAATATAATATACCGCTACATAATTCATGGGTCAAAAATGAAATATAAATGAAAATTAGAAAATATTTTAAATGAATAACCATAAAACCTTACATGACAAATTTGTGAGATGCAACTAAAATAGCCTTTAGAGAGAAATGTATAGCTTTAAATATTTATACTGGAAAAAAAAATGGGTCTGAAAACATCCTTCCACTTTGAGAGTCTAGAAAAAGGGTTTTCCTTTTCCAAAATTCAGGTAGATAAAAATAATAATGGAATAGAAAGAGGTCAATTAAGAGACCTAATGAACAGAGCCAGATCTGATTTATTGAAAATATCAACAAAGTTTTCAAGCGCCCACTTCTACCGATTGATATAGGGAAAAAAAGAGAATACAAATCATTAGTGTCAGAAAGAAAAAGTAGTTACTACCAGAAATCTTATAGACATTGAAAAAATAGAGAAGAAATGCTACAAACAACTATTTGCCAGCAATTCAACAACTTAATTGAACTAGAAAAATTTCCTTAAATCTAAAACTTTCCAAGATTGATGTAAGAAAAAATAGAAAAACTGAATTAACCTATGTCTAGGAAAGAAATTAAATATGTTTTAAAAACATGTCTAAAAAGAAAACTTTGGCACCATATTCAGAAAGTGGAAAACTCAATGTTTGTTAAAATATCAATTCTCTTCATTTTGTTCTAAAGCTTAAATGCAATCTCAGTTAAAACCTGAATTTTATTTTAGAAATTAACAAGCTTTTTACAAAATTTTTAGAGAAAGCAAATGACCTAAAATAACTAAAGCAAAGTTTACAAAGAAAAAAAGGAGCCGTTACCCCACCTGATTTCAAAACTTTCTATAAAGCTACAGTAATAAAGATGCTTTGGTATTAGTGAAAAGATCAACAAACAAATCAACGGAATAGGATAATAGAGAGTTCAGTAATAGATCTACTCATATAGAGTCAACTGATTTCTGACATAGAAGCCAAAGCAATCCAAAGCACAAAGAATTTGTTTGATATAGTATGCTGGATATCCTTACATAAACGCAATCAGTGTTGGACTTCATCTCATACGATACACAAATATGAACTCAAAATGGGGCATAACCTGTATGTAAAACCTAAAACTACATTTCTGATAGCAGAAGAAAATCTTTGTGATCTTAGTGTAGATAAAGGTTTCTTAAAGCAAAACAAGTGTAAAACATAACAAAACGATAAATTGAACTTTATCAACATGAAAAAGTATTCACATTTGGAAATACACTATTAAGAAAATAAAAAAGCAAGACACGTTGGGAAAAATCACTTGCTCATATCTCCAAGGCAGAGTGTATGAGGGTATATAAAGGACCCTTAAAACTCTAAAATCACAATATAGCAGCCGATTGTTTTAAATGGGCAAAAGACAAAAAAGATGTATAAATGGACAATAAACACCTAAAAAATGCTTGACATCATCAAGCATGAGGGAAATGCAAGTTAAAACAACAATAAAATACTACTGTACAAGCACTTAGAGTGGCTAAAATTTAAGACTCAGCCTATCAAGAGTTAGTAAGGATGCAAAGCAACTGGAACTCCCAGTTGCTGCTGGAGAGAGTGTAAGCTGATTATTGCCACTTGGAAACAAGTTAAACGCGCACCTAACAAATGGCCCAGATAGTCCATGTCTAGGTATTTAACTAAGAGAAACAAAAATAAATGCCCATACAAATTTATACATGAATGTCCCTAGCAGCTTTATATGAAGTAGCCTAAATCTGGAAACAATCCAAATGTTCATAAGTGGATTGAACGGATGAACAAATTGTGATTTATTCACACATTGGAATACTGCTTAGAAATTTAAAAAGACAAAATAATGATACATATGAAGACATGGGTAAGTTTCAAAACATTATGCTGAGTGAAAAAAAGCTAAGCTAAAGAGAGTATACTCAGTATGATTCCATTTACAAAAATTCTAGAAAATATAAATAAGCTAGAGTAATAAAAAGCAAATTAGTTATTGCCCAGGTTAGTGTGGAAGGAAGGAGATAATAAAAGTGCATAAGGAAACTTTTTAGTGTGTTGGCCATATTTATTTTCTTGATTATGATGAGGATTTCAGAGTTGTATACATATGTCACAAATGACCAAATAATACACTTTTCATATTTACAGTGCATTGTGTTTCAATTATACCTCAATAAATAGAGAACAAAATCTCAAGGGGCATGAACTAAATGGGAAAGGTGGATAAATGGGAAGGCTGCCTCCACCCTATTACATTGTTCCTTAGGAAAAAGATGTCTACTAACAACCAGTTTTTTTTAAAGCATGTTCCTTGGAAAATATATGTGGGACACCACATATACATGGACACCACAAAGCAGTAATCAAATTCCTAATGGAATATTTGAGATGATTATTACTTTAAAGTAAATTAGTAGAACTTATAGAATTCCTGGAATGGCATAGCTTTTATAAATTATTATTCAGTGATTTCTTCAAAAAAAATTGAATGAAAAATTCTTTTCTAAGAAGTTTGAACAAAGAGAAAATTTCATCAACAAGCTTTTCCACTCAAATCACCAGCATATTCTCCTTACTGCTTAAAAAGAAATAATTTTCCCAAAGATAGATCACTGTTAAACATAAAAGACTTGTAGTAAACTACTTTTATACATTAAAAAAGAAAAAGATTGAAATAGTAATGCTTTGAAAATTGAGTTCTAATGGCTACAACTTAATATTTACTAAAGAAATTTCCTTAAATTAAAGGATTCCAAAAACTAATTTTATTGATAATGATTATAGATAATGTGGTTCTTCTTCAAATTTAGCTTTGCCTCACATCTTTGAAGTGTATAATCAAGCTAGAAGAAACCACGTTGTTAATTAGCTTTGGGTGGATATTTTGTACCTGCATGGAAGTACTCATCCACTCAGATCATGTTCCATTCACTAAAATCCATACCCGGGTGCTACCTATATTTAGAGAGGGCAAATTGCCCACAAGGTACCTTGTGAACAAGCAGTATAGCTCAGGAAGAGTATTTCATTCACAAGACAAAAAGGCCACTTGGAACTTTTGACTGATATATGGGTAACTTTTGCTCATTCATATCAAAAATGTGTAAGAATATTTGATATGTCAAAGTTGTAAGATGAGATAAAAGAAAAGAAGTTATAATAAGAAAAACATATTAATGTAGAATTAAATTGACACATAACATATTACCATATATACATACATATAATTAATACTAATATTTTAAGTATTTAATATACATGAAGTTATTTTTATAAATACTTATTAGGGAGATTACATTACTATCCTCATTTGAAGAATGAGAAATTATAACTTCTATAAAGTAATTACAGAGAAGCATGATTCAACTAGATGCTAGGATTCAGTTAGATTTTTCTCATTCCAGAATCAATTCTTGTATTTACTCTGCTATGCTGAAATTATATAATCTTAATTATGAGTCTATATATTCATATTGGTATTTTCACATAAGCTAACTTTTCATACTTTAAAAAATATTTTCAATTGTGTTTTATCTGCTTAATGTTGAAATCTTAAAAATCTTCAGATTGAAATCAAATATGGTCATGTTTACCATTTTTGTCACAATAGCTGCATTCCATTTATGTATGGTAGTACATAAATGAAATTATATGCAGTAAACACATTAGTATCTAAATTTGAAAAACACTATTTCCAAAGAAGCGACATTTCCAGTTTTCAGAATAATGAATCACTGGTGTTTTTTTTTTCTCATCTTCACCACTAAAAAATCCACTATTGCAACCATTACCAAATACTAAAATAAAGTGTACATGGTACTATTTCCATCTCCTGTCATTTTTAGTTTAATTTCCACACATTCAATTGCAAAAATTTAAGTCTAGATAGGTAACATATAGAAAACCAAAATGAAAAGGAAATTATTTGAGTGAATTTTTGAGAAAGATATACTAGCATCATATTCAGATATGATTAATTAATTTCACAAAGAAAGTTGTTAGAAAATTTTATTCTAATCTAAAAATCTGTGTACTTGAGGGACTTCCGGGAAGATGGCGGCGTGAGCAGGATGGCAGAAATCTCCTCCCCAAACTAAATATATCTATGAAAATACAGCAAATACAACTATTCCTAAAAGAGAGACCAGAATACACAGGAAAGTGCACAGCATGCAGCTACACCCGAGAGGACTCGGCATCCCAAGAGGCGGGCAAGATAGGGAGCCACGACCCAGCAGGACCCGAGCACTCCCCCAAGCCAGCACACCAGCAGGAGGAGAGGATTCAGAGCCGGGAGGGAGTGGAAGTACACCCCACGAAGTAGCCAGCCCCAGTGATCTGCGCTGGGAGCGCTGACCGACATCGCGAGGTGTAGCGGAGATTGGAGAGACAGAGTGTGCAGGATCTAAGTGGGGAACGTGCCAGGGTGCTTGCAGCCGGCTCCTGGGAAGGAAAAAAAAAAAAAAAAAGAAAAGCGCCCACTTTTCTCAGTGGTCTTAAAGAGACAGGAGCCCAGCGGAGGAGCTGGATCGCCCCGGCACACTCAGTCCAGCAGGCTGGGAGTCCTGGGGAGTACTGGACCCCTTAGCTCGCAACTGGGAAAGGGTGGTGGTACTAAGACTTCCAACAAAGATAAAAAGCCATTCGTTCCCACCCCAGCCAGAGCTATAAAGGGCCCTGCAGAGTGGCGTGGCCACAGCTGTGGAATTGTGGAGCAACAGTGCCACCTACAGCATCCCCACAGAATCTACAACTGGTGGGCTTTTTTTTGTTTGTTTTTTTGTTTTTTGTTTTTCTTCTCTTTCTTTTTTCTTTTCTTTTCTTTCTTTTTTTCTTTCCTTCTCTCTTTTTTTTTTCTTTTTCTTTTTAAAGCCTTAAAGAGCTCAGATGACATACATGGCAACTACCAGCGACCACTTCTATAGCCATGAAAAGACAGAGGAATATGGTACAGACTAAGATCAACCAGACAACCTCAGAGAGGGAGCCTGAAGGGATGGAAATGCACAGTCTTCCTGAAAAGAATTCAGAACAAAAGTCATAACCATGCTGATGGATCTACAGAGAAATGTGCAAGAGCTGAGGGAGGAAGTGAGGGAAATGAGGAAAGACAATGCAGAAATCACACAAGCAACTGACAGGCTTAACAGCAGACTGGATGAGATGCAAGAGACCGTTAATGGAATAGAAATCAGAGAACAGGAATACAGAGAAGCTGAGGCAGAGAGAGATAAAAGGATCTTGAGGAATGAAAGAATATTAAGACAAATGTGTGACCAATCCAAACGGAACAATATTCGCATTATAGGAGTACCAGAGGAAGAAGAGAGAGAAAAAGGGATAGAAAGTGTCTTTGAAGAAATAATTGCTGAAAACTTTCCCATGCTGGGGAAGGAAATAGTCTCACAGTCCACGGAAGCCCACAGATCTCCCAACACAAGGGACCCAAGGAAGACAATGCCAAGACACATAATAATTAAAATGGCAAAGATCAAAGATAAAGACAGAGTATTAAAGGCAGTTAGAGAGAGAAAAAAGATCACCTACAGAGAAAAACCCATCTGACTATCATCAGACTTCTCAACAGAAACCTTACAGGCCAGAAGAGAATGGCATGATATATTTAACGTAATGAAGCAGAATGGCCTCGAACCAAGAATATTGTATCCAGCACGATTATCATTTAAATATGGTGGAGGGATTAAACAATTTCCAGACAAATGAAAGTTGAGAGAGTTTGCCTCTCATAAACCACTACAGGATATCTTAAATGGACTGCTCTAGAGGGAAGCACCCCTAAGGCTACAAAGATGTCACCAGAGAAAATAAAATCATAGCAAAGAAAGCAGACCATCCAAATACTAACTAAAGGCAAAGAAGAAAACACGTAGTATAGAAAGAATGGAGGAGGAAGAGTAAGAAGGGAGAGAAATAAAGAAACATCAGACGGTGTTTACAATAACTTATCAAAAAAGTTAAGTTAGATTGTTAGATAGTAAAGAAGCAACCCTTGAACCTTTGGTAACCACGAATCTAAAGCCAGCAATGGCAATAAGTACATATCTATAGATAATCACCCTAAATGTAAATGGACCGAATGCACCAATCGAAAGACACAGAGTAACAGAATGGATAAAAAAGCAAGACCCATCTATGCTGCTTACAAGAGACTCACCTCAAACCCAAAGATATACACAGTCTAAAAGTGAAGGGATTGAAAAAGATATTTCATGCAAACAACAAAGAGAAAAAAGCAGGTGTTGCAGGACTTGTATCAAACAAAATAGACTTCAAAATGAAGAAAGTAGCAAGAGATAAAGAAGGACTTTACATAATGAGAACGGGGTCAGTCCAACAAGAAGATATAACCATTACAAATATATATGCACCCAACACAGGAATGCCAGCATATGTGAAACAAATACTAACAGAATTAAAGGAGGAAATTGACAGCAATGCATTCCTTTTAGGAGACTTCAACACACCACTCACTCCAAAGGACTGATCAAACAGACTGAGAATAAGACACACAGGCACTGAACAACACACTAGAATGGATGGACCTAACAGATATCTACAGAGCTCTACACCCAAAAGCAGCAGGTTACACATTCTTCTCAAGTGCACATGGAACATTTTCCAGAATAGACCACATACTACGCCACAAAAAGAACCTTAGTAAATTCAAAAATATTGAAATCCTACCAACCAACTTCTTGGATCACAAAGGTATAAAACTAGAAATAAATTGTACAAAGAAACCAAAAAGGCTCGCAAATACATGGAGACTTAACAACATTCTCCTAATTAATCAATGGGTTAATGACCAAATCAAAACAGAAATCAAAGAATATATGGAGACTAATGACAACAACAACACAAAGCCACAACTTCTGTGGGACACAGCAAAGGCAGTACTAAGAGGAAAGTGTATTGCAATCCAGGCTTATCTAAAGAAAGAAGAACATTCCAATGAATAGTCTAAAGCCAGAATTACTGAAATTGGAAAAAGAAGAACAAATGAGCCCCAAAGTCACCAGAAGGATGGACATAATAAAGATCAGAGAAGAAATAAACAAAATTGAGAAGAATAAAACAAAAGAAAAAAAAATCAATGAAACCAAGAGCTGGTTCCTTGAAAAAATAGACAAAATAGATAAACCCCTAGCCAGACTCATTAAGAGAAAAAGAGAATCTACACACATAAACACAATCAGAAATGAGAAAGGAAAAATAACGACAGACCCCACAGAAATACAAAGAATTAGAAGAGAATATTATGAGAATCTATATGCTAACAAGCTGGAAAACCTAGAAGAAATGGACAACTTCTTAGAAAAATACAACCTTCCAAGACAGCCGAGCAAGAAACAGAAAAACTAAACAGACCAATCACCAGCAACGAAATTGAATCAGTAATCAAAAACTACCCAAGAACAAAACCCCCAGTCCTGATGGATTCACCTCTGAATTCTCCAAGACATATTGAGAAGAAATTACACCCATTCTCCTTAAAGTTTTCCAAAAAATAGAAGAGTAGGGAATACTTCCAAACTCATTCTATGAAGCCAGCATCATTCTAATACCAAAACCTGGCAAAGACCTCACCAAAAAAGAAAATTACAGACCAATATCCCTGATGAACATAGGTGCAAAAATACTCAACAAAATATTAGCAAACTGAATTCAAAAATACATCAAGAGGATCATACACCATGATCAAGTGGGATTCATCCCAGGGATGCAAGGATGGTACAACATTCGAAAATCCATCAACATCATCCACCACATCAACAAAAAGAAGAACAAAAACCACATGATCATCTCCATAGATGCTGAAAAAGCATTTGACAAAATTCAGCATCCATTCCTGATTAAAACTCTCAAAAAATGGGTATAGACGTTAAGTACCTCAACATCATAAAGGCCATATATGACAAACCCACAGCTAACATCATACTTAACGGCGAGAAGCTGAAAGCTTTTCATCTAAGATCAGGAACAAGACAGGGATGCCCACTCTCTCCACTGTTATTCAACATAGTACTGGAGGTCCTAGCCACAGCAATCAGACAAAACAGACATACAAGGCATCCAGATTGGTAAAGAAGAAGTCAAATTGTCACTATTTGCAGATGACATGATACTGTACATTAAAAAGCCTAAAGACTTCACTCCAAAACTATGAGAACTAATATCTGAATTTAGCAAAGTTGCAGGATACAAAATTAACACACAGAAATCTGTTGCTTTCCTATACACTAATGATGAACTAACAGAAAGAGAAATCAGAAAAACAATTCCATTCACAATTGCATCAAAAGAATAAAATACCTAGGAATAAACCTAACGAAGGAAGTGAAAGACCTGTACTGTGAAAACTACAAGACACCCCTAAGAGAAATTAAAGAGGACACTAACAAATGGAAATGTATCCCATGCTCTTGGCTAGGAAGAATAAATATTGTCAAAATGGCTATACTACCTAAAGCAATCTACAGATTCAATGCAATCCCTATCAAACTACCAACAGCTTTCTTCAATGAACTGGATCAAATAATTCTAAAATTCACATGGAACCGCAAAAGACCCGAAATAACCAAAGCAATCCTGAGAAGGAGGAATAAAACAGGGAGAATTATGCTCCCTGACTTCAAGCTCTACTACAAAGCCACAGTAATCAAGACAATATGGTATTGGCACAAAAAGAGACCCACAGACCAGTGGAACAGAATAGAAAATCCAAACATTAACCCAAACATATACAGTCAATTAATATTTGATAAAGGAGCCTTGGATATACAATGGGGAGATGACAGCCTCGTCAGCAGCTGGTGTTGGATAAACTGGACAGCTACATGTAAGAGAATGAAACTGGACTACTGTCTAGCCCCATACACAAAGGTAAACTCAAGGTGGATCAAAGACCTGAATGCAAGTCATGAAACCATAAAACTTTTAAAGAAAACATAGGCAAAAATCTCTTGGACATAAACATGAGCGACTTCTTCATGAACATATCTCCCTGGGCAAGGGAAAGAAAAGCAAAAATGAACAAGTGGGACTATATCAAGCTGAAAAGCTTCTGTACAGCAAAGGCCACCATCAGTAGAACAAAAAGACATCCTACAGTATGGAAGAATATATTCATAAATGACATATCTGATTAGGGGTTGACATCCAAAATATATAAAGAACTAATGCACCTTAACAAACAAAAAGCAAATAATCCAATTTAGAAATCAGCAGGGGACGTGAATAGACACTTCTCTAAAGAAGAAATTCAGATGGCCAACAGGTATATGAAAAGATGTTCCACATTGCTTATCATCAGAGAAATGCAGAGTAAAACCACAATGAGATATCACCTCACACCAGTGAGAATGGCCAACATCCAAAACACAAACAACAACAAATGTTGGCGAGGATGTGGAGAAAGGGAACCCTCGTACACTGCTGGTGGGAATGCAAATTAGTTCAACCATTGTAGAAAGCAGTATGGAGGTTCCTCAAAAAACTCAAAATAGAAATACCATTTGACCCAGGAATTCTACTCGTAGGAATTTACCCTAAGACTGCAGCAGCCCAGTTTGAAAAAGACATATGCACCCCTATGTTTATCGCAGCACTATTTACAATAGCCAAGAAATGGAAGCAACCTAAGTGTCCATCAGTAGATGAATGGATAAAGCAGATGTGGTACATACATATACACAATGGAATACTATTCAGCCATAAGAAGAAAACAAATCCTCCCATTTGCAACAACATGGATGGAGCTAGAGGGTATTATGCTTAGTGAAGTATGCCAAGCCGAAAAAGACAAGTATCAAATGACTTCACTCATATGTGGAGTATAAGAACAAAGAAAAAAACTGAAGGAACAAAACAGCAGCAGACTCACAGAACCCAAGAACGGACTAATAGTTAACCAAAGGGAAACAGACTGGGGAGGATGGGTGGGAAGGGAGGGGTAAGAGGGAAAAAGGGGCATTAAGATTAGCAGATGTAATGTTGGGGGTGCATGGGGAGGGCTGTCCAACTCAGAGAAGACAAGTAGTGATTCTATAGCATCTCACTACGCTGATGGACAGTGACTGTAATGGGGTTGGTGGCGGGGACCTGATGAAGGGGGTAGTTTAATAACCATAATATTGCACATGTAATTGTAGAATAATGATACCAAAATAAATTATAAAAAAAAATCCAACTCCAACAATAAATCCCATGGCATAGTGACTCTGCCTCCCTGCTTGAACTGTAACTGATAACAATCCCAATGACGTATAAAATTTATGCTTGTATACATATTAAAAAAGACAACAATGAAAAAAAAATCTGTGTACTTGAATTATTTTTTTTCTTCATATTCTTTTTACATATAGGAAAGACTAAATTGTTTGAAATTTTACATACCCATAAAATAATACAATTTAGACAATAATACTTGAGTTTTTTGTATGATGTCTGTTTGGATATGTGAATTAGATAATTACAACCTTTCATGTAATTCAAAGATTCTTGTTATAAAGTCTCCTCAATATATTATTAAATAAAAAAATAGTTTCCCTATTTAATGGGTCAAAGACAGTATAAAATAAACCTGATAGCGAAAAATTCTGCATTCATTTACTTTTTCAAAGGTAATTACACTTCATATTAAATTAGTGTTCTATTTAAAGCTCCATAGGGTTTCATAGAACTCCACGATGCAAAGCAGCACGATGACTTAATTTTGCTACTCACTGTCATACTCCCTAAAGTTCATTAATGAGTCTTCTAAAGATTACTTTTCTTAATGGCTTAATAGTTCTTCCAACTTACCAGCTAGATTTACTCTAGGATTAATAATGTGATTTAAGGTATTAGAAAGTTAAGAATTAAAGAAAATAACAATTTTTGCTTCCAATACTTCTGTATTTGTAATTTACCAGAAGCCTCTTGGCCAGAGGTATTTTGTTAGGAGTAGGTGAATACATATGGAAATATTTTAAAGAAATAACTTTTATGTATTTCTAGGGATTGGTGCTATAATCAGCCTATGAAACACAGAGGCTTTTATTACATATCTTTACATATGTGACATTAGGTTCAATTACTTATTTTGAAAAAAGAATTTACTGTGATAGCCTGAAACCACACTTCAAAAACTCTAAACTGGACACCAGTGAGCATTAGTGCACTATATGGGAAGTTGGAGTATAGTCTTGGGGGAGGGGAGGAGTAAAAATAAAAAATTAAATGGTATTAACATAGTAGTATAAATGCAGGTAAAAACAGAAGTATCAGTGCTGAAAAACTGGGTGAAAAAGAAATCTAACCAACATGCACATATATCAAATATTATCTTTCAAGGCCAGTAAGTTTTGAGAATTAATTGGTATTTTTTCTTTTATGCATTTTCTCTGTGTATATCCTAATCATATATGACAAATAAGATCGTCTTTTCATTTCCATTTTTAACTTCTTCAGGCTCTATAAATATGTACAGCAATAGATTAAAATATGAAACAAAACCATCCACTGATAGAGTTCTGCCATACTATTTATGTTCCAGGACAGTAAGGTTGTGTGTGTTACAGAAATAAATTTAGTCTGTGAAACTAATGCTCATAAGTAGTTTCATTTTTAAATTGGACTTTGCAAGACTTGAAATTAAGTTAATTTGTTTACACTATTCATCCATCTAACGAATATTTGCTTATTGTCATTTGTGTGCAATTATTTCATGAGAGTGTACCTATTTTCTGAGAAAATATTATTATATATTGCCTGAGTCAGTTTATTATTTAATTTAGCATAATATAATATGCTAAGATATATTGTTTAGAGTCAAACACCTCAGTAAATATTAGTAGAGAAAATCAGGAACACATAGAATCCCAAAAAATTATCTGAATGTTAATTATAAAGTTATGCCATAGGTTATGTATACAAGTATAAGAATGCAATTATTCTACTGACACTCTGTATTCACACTGTTCTTTTTATGAAAATCAATACTGTTTGTGTGGATGCATGGGTACACATGTGTGTTCGTGAGTGTATTCACATATCAACAAAATACAGTAAGTCTTCCATGTAAAATATGTCTATTATTCTGTGATATATTACACAGCTTCACTTTGTTACATCTTGAAAAATAAATTACTCAGAATTTGTATAAAAACAATCATCAGAGTAAAGAATAATGTCTCAGGAGTAAATCTCTTTATGGGGTCAGGACTCAAAGCTGTTTGTTCTGTTAATAACTGACCAGATGAAAATTAAAGCCTGAGTTACCAGGTCCAATGATTGAAGGATTAAAAGAAAGAAACTGATTATCATAATGGGTGAATTATAATTGGATGGAAGCTTTTTACAGTGACCTCCACATCATTTAGAAAATGATTTTAAAACTTTAAGTTCATCATTTGCTCTATGATCTCTATTTTACCTTGGAAATATTCACAGAGAACCGAGACAGGCAGAATATCTGACTTGTACGCTACTTCAAATTCATCTCCCAGAGTAGGAAATGAAGAAAATGTTCTTTTCTCCAAAGAAAATAATGCAAAGTACTAAAAGTAAAAAGCCTTTTGCCTTTCCCAGGAGAATAGAGTGCCTGTATTCAAATCAGCCTATCTCTCTAAATGTTTCCCAGGCGTTACAGCCACCGGTGTCTGCTCAGTCTCCTACTGAACAACAGAAAACATCACTGCTACACCCACAGGGGGAAAAAGTAGGTCACTCTTCAGAGTTTTCAACTTTGCTTATAGCATTTATTAATTGTTACTGTTTTAAACCCAGTTCATTTGATTTAACAATATTCAGCATAAAATAAGACTGATTTATTTTTACCTCAAAAACTTCTTCATCCAAAATCCTTGTTCCAAAAACTGTGATTCCATTGGTGTCTACGATTGCTCTCTCACTTCTATCAAGTGGTTTCGTGGTTTTCTTTTTACAATCAACAATCATTGTCACAGTTTTCTTCTCCACGCTGATTGCTACCCGATGCCACCTAACCAAGTAAATCTTTTGTAAGCTTCAAAGACATTGTTGCCAAGTCATTATTCATGTTAAATACAATGTATTTTAAAATTGTAAAAGTGAGCTGAAATTGTACAAAATGTAGTCTCACATATAAACAATCAGTTAACAAGTGACTACTTAGTGTTTACCCAGAACAGTGCTAGATACTAAAAAGGACACAAGCAGTGTTAAGATTTACAGCAGGACTGTCCATTTATGCTGATAACTGCCCATCCTTAGTTTCATTTTGTGTTGTTGCAAAAGCTTAATCTCACCATGTCCTGATGAAGGTATCTGATAGAGATCAGGGGTGGGATATGGTGTAAGGAATAGTTTCCGTGTACGTAAATGCTTTCTTCCAAAGTGGAATTCCAGTTAAAAAAAAAATCTGCTGTAGAGATCCCTTGAGATGGACTATAAAAGGGTATGTCTCCTAATTGAATGACTGCTCCAGCTAGAGCAACTGAGCATTCTAATTGTAAAATACAATGTGCTTCTCTGTCTTTATTCACATTTATTTCAAGTGCTTTCATTTACTTTTTTTACTTTAATTTCAAGACAGTTATAGATCACTACTGTGGGCAGGATCCAAGAATGAGACACAGTATCTCCCCTTCTTTTCAGGGTTGGCAGGAAGTGGGAACACTGAAAGGAAGCACAGTCAACACATGTGTGGGCTGAGAGCCTCAATTCTCTCTGAAGCTTCTGCTCCAGCTGATTAAGGGCTGGGATGACAGCCTCAGCTGGGGAAACACAGCCAATCCTCTGGAAACTTACATACCCTACTCTTCCTGTAAAATGGTGGTTTTTATTAACAGTATCTGGTGCTAACATAAACCACCAAGTGAAGGTCACTTGAATTTTGCGAGCCACTCTGGTTTATATTTTACTTTTTTTCCAAATGAAAGTGCTAGATTAATATTGCAGAAGTGTCTTGGGCTAGATCCATAAAATAAAGTACCCCCAAAATTGTAGGAGCCTTCCTAAAATGTCTGTTTCATGTGATTTGGCATGGCTCCTGAGTAGGACCAAGTATATTTCCATATACACTTAATCTTTAGTCTTTTCATAGCACAATCAACTTAGGCATCTGCTTGGTTTGAATCAAGCTAAGATTTATATTAGGCGCCACATAATAACTGTGAGAGTAAAATTTACATGTATTTCTGCCAAGAAGCCTGTGTCTTAACTTAAACCATCTACACTATTCTATGTATGTGCTTTTCATCAACAGAAAATAAAATTATTTCAATTGTTAAAAACAGAGTAGGACTTTAAACTTGATATTTTTGTTGAATTAATTTAAGCTGTAATAATGATATATCATAATCATGGTATCATATTCAAAATACTAAATTACCCCTTAGTTTTGGAATCATTCTTTATTCTTCTTTTCAATCATGGAACTATCATCACTTTTCATATTAATTATTAAGGATAAAAATGTATATTACTCGTGAAAGCCTAGCTTTTGCTGGCACTGAGACAGAATTTTCTCCGTGATCCCAACAAAGATACACTGAGTGTGGATTTTTCTATCTTTACTGCTATTTCCTTCTTATGTTTATAACCAATGTCATATTTCAGATAAAGCTATTTTAAGAAGTCTAGATTCAGCAATAAAATTGAGTAAATATAGTTATTTGTATTTAACTGCTCCCTAGGTGAAAGGCAATGTTCACAACGCAGAATTCAGAATTCAGCATGATTTTCAGAAGAATAGGGTGGTCGTTGGAAGGTCCGACTGCCTAAATTCAAACCATATCTCTGCCACTTTCTAACACATGACCTCAGGCAAATTACTTTAAACTCTTTGTGCCTCAGTTCCTTTATCTTTAAGATGGGTTTATTGACATTATTTTCTTGAAGGAGTAATACAAATTATAATGAGTTTAACTATGTAGTAAGTGGTTAGAGCAGTACATAGCACATATCAAGTATTATATAAACCTTCCTACAATTGTTAATATGAAAATGACTGGCAAAAGGGAAGTGGGTCAGGTCATTCCTCTCTTTAGAAAGTCTGCAGTGACTTCCCATTTCAATAAAAATAGAACCCGAAGGGCTTACAACCACCTACAATTTGTTATACCATTTGCTTTCACACTGCTTCTCCGTCAAATCAGCCCACTCTGCTTCCACTCCTGCACCCTTGATGCCTCTTAGACCAAATTAGCCACACCGGAAACCAAAGGCTGTGCATTTGCTTCCCTCCTCCTGGGAGAGTGATCATCAGCATGATATAAACTCCATCACCTTCACATGTCACCTTCTTAGTGGGATTTTCCCTGAGTCTCTCCTTAAAACTGCATGCCCTGCCACCATCCTGCATCTCCTTCACTGCTCTGTCTCTCTCTCACTTATCACCACCCTTATAATTGGTAATTTATTTTTGTTGTTCATCATTTATCTACCCAGACTGTGATCTCTGTGAGATGAGTTATTTTTTTGTTTTGTTCATTTAAATATTTGTTGTGTGATCAAATGAAAGAATTGCTTTCAACATAGCTAAAACATTGCATTATTGTGTTACTTACTTCCCATCAGCAATATTAACAGTTCTGAAAAGGGGATAGTCTTCTGGGGCAGGTTTTCCAGTGTGGTCTTCAAACAGGAAAACTGGTGATCTCCCAACCTCAATACCAATTTGCTGAATACCTTGCTCATTATATATAGATAAAAGGAAAGACTGAATTCCTTTTTTGGGTTTTGCTGTAAATAATATTGAAAAATCTTCTGGAAAAGTTCCTCCTGAAAAGAGAGGTCAAAGAGTCATAAATTTCAAATTTCCAAATTATTCCTGGATCACCCTATTATTTTTGAACTTTCTATGTGGTCTGAATAAGTCACCTAAATTCAAACAGTAATCCAATACACATTAAAAAAAAACAAATGGGGGGGAGACTCTATTAGGTTTTCTCTGTAATAACTGTCCAAATTCAAACTTTACGCCATTCATTTAAGGCTCAAGGATTATGTGAAACTGAATTCAAAGTTAGGAAACAAGATCAAGGTGCCAGTAGAACATCAAACATATAGTAAGAACTTCCAAAACACTTAAGTATCAGTTTTAGTGTAAGATTTGTATTTTTTGCTTTATCTAATCTGTGGCTATATATCTTCTCAAGAGACACTGTAAGGACATAATATGTGTATGGTATTCTTTTTGTCATCCTTCAAAAGCTAAAGACTTTCTAATCAGTTTTTCCCATAACACAATGCAGTTTCACTATTAAAGAGTTTATGTCAGTATAAATCAGAACTATTAGATTCTTGACTGATTCCAGATTCAAGAGGGCAGCCAGTTTTTAATTTTTTTTGTTTTGTTTTTCACATCCACCATCAAATCCCAAATATCTAACATGGATCTATATCTACATAAGTGCTTATTAACTTAATATATCAGTTAAATTATTACCATAAATATCTCTCAGAAAGCTAAGCAATGACTACTTGTATATTTTTATTAAAATAATGTTTATTAAATTGTGAGTATTTTCTTTTCAAAAATAGTTCTACATATATATCTTATTTGATCCTCTTACTAGCCTGAGACATAAGTAAAGCAGACATTACTATTTGAAGGATGAGGTTATTTCAATTAAAAAGTATCCTTATAGAAAACTGGTGGTGTGTATGTGTGATCAAGGACACAACCTGGCTAACACTAAGAGCTTCCATATTCAATCCATCATTCCAAATTCTATTATTACAGTAGTATAAAATGGTAAACATATTAAGAATATGACTGTCATGTATTCAAATTCAAAAGGATACTAGCAATTCCACTTCTAAAAATGTATTGGGGTAGGAAGGATGCTTATGTGTAAAAATATCATATTAATTCAGCAAAACTTTATAATCACAAATATTAAAATGGTCTACAATGGTTGGAACTGGTTAAATAAAATACAAAACACCTATATAGTGGAATCCTATGCAATCACTTAAAATAATGTATTGGAAAGATGTTCAATGAAATGTAAATTATTAAAATATTGTGGAAGTTAAATAGGATTATGTCACAAAGAAAGCAGTCAATTAATGTTAACTATTTGATTCTAATCTATCTATATATTAAGTCTATATCTATGTTAATAGATACCTCCAAAATAAAGTGTTCTTATAATTCTCAATTTTAATTTTTAAAATAATGTACCAATACAACTTTGTAGTATAACAAGTAGTTATAAAACAGCTTTGCTGTCACAGAAAAAAATATACATATAAACATTTGCTTAACTTGATTTGTTTCACAGAGACAGCCAGTTTTATATTCATGAAAATCAATAGAAAATAATAATGCAATGTAAATAAAATGGAAAAGTGGTAAGATACATCAATTAATAAAACAAGTTTTGCCTGCTTATACTATAAATAAAATCTAGGTAATCAGCCTATTGTTGAAGAAGCTCCATAGCAAATAAGTAGTTCAGAATGTTGGGAATCACAGGAATTCTTTCCCTAAATGTACTTCAATTTTTCAAATACCTCATACATTTTTAAAAAACCAAAAATATTATGAACTAGGGGAAAACAATATCTTTTGCATTTTTGCCAAAATATTGTGAAATAATGTCTACATAAAGACATTTAGGAAAAGAGAAATTTCAGGAAATAATATACTCAGATAAGACTAAGCAAAAGTTAACAAATTTTAATGAATTGTCCAATTTGTACAGCACAACTTTTGAAAATTATCAACTTTTACCTATACTAATGAGTAAAGTCTTTCAATTATGGAAGTATTTACAAATTTAAAATTAAACAGTAACACTATAATTGAAATCTTTAAACTACAATCTTTAAAAAGGAAAATTTAGCTATCTAAAAAATCATTATTCAATGTCAAAATGTTGTTTAACCTTGCCACTCCACCTTTGCTTCCTCTTCAAAAGATACTAGTCAAAGTTGTTCATAACTTACTAAATGTATGAGAGAATTCACTATAATATTAGTTCAAAAACAGAAATGCAGTGACATACTATGTGAAATTTTATCTGAAATAGCAGTGATCATATGATACAGAAAACGTGGAATTTTTCAACTTAAAAAATATGTTTTGAAATGTATAAATGGAAACCAAGAATAAAGCATCCTTTCTACTAAATGACTGCTGTTAAAGAAAAAATTACTCTTAGTACTGTAAATATCTGTATACATAAATCATATATATGTAATAATACAATTCACTCAGTATATCAGATTCAATAGTGATTCTTAAAATAGAGTTTAAAATCAACAGGCATAGCATTCATGAATAAATTTGAAAAAGGCAACATAACTTTACTCTTTGATTTTAATATTTTAAGCTATGGCCAATATATTTCTATGCATAATATGTCTCCCTTTAACCTAAAATCTCTTTCTGATGTAATTTAGTGGTGAGTAGGGTTTTGTAAATGAGGAGGGAAGGTAATTTTGCAAAGCAGGAAAGGCACACTTTACTCTAAAAGAGACAAGACTAGCTCTCGGCTTCACATCATTCACTGGGTGTGTGATTATATTCAAACACTTCACATTTTTAACTTCTAATCCATAACTTAGGTTTAAGTATTTCTCTTTTCAGATGGTTATGAAGGTAAAGATCAATATACACAAAGTTTGTTGCATAGTATCTGACCCACAGCAGGTTCTATAGAGGGCAGATAGAATTTGCAAATCACAGCTTTTATTCAGTTCACATGCACAAAGTTCTCAGACATTTAGATTAAAGATCTCAAATGGGGACTTTGAGGACATATATTTTAATTCTACAGAATACTACAATGACTATCTTGTAATTCCTCACCCACCCCCTTCCAATGTCAAAGTTTCCAATACTACTGCTTACTTTATTCATTAGAAAAGAAGTTGCTGTTACGTCTTCCCATAATGGAAGGTACAGTATTCCAAATAATTTTTCAAAGATTTCTTTACTTATTTTGTAAAAATAATATTCACATATTCAGTTTTGATTTTTTTTAACCATGGATGTGTCATTGGTAATTTTTCTTAATTGCTATTTTGCATTAATTGACAGGAAGCTCTACCCTCTGGGAAGGCAAGCTTATAATCATTTGTGTGGGGAAAAAAATGAGGTCTCTTTCATAGGTGTGTCTTCCTATCAGAAATATGCAGTATTAGAATCATATGCCTAAGTCACAAGGTTGTGAGAAGGGGAAAATAAACTTTGATATACATGAATTATGTTAACTGGCATGAAAGAAAATCCTAGGGTAATACATTTTATTCTTTTTCTATGAGTAAAACAAAAGAAATGATCAAATTAATCAAATTAACTACCATGTTGGAAGGCAGAAAAACTGACCCTGAGATGAAGAGACAAAGCATAAAAAATAATAAACTAAATTCTAAAGTACTCCTAAAGCTTTTCCATTCATTTATTTTTCTCTCTTGAAAATTCCTATCCCCTTCCTATTTCTGCATTAGAGTGTAGATAATTAGAAACACAACTTAATCTTTACTATTTAACACTTTTAAATTTGATTTTTTAAATATTTTATAGATTTAACAACTATTTTTATTTTCAACAGAAAAATTGTGCATTGATATTCTTTACATTTCCAGTTTGTTACTCTTGTCTATCCACCACAAAGTATTGCAAAACAGGAAATATTTTGGAGGAATAAATGATTTATCAAAATAAGTCTGTTTTCAAAAATACTTTTAAATGTCCTTCATGAAAAATATTCTCTTACTGTGTAATTTGTTAGTTCCTTGACTTACAATTTTTCTATTGTTAAAAAATAGTTATAAATGAAAATAGACAACTCCTTCAGGTGGAGGCAGTAGAGAATAACAGAATTTAAATGACAAACTGCTCCTGAGACGATCTCAAAACACCAAAAAGCGACCCTTGATAATATAAATACTCTCTATATAAAGGCAACAGACAAGACCTGGATTAAATATTGACCCATGTAGTTTGGACAAGTCAGACAGCTCAGTGAAACTCAATTTCCTCTTCTGTTAAATAGGAATAGAGGCACTTAATTTAGTAACATTCAAAGGAAAAATAATCAACATACATATCCAATAGCAGGCAAGTGCTTGTAACAAATCACCTGCTAGAAAATTTGATGCTCAGAAATTGTCATTACACCACTCAAAAACTTCCCTACATTATATAATTTCTAGATAATTAGTGTTACTAGGTCAGTTAGTGCTTTCAATGGAAAGAAAAATATATTCACCAAGAATTTTTCAATACCTTTTGAAAACTTCTCAGATAAAGACCTTCAAAATTTGTAGTCCCAGATCTCCCAATAACTGTAAGATGTCACTACCTTTTGTTTTATTTGAGATAAGAACAGGGTCCAAAAATAATACAGAATGGTCTGTTTATAACTCTTCTGAAGATGTATTTCTTTCAACAGAAACTTACATTTATTTTAGGAAGACACTCATTAAGTACATCTAAATCCACATGTCCATTAAATCAACTTGGGTAGTTGCCACATTCCCCCCAATGAATAAATTCTACAGGATTATATGCAAAAATGAGTTGGACACGTGTTATCTTCAAATTTTGCCATCTTGAAATAAAATAGTGAATTATTAAATTTTTGAATAAGTAAGTCTTCTGTGATTGTGCTGAATTAAAATTGGAAATTATTAAATCAGTTATTTTTATTAAGTCACCTTGGTGACCACAATATATTTGGTGTCTGATATATGAAATAATTTTATTTTCTCCCCATAATTGTGCATTAGAAAGCATGATAAAACCAACTAATAACTAGCAAACTAGTAGTAGTCATAGTAATAAAGTGAACATACCTGGAAATAACTGTTTTGTTGGGGCACTGAGTTGTGCTTGCTTCGAAACTCTGTAAGCAGTATCTGAACTTTTTGAATTCTTTCTGTTTGTGCAAAAGCCTGTTGTTTTTGATATTCCCTCTGGAGAACTGTGAAAATCTAGAGCTTTGAGTACATCAACTGGAGCAGCTGAAAAAGAAGTTAAAAATAAGAAAAATATAATTTAACAAATAATCTAATATAAATTGAACATTTTTAACAGAGGATATAGTTTGTTGTGCCACTTCTCAAATCTATATATCACTTGCCAGGCTTTCTTAATACATGACTGGGGGGACAGGGGATTGGGGAGTGGGGCAACAGGTAAAACATAAACCACAGCATTCTCAGATACAAAATACCTCAAATGGGAATCAAATTATAGCAAAGAAAAACACAGTGTGTGTATGTGTGTGTGTGTACATAGGTTTGGAATTTCATATGACCTATATGTGAATTGGCAAACATTCTGATGCATCTCCATTTATAAAAACTTTATTCATTCTAAATAATGGCATTATTTGGAATTAGTGAAAGCCAGCATCTGTACATAGCTCATTAATTTCTAATAGGTTTACTAGTCAACTATTCACAATCTAAACAAAGATGATTTTGAAGATTCAAATTCACAATGAATGTTATACATAAATATTGCAAAATGTGCAGTTTACTAAGCAATAATGTATTCAGAGAAGTTAAAGATGTTAAAAAGAATAACAAAATATAATGCCCTTGTTTTGAGTGATTTCCTATGTTAATTATTTACAAAGTATGTATTAGTGTATATATGTGTGAATGTGTGTGTGTATGTGTGCCTACATGTATGTATCTATGTATACTTTGTTGATATTTACCCTCTAAATTTGCCAAAGTAACTTCATGGACATTGCTTCATGCTTCATGCTCTAGACTGAAAATCTTTGGAGGCAAGTAATTGTGTCTTTTTTTTTTGTCCCATTTATGGTTTGTTGGCAGAAGCATACATCTCCCAGATTCAGCTACTCCCCACTACTACGAGGCAGTCACTACAAAATAAGCTTGTAATCTTACTTCCCCTTTGTAAGTGTCCTCTGTTTGAATAAGCTTGGTATTTTAAGCTGCTTTATTGGACTATAATTCACACACCATGCAATTCATCCATCTAAAGTATACAATTCATTGGTTTTGGTATGTTATTCATTTTTGTGGTAAAATACATACAACACAGAATTAGCCATTTTAACAGTTTTAAAGTGTACAATTTAGTAGCATAATTACTTTTGCAATGTTGCACAACCATTGCCACTATTTCCAAAACGTTTTCATCACTCCAAACAAAAATTCTTCAACCACTAAGGAATAAGTCCCCATTTGCCTCTTCTGCCCAGGCCCTGGTAACTGATAATTTACTTTCTGTCTCTATGAATTTGCCTCTTCTAGAAATTTCTTCTCAGTGGAATTATATGATAGTCCTCAAAACTCTAGACACAGACGTACTGTATGACCAAGGCAATTCCACTCCTAGATGTACACCCCAAAGAACTGACAGCCAGGACTTACACAGATAGCTATTTGCCAACGCTCAATGCAGCATTATTCACAATAGCCAAAAGTGGAAACAACCCAAATTTTGACCAGTGTGTAAACAGATTAACAAAATGTGGTATATACACTGGGATATGATTTAGCCATGAAAAGGGGTGAAGTTCTGATACATGCTACAGCACAAATGAGCCTTCAAAACATTATGCTACATGAAATAAACTAGACATAAAAGGACAAATGACACTTTAGGCCCCCGTGTTCCCTGGTCCACAACTAAATACCTACTTAATTTACTAAGCAAATCAAACCATGAATCATGTGATGTAAGCATTGTCATAAGAACAGATTTTAGAATGCATGTGATTCAATATACTTATATTTTACTGACTTTCTCTCTTTACCGAAAAATAAAAATATTCAGAGAATATTTGCTGGGCAGTATATCACTGAGCCTGTCTGAGACATAGTCCTTACTGGAAGCATTTAAATTCTAATTAAGGGGGCACTAAACAAGTACCAGTGAATATGTAGGAGGCACTATCTATATAGATACACACAGCACTCTTTTGTTTAGAAGCAAAAAAAGTCCTTCTGGCTGAAAGTGAGAACCAGTATTACTCATTTGAAAAGCTTCAACTGTTAGTTTATAGAAACTGAATCACCATCAAATTTCACAATATGTTGGGTTTTATAAATATATTGTTTTGGGGAGGACTTAATGAAGATGAAAATGAGATTGATTTTAGAATCAGGAAATATCACCACAGTTTATCACACTTCACAGAGTAGAGAGTGGCTTGCAAAAGAATGTTGTTCTTTAACAAATCCAATTCCAACTAACAGTTTTTTTACAGTAACTATCAGTCCATTATATAATGTACGAATGAATGACTGAATAAGTGCTGTGAGCAATGGGCAACTGGTCATTTCCTTAAAATTAAATTTTAGGGGTACTGACTTTGATGCATATGATTGTAAGTGGATGAAGCTTTATGTAACTTGCCCTTAGCAGTGTAACAAATATACTTTCCTTTCATAATAAAGACTCTTTCTACCTATTTCAAGCTTCTGAATGAAAACCAACATACTATCTAGTAGTGTACACATGGTTACAAATTATTAAAAAAAAACTTTTCTTTATGGAAATAAGACATTTCAAATGTAGCATTAACTGTGTCAAATATGACACTCTTTAGTTCAGCCTTGGAATATTTAAAAGAATTATAATAGCATTAAAGAACATTTTTTGCAGTATTCCTGCTTACAATAGCCAATTTTTTTCAGGCCAATCGGATAACTGACCATTCTTACTTTCTTCTTTTCTCTTATTATAAAACTAAGAAAATAGTAACTATAATAGCTCCCATGTCCAGAGAACCTAATATGTGCCAGTCGCAAGACTAAATTCTTCACAGGCATTAATCCTCACAAACCTGGCAGGACGTATGTTCTTATCCCCACTATACAATGAAGGAACTGAGAACCAGAAGGCAAACTAAGGTTATTCCTAAGGTCTGTACAAATATCTAATCTAAGCTGTTTCCACTTCACCATCCTCAGAGCTATACCCCATAAATAAAAAACACACAAAAAGTAACTTAAAATATAAATATAATATAGTAAAATGATCTTGAGCCAGTTAATTGGTTCCTGATGCTTGTATTTGTGGTAAATTAAACCCATTTCCTGTTTCAGTGTATAAATTACTCTGAAGAAAACTGTTTCTAAAAGCCACAGCATCTTATCTGCTTATTTTATCTTATCTTCCTGCTCTGAAGCCATTAGCAAAAATCCATCTGATTAGGGTAAAGACTCCAGGACAGACATGAGCACAGCTATGAAGGCTGTGCTTCTGCAAAGGAAAGGCTGCAGTGCCACAGTCATGGGCCCAACTGCACGTGAGTAAACAATACATAAAAGTGATCACAATTTCCCTTCTATCCAAACTATCCTTCAACAGGATGACCTTTTCCAAGGCACAAGTTTTGTCGCATTTTTTCTTTCCTACTTTGAAAGTACTACAATTGAAAACACACTCTATAGGATTCAAAACAAGGGCTCTATTTTTAAAGCGTAACCAAGTTCTTTATATGACACCTGTGATATGAAATAATAATTCACTTCAAAAAATAATTTAAAAATATGGCGATATAATAAAGATTTCACCTAGGATTTTTTTTTTCAAAAAGGCATTTCAAATAATAAAACTGTAAAACTCAATCAAGTCTTAAATTTTTTCCTTTCAAGTAAATAAATAATAAATTAAGCAATTTTAAGAACTTCTTATTTTATCTTACTATTAATATCTATCTATTCATAGAAATTAACAAATAATTATAACAAGGATTCTATAGTTTTATATAACACAGGGAAACTATCTTATTAACTGAACTGCAACTGTTTAAAGACTAAAAGCAGTATCTTTACTATAGCTTAATTCAATGTGTCTAGACAAGTGAAATTTTCATATTCAAATCAATTCTTAAATGTCATTAATGTTTTGTTTCTATGTGAATAGATGTGTCTAATTATATCACAGAATCTGTGATATTGATGGCCCAGATCATGATAAACATTTCAAATTTATCCAACCAGCTTATTTTGTTCAATATTTTCCTGTTTTTTATTGCATAGTTTTACTGTTTATTAAATAGGAGAATAGGATATCAGAGCCCAGTGCATTACTACAATATCCACTTAACTGGTTTCCATGCCTTTTCTCACCAATCTGCATACTACAGCTTGAGTGAGTTTCCAAAACTCCATGCCTCCTGTCACTTTGCTGCTTAAATTCCTTCAGAGAACCCCATTAGCTTCCAGATGTATGCATGTACCTTGCATATAAAATCTTGTTGATCTGGACACACCACTTATCTTCCCAGTTCCACCCCTACTGTATCTTCATCTTTTTCTCTCATTATCCCCTAACTCCTTCCTCACTCAGTGCTCTGGACATACTAAACTCAGACTTCCCAGAGTCCATCACATTTCTTCTTCTGCCTCTGGGCCCATTCCCCATGTCTGAAACACTTGGCTTCACTTTACCTGATGAATAAGGAGGCTCTAACTCCTGTGCAATCTCCTCCAAAAGCATTCCCTCCCTCCCAAAGCTGGGTTAGATTGCTTACCTCTACTACAGCACATTTCACACTTGGTTTGAACTATTTGATTATTCTTGACTTTTTTCCCAAAGTAAAAGAGAACAGGTATGTACACACACACACACACACACACACACACACACACACACAGCATAAAATACTAGTTGAGTGTGAAAAAAGTAAGGCGAAAAAAGGAAGGCAACTTCCTCTGAAGTCTTGTATTGAAATAAAAATTTCTGAGGGAGTGATATGTCTTTTCTATTGTGTTCTGTTGATCTCTTGGACACCCCCACTCATTCACTGGTTCATCTGTCCCAGGTCTTAAATCCTTTCTCCCCTGTTGCTTTCATTGTCCACATGGATTACTGACCTGATGTCTCACAATGTTTTGACTATTTTGTCTCTAATTAATTCCTCCTCTAAACTTCTTCACACACTCTCATGATCAGTAAAGAGTAAAGAATAGCACTGCAAAGTGTTGACGAGCCATACAGATCAAATTACCTCAGGCACTTAGCAGCAGTGTGATTTGAAACATTATTTAACTGCATAGTGCCTCAGCTTCCACATCTGTAAAATGAGAATAGTAAGACATTTACCTAAAAGAGTTTCTGTGAGAACTGATTGGTGTTTATAACTCAGTTCACCTTAGAACAACTGAGTTACAAAACTATGCTTATGGGTTAAGACCTCATTGACCATTTTTGAATAGCACATGCGATAAGAATTGTACATTTTTACATGGTTGGAAAAAATAAAAGATGAACAATATTTTGTGACACATGAAAATTACATGAAATTGAAATTTCAACATCAACAAATAAGGTTTATTGGGACATAGCCACACTTATTCACTTATATATTTTCCATACCTGCTTTTGCATTGCAATGAGAGAGTCATATAACTGTGACAGAGTCCAGACAGCCTACAAAGGCTAAAATATCTACTATATGCTTTTTTAAGCTGAGTCCCGAAGGATAGGTAGTTTATGAGCAAAGTGGAATATAAAATATGGCAGCACAGACACAAGTAGGCAGAGAGTTCAAGAAAATGGAAGTAGTCATTGTTGCCTGACACCAGCAATGAATAAAGTCCGATGTGCCAATTCTCCTGGGAGTATCATGGCTTCTGAGAACCTCTTCAGGAAGGCACATCTGACATGAATATTGACAGCCACAAACTCCAAGTGAGACATCTACATTACCTCCTATCATTTCTCCAAGCCCAAATTTTATATCCCAGCTGAATTAAACTTTAAGTTTCTAAATTGCACTATGCTTCTCTTACTAGGGATTTTTTTCTAATCCTTCCTCATTTGGCTAAGGATAGCTGTCTAGTTTTTCAATCCTGCCATTAGAATCTCCTGGAGAAATTTTAAATCACATAGGTGCCTGGGTATTACTTCAAAACTAGTACCCAAAATGACTGTGATGGGGCTCAGGCATTCATGTTTTAAAAGTTACCCAGATGAGTCTAATGGGCAGCCAGGGTTGAAACCTGGTGGACTCAGACTTAATCAACCTTTGGTCTAAACCTGAACATAAGTTCCTTCAGAAAATCATTACTTATCCCTCCTAGGCTGGGTTATGTGACCTCTCATATGAGCCCAGGCAACAAATATTCCCTTTGGATAACACCACACTTTATTTTGTTTGCTTGCTTAATTGTATCATTTTCATTCAAGGCTGTATTTCTCAGAAACACATAGTGATGTCTAAATTTTAGTAATGATTTTCCTGTTAAATAATCATACTACCTAGTATCTGTCTCTCTCTCCCTCTCTCTCTTTTGCTAAATTTGTAATTTATTATTTAAATTGCTACACTGTGGTTACTGTGTGAGAACAGACTATATAGCAGCACCAGAGTGGAATCAGATAGCAGAAAAAAATGACTGCAATCCTTTAGGTGTAAAATTTTGTTAACTTCATTTTCTTGGACTGAGAGATGAAGTATTGGTTCAGATTCTGCATATATTCTGAAGGCAGAGAAGACAGGAGTTGCTGATATATTGGATGGGGAGAATGAGAGTAAAAGAGTCTAAGCTGGGTCCAAAATTTTCAGCTCAAGCATCATGACTGATTGTGTTGCCAGTAACTGAGATGGGGAAGACTACAAGAGGAACAGTTTTCAGGGGGAGAGTTCTCCAGTTCAGTTTTGGGCATGTTAATTTTGAGAAAACTAGATCAATGCTATTGGAAATAGCTGAATAGGCAGTTGAGTATGTGTATTGGAGCTCAGGGGAAAAATCTTGGGTAGAAATAAAACTCTGGGAATTGACAGACTATCAATGTTATTTAAAGCTATAATTAATTAATGACAGTTATTTTGAAAGTCTATTTGACATAATTTTCCCTGTAATAAATCATTATGACTTAAAAATAATTACAGTAATATTTTCTTCCTTGAATAATCAAAATAGAGATCTTGGTCCATTATGTTAACTTTCAGAAACAAAAAATATTTTACTATTTACAATTTATGATCTAAAACATACTAGAATTTGGATAATAAGAATGATCATATATTAAGGTTTAAAAATGTTAGGCTATTTCTTTATCTTATATTACAATGACAGCTCTTATAAATGCACGCACACATTCGTTTAATGTACTCTGTTATAATAGGAAGATTAGTCATTCATGTATTTTTCAAGTCTGTGATGGCCATAACTATATCAAGTGTGACTTAAATGTATTAATCATCAGTGAAAACCACAGATGACTTTACAATGGGTTGGCTGTTCCAGAAAAAAACAACTTGGTCCCAGTTCCCTCATTCTTCATCAGGGTGTCCAATGGTTGCAATCAGTTGGAGCCACCTAGTACGGATAGATGTCAAAATATGCCCTGATATGGCCACTTAGCAGTCTCTCTGTACTTTTTAAGTAGTCACATTATCCTGTGCTGTGAAGAGAGACATATCCATATGACCTATGTTATGTGGGTCCTGGGCACTTTCCTGGCCCAGCACTATGACCAACACACATACTCCATGAGAATGGACAATAATACACATATTCCTTATGACACTCATACAATCTTTGTAGTCATAGCACCTAACACAATGATTACACATAGAAGAGAGCCAATTAACTTTTATGCTTATTAAACAGCCTCAATCCTGAATTTTCTCATGTCATAAAAAGCTTATATGCACTGAAAGTGAAAGCAGAAATAATATCACAACTCTTGAGGATGACAAAGGAAAGAACAAACACCTTTTGAGAGTGTGATATTTGAAAGTATGGTATTTCTGATTTGTAAGTGACAAAAGCTATTAAGATATCTTTATCAAAGAACTAAAATTATATTTTTAATACAACCTTTTGACTTTAGTGGTAAGAAGAGCAATGCTCATTGGCATTTAGTTTATTACATGCTATGGAGAGGAGGATTAAAAATAAGCACCATCCATCATAATCAGTTGATCTTAAATCAGTTTTTGCAGACCCACTGCTATTTGGCAATAGGTATTTATGAAATGATTTGTATATAGCAAATCACTTGATTCCAGTGCCCTAAATACAAGCTAGGCAACACTCACATCGTTGCATATACTTATTTTCTGTTACAGAAGGTTTCTACACCCTTGGATGGGCACTAGAATTATCTGGGGAGCTTTATAAAACACCTATGCTGGACGCTTGGATTCTGTACAAAATCTACTCAATCAAAATCCACAGGGATGGGACTGGAAATGATTATGATATTAAATCACGGCTGATTACCCCCATCTTCTTGAATTTAGTGAAAATTCCTTGCTCAATAAATATTTATTGGCCATCTATTTTGCTCCAGGTATGCTGTTATATGCCAGAAAGTCTTACATAGGTGAAAAAGATGCATACCCTGCTTTCATTTTGGCATCAAAATATTCTGTATAAGTTTTCAAGTTTGGAGTATGTACAATATGCTTTAGGAGGCCAGCCAAGGTCAACTACCTCAGTCTCCATAGTTGGAGAGAGGTACTCCTAGAGGACATAATATCTAAATACTGACTAAAAAGTGACAATGAGCAGTTTGAGAGAGTGCTCAAGGCGGAGATCACAGCTTTCTTGGGTGCGACACAGAGATACATTTTCAGAAAATCACAAAAAATCAGCATAAACCTGTTCAGTATATATGTTTTTTAATTTTATTAAGGTATTATTGATATTCACTCTTATGAAGGTTTCACATGAAAAAACAATGTGGTCTACATTTATCCATATTAAGTCCCCACTTTTACCCTAATGCAATCCCTGTCCTTCAGTGTAGTAAGATGCCACAGATTCAGTACTTGCCTTCTCTGTGCTACACTGTTTTCCCCGTGATCCCCCACACCATGCATACTAAACATAATACCCCTCAATCCTCGTCTCCCTCCCTCCCAACCCGCCCTCCGACACCCGTCCCCTTAGGTAACCACTACTTCCTTCTTGGAGTCTCTGAGTCTACTGCTATTTTGTTCCTTCAGTTTTGCTTCTTTGTTATACTCCACAAAGGACGGAAATCATTTGGCACTTGACTTTCTCCGCCTGGCTTATTTCACCGAGCATAATATCTTCCAGCTCCATCCATGTTGTTGAAAATGGTAGGATTTGTTTCTTTCTTTGGCTGAATAATATTCCACTGTGTATATGTACCACATCTTCTTTATCCATTCATCTACTGATGGACACTCTTGGCTATTGTAAAAAGTGCTCAATAAACATAGGGGTGCATATGTCTTTTTGAATCTGAGAAGTTGTATTCTTTGGGTAGATTCCAAGGCATGGGATTCTCGGGTCAAATGGTATTTCTATTTTGAGTTTTTTGAGGAACCTCCATACTGCTTTCCACAATGGTTGAACTAATTTGCATTCCCACCAGCAGTGTAGGAGGGTTCCCCTTTCTCCACATCCTCGCCAACATTTGTTGTTGTTTCTGTTTTGGATGTTGGCCATTCTCACTGGTGTGAGGTGATATCTCATTGTGGTTTTAATCTGCATTTCTCTGATGATTAGTGATATGGAGCATCTTTTCATTAGTCTGTTGGCCATATGAATTTCTTCTTGGAGACCTGTCTCTTCATATCCTCTGCCCATTTCTTAATCGGGTTATTTGCTTTTTGGGTGTTGAGGCTTGTAAGGTCTTTATATATTTTGGATGTTAACCCCTTGTCAGATATGTTATTTACAAATATATTCTCCCATACTGTTGGATGCCTTTTTGTTCTGTTGATGGTGTCCTTTGCCATACAGAAACTTTTTAGTTTGATGTAGTCCCATGAGTTCATTTTTGCTTGTTTCCCTAGCTCAAGGAGATGAATTCAGGAAGAAGTTTCTCATGTTTATATTCAGAAGATTTTTGCCTATGTTGTCTTCTAAGAGTTTTATGGTTTCATGACTTACATTCAGGTCTTTGATCCATTTTGAGTTTATATTTGTGTATGGAGTTAAACAATAATCCAGTTTCATTCTCTTGCATGTAGCTGTCCAGTTTTGCCAAGTTGAGTAGGAGGCTGTCATTTCCCCATTGTATGTCCATGGCTCCTTTATCATATATTAATTGACCATATATGGTTGGGTTTATATCAGGCCTCTCCAGTGTGTTCTGTTGGTCTATGGGTCTGTTCTTGTGCCAGTACCAAATTGTCTTGATTACTGTGGCTTTGTAGTAGAGCTTGAAGTTGGGGAGCATAATCGCCCCAGCTTTATTCTTCCTTCTCAGGATTCCTTTGGCTATTAGGGGTCTTTTGTGGTTCCATATGAATTTTAGAATGATTTTCTCTAGTTCGTTGAAGAATGCTCTTGGTATTTTGATAGGAATTGCATTGAATCTGTAGATTGCTTTAGGCAGCATGGCCATTTTGACAATATTAATTTTTCCTATCCATGAGCATCGGATGTGTTTCCATTTATTGGTATCTTCTTTAATTTCTATCAGGAGTGTCTTGTAGTTTTCAGAGTGTAGGTCTTTCAGTTCCTTGGTTAGGTTTATTCCTAGATATTTTATTCTTTTTGATGCAAATGTGAATGGAATTGTTTTCCTGATTTCTCTCTCTCTGCTAGTTGATTGTTAGTGTATAGGAATGCAACAGATTTCTGCATAGTATCCCGCAACTTTGCTGAATTCAGATATTAGATTTCGTAGTTTTGAAGTGAATTCTTTAGGGTTTTTACGTGCAATATCATGTCATCTGCAAACAGGAACAATTTACTTCTTCCTTGCCAATCTGTATGCCTTTTATTTCTTTGTGTTGTCTGATTGCCATGTCTAGGACCTCCAGTACTATGTTGAATAAAAGTGGGAAGAGTGGGCATCCTTGTCTTGTTCCCGATCTTAAAGAAAAAGCTTTCAGCTTCTCACTGTTAAGTATAATGTTGGCTGTGGGTTTGTCATATATGGCCTTTATTATGTTGAGGTACTTGTCCTCTATACCCATTTTGTTGAGGGTTTTTATCATGAATGGATATTTAATTTTGTCAAATGCTTTTTCAGCATCTATGGAGATGACCATTTGGTTTTTGTCCTACTTTTTGTTGATGTGGTGGATGATGTTGATGGATTTTTGAATGTTCAACCATCCCTGCATCCCTGGAATAAATCCTACTTGATCATGGTGGATAATCTTTTTTATGCATTTTTTAATTCGGTTTCCTAATATTTTGTTCAGTAGTTTTGCATCTATGTTCATCAGGGATATTGGTCTGTAATTTTCTTTTCTTGTGGTGTCTTTGCCCGGTTTTGGTATTAGAGTGATGCTGGCCTCATAGAATGAGTTTGGAAGTATTCCCTCTTCTTCTACTCTTTACAAAACTTTACAGAGGATGGGTATTAGGTCTTCACCAAATGTTTGATAAAATTCAGTGCTGAAGCCAACTGGTCCAGGGGTTTTGTTCTTATGTAGGTTTGTGATTACCAGTTCAATTTCATTGTTGGTAATTGGTCTGTTCAGATTTTCTTTTTCTTTCTGGGTCAGCCTTGGAAGTTTGAATTTTTCTAGAAAGTTGTCCATTTCTTCTAGGTTATCCAGTTGGTTAGCCTATAATTTCTCATAGTATTCTCTAATAGTTCTTTGTATTTCTTTGGTGTCCATAGTAATTTTTCCTTTCTCATTTCTGATTCTGTTTGTCTGAGTATACTCTTTTTTTCTTGATAAGTCTGGCTAGGGATTTATCTATTTTGTTTATTTTCTCAAAGAACCAGCTCTTGCTTTCATTGATTCTTTCTCATTTTATTCTTCTTGATTTTATTTGTTTCAGCTCTAATTTTTATTATGTCAATACTTCTACTGACTTTGGGCCTCATTTGTTCTTTTTCTAGTTTCGTTAATTGTGAATTTAGACTGCTCTTACAGGATCGTTCTTTCCTGAGGTAGACCTGTATTGCAATATACTTTCCTCTTAGCATGGCCTTCACAGGGTCCCACAGATTTTGCGGTGTTGAATTATTGTGGTCATTTGTCTCCATATATTGTTTGATCTCTTTTTATTTGGTCATTGATCCACTGGTTATTCAGGAGCATGTTGTGAAGCCTCCACGTGTTTGGTGGATTTTTCATTTTCTTTGCGTAGCTTAATTCTAGTTTCATACTTTGTGGTCTGAGAAACTGGTTGGTACAATTTCAATCTTTTTAAATTTACCAAGGCTCTTTTTGTGGCCTAGTATATGATCTATTCTTGAAAATGTTCCATGTGCACTTGACAAGAATGTGTATTCTGCTGCTTTTGGGTGTAGAATTCTGTAGATGTCTGTTAAGTCCATCTGTTCTAATGTGTTGTTCAAGGCCTCTGTCTCCTTACTTATTTTCTGTCTGGTTGATCTGTCCTCCAGAGTGAGTGGAGTGTTGAAGTCTCCTAGAGAGAATGCATTGAATTCTATTTCCCCTTTTAATTTTGTTATTATTTGTTCCACATATGTAGATGCTCATGTGCTGGATGCATAGATATTTATAATGGTTATGTCTTCTGGTTGGATTGACCCCTTTATCATTATGTAATGTCCTGCTTTGTCTCTTGTGACTTTCTTTGTTTTGAAGTCTATTTTGTCTGATACAAGTACTGCAACTCCTGCTTTTTTCTCCCTATTAGTCGCATGAAATGTCTTTTTCCATCCCTTCACTTGTAGTCTGTGTTTGTCTTTGGGTTTAAAGTGAGTCTCTTGTAGGCAGCATATAGATGGGTCTTGCTTTTTTATCCATTCAGTGACTCTAGGTCTTTTGATTGGTGCATTCAGTCCATTTACATTTAGGGTGATTATCAATAGGTATGTACTTATTGCCATTGCAGGCTTTAGATTCGTTGTTACCAAAGGTTCAAGGTTAACTTCCTTGGTATCTAAGAGTTTAACTTAACTCACTTAATATGCTATTATTAATACAATCTAAAGGTTCTTTTTTTCTTCTCCTTTTTCTTCCTCCTCCATTCTTTATATATTAGATATCATATTCTGTACTGTTTGTCTATCCCTTGATTGACTTTGGGGATAGTTTATTTAATTTTGCATTTGCTTAATAATTAGCTGTTCTACTTTCTTTACCATGGTTTTATTACTTCTGGTGACAGCTATTAAACTGTAGGAACACTTCCATCTATAGCAGTTCCTCCAAAATACACTGTAGAGATGGTTTGTGGGAGGTAAATTCTCTCAGCTTTTGCTTATTTGGAAATTGTTTAATCCCCCCTTCAAATTTAAATGATAATCTGGCCAGATAAAGTAATCTTGGTTCAAGGCCTTTCTGCTTCATTGCATTAAATACATCATGCCACTCCCTTCTGGCCTGTAAGGTTTCTGCTGAGAAGTCTGATGATGGCCTGATGGGCTTTCCTTTTTATGTGGTCTTATTTCTCTCTCTGGCTTCTTTCAGTAGTCTGTCCTTATCCTTGATCTTTGCCATTTAATTACTATATGTCTTGATATTGTCTTCCCTGGGTTCCTTGTGTTGGGAGATATGTGCACCTCCATGGCCTGAGAGACTATCTCCTTCTCCAGATTGGGGAACTTTTCAGCAATTACGTCCTCAAAGACACTTTCTATACCTTTTTCTCTTCTTCTTCTGGTACCCCTATAATGCAAATATTGCTCTGTTTGGATTGGTCACACAGTTCTCTCAATATTCTTTCAATCTTAGAGATCCTTTTTTTTCCTCTGCGCCTCAGCTTCCTTGTATTCCTCTTTTTTAGTTTCTATTTCATTTATTGACTCCTCCACCATATCTAATCTGCTTTTAATGCCCTCCATTGTGCTCTTCAATGATTGGATCTCTCACCAGAATTCATTCCTGAGTTCTTGAATATCTTTCCGTACCTCCATGAGCATGTTAATGTTTTCTATTTTGAACTCCCTTTTAGTAAGATTCATGAGGTCAATGTCATTTTAATCTTTCTCAGGATCTGTATTAATAAATTTATTTTCAATCAGGTGCCTTTGGCATTTCATATTTGTATATGGTGCCCTCTAGTGCCCATAAGCTCTACTCTGTGGAGCTGCACAGCCCCTGAAGCAATGTTGGGGGTCACAGGGGAGGAAAGAGCTGTTTCCTGCTTCCCGGCTGCTATGTCTGACTCCACTGCCTGAACCAGTTGGCCGAGCACACAGGTATAAGCCTCTATGCTTTGCGTTTGTAATTACTGTAGACAGATCTTCCCTCTGGCTTGCCTAACACCAGGGTAGGGTTTGCCAGTTGGTGAGCCAGGTGGGGCTGGCCGGGAGAAAGGCACAGTTGGCTGCGTATCACGGAGGAGGTCCTTGGAGCTGTGTATCCAGCCAGGGAGCTGGAGCACCTGAAGATTGTGAAAGCTCCCAACCTGCTGGGCAGAGTGCACCCAGACAATTTTGTCTTCCTGTTCTTTCTCCTGAGCAGTAAGCTCTGTGCAATCCTTGCCCCTTTATCAGCCCTCTTGCTAAGGGCTTCCTTGTTAGGTAGTCTCTCATACTGCCCACCTTTCTTTTGTCCCAGTGTAGCCATATATGGATCCCTGCTTTCCACAAGCAGCTGGAATCTCAGTCTCTCCAGGAATTCTGCCTGTCTTAGCTTTCCAACCCCCTACTCATGAGAGTACCATGCAAGCACCATGAAACATAGATTTGTGCTCCCAGAGAAGATCTCTGGAGTTAGGTATTCAGCAGTCCCAGGTTTCCACTCCTTCTCCGCTCCATTTCTCTTCCTCGTGCTAGTGAGCTGTGGTGGGGGAAGGGCTTGGATCCTGCCAGGCCACAGCTTTGATATGTTAGTCTGTTCCGTGAGGTCTGCTCTTTTCTCCAGGTGTAAGCAGTCTGGCACACTCCTCTTTTCTGTTGCTCTTTCAGGAGTAGTTATATTAATTATATTTTCATATTATATGCAGTTTTAGGAGGAAGCCTCTGTCTCACCTCTCCTGCTGCCATCTTTAATTCCCAGTATACTTCTATAAACACTAATATACTTCTGTCAACACTAGCAATAACTGATGTAGATAACCTTACATAACATCTCATGTTTTAAGGTTATTAAAGAGCAATTTATTAGAGCTGAAACAACACCTTCTCTTCATTCTGCAAAGATTTATTAAATGCTTATTATATGACAAGCTCTGTTCTATATGCTTGGGACACACTAAATAAAACAGATAAAGATTCCTATCTTAATGATCTTAGTTCAACCAAAATACACAATGGATAGAAATAGAGTATAAAAATATATCTTTCTTCCAAAGCAGTTCTGTAATTCTGTAATACTACCTATTAATCTTATTAAGCCCTTGAGACTTTATGTGCTCTTTTCTTAAAGGTGGTACCTCCTAATATAGTAACTATATGCATAATGTGCAAATTACTTTCTATCCTGAAGAATGAGCTTACTAAAATAATCATTAAACAATAAATATAGATAAGCTATCTTTCTAACAGTTTGCAAAACCAGGCAATCCCTAATATCAACAAAACTCAAATAAAAGGGTGAAAAATGAATATGTGACAGGAATGTTCCTAATTAATAATTTTACAGATTAATATCATTCTTGGATTAAACTTTCTTGCTCACCAGTGGGCAAACAAAAAAATTTATGTTGCTGTCAAAGCAAAAATACCTTTTATAGGGTGTTTTCTCTATTGGATTACTGTTAGAGCAAACTGCAGGTTTCAGAGGTAATATAGTCGATCTGTACCTTTAAATATTTGGAGGCATTGAAATAATGTGCAAAACTGTTTTCTAGATGAAGAAAGCTAGAAATCCCAACTCATTAACTTTCAGAGAATCGGTAAAGAAAAAGGAAGGGGGATCTAATTACTGCTAACAACAGGACATGAGGAGGTCATTCATACCACTCACTGTTAACTGTGTTTTAACCTAGTTTCAGTCAGCTGGGCAAGGTTAAGAAGATAATTAATAATCTACATAGTGACTCTGTCATATATTGTATGAGAATTCTAGAATCTTGGTAGACACTGGAGATAGATGTAAAACTAAATCACTGTCATAAACCCCCAACAATTCCTAGGGGAAGACTAACATAGAAATAAGTAATTTTTAAAATAATAATTTCTTTGCAAACCATTATCTTTTAGTTACATTTTCCCAGTTGATTACATTCCAAATAGCTCTTAATCAGACCTGACACTTTTATACAAAGGTAATAAGCACACTCCCATACATCAATCTCCCAAAGTGGTATAGACCTACTGTTCTTAGCAATGAATCCTGATTAGAACAGGCAGCAATTTAAGTGTCTTTGTTACTTAATGAAACCAAGCCAACCCCAATCTGCACCTTGAATGCCATCAGACACAGCTGTCAACTTCTCCTTAGTCAAAGGAAACAAGTAACATTTGCTGGCTTCCAGCAACTCCCCTTTGGGTTCTCCATCATCATTAGGGCTTAGGTTTGTCCATAAAATGGTAAGAGTGTTATGACCTCCACCACTGAACTTTAGTGCAGGCTTTAAAGCTACCGGAGTTAAAACATCAGCTTTTACCAGGCTTTCTTTATATTCTTCCTTGGTGGCATTCAAGTTTTTCAAACAAGTAACGTGCTGTTTACTGTGGTGCAGCTGCATGACCTATATATTAATGTTAGATCCCAGGGCACCATAATCATAAAGTAAGTCTGTGTACAAGCATTGGTATACACAGTAAACATGGACTAAGTGATCAACAGCCAAAACTCCTGAAGCAAGATTATTAATCCTGGGTCTAACAAATCGTAGCCATGTGACCTCAGCCAAGATAATTAACTTCTCTTTTTTTCAATTTCCTTATGGGTAAATGGAGATTTTAATATTAACCTTCCAGGGAAATTATCAGAATGAAATGAAATTCTATATGAAAAGTTCTTATAACAGGAATTAGTACATAATGAGCATGCATTCAGGGTTAGATCTTGTTACGTATCTGCTGGAGATATGAAGCTTGAGCTAAATCTTCAAGTTTAAGAAGGCATTTTCTAGACGAATAAGAAGGGAACGAGTATTCCAGGGAAAAAGAATAGTGTGTTCAGTGATGGGGAGAATACAGACAAGAGGTTTAACATGGCTGAAGGGCAGCGTGCATGGTAGCGGGGTTGTGGCAGGTGGGAAACAGCTGGTCATGAGCCTGGACATACAGAGGCGCTGCATCCTACTGCGCTGAGGCAGTTGGAGAAAGCACTTATTCACAGAACCAATGAAGTATTTTGAAGACTTATCAGCGTTCAAGAGGAGGAGTGACAGCAAGTAATAGATAAGTGCTCCACTGTCAGACTCCAGTCTAAAGACAGGAGTCAGGAAGAACACCACTGAGCGCTTGTGAGCTTGTCCTCTGCAGAGCTATCCGAGAGCGCAGAGCACAGAAATGCACTAGAGCTTCCTACTATACCTTTGTCAGGAAGGCAACTACTGCTTTTTCTGGCAGTCATCCTTTTGGGAAGTTGTGAAAATCTAAGTGAGGAAGGAAAGCCAACTACCTCACATGGTCTAAGGTTCACTCCTTTAAGCCTGATGTCAGTTTACCAGTCAGACAGAGGAAGGAAGCTTCTACTGATACTGTAGGCGTTCGAGATCTATGAATAAGGACCTTCATTTGCCTGTACAGCACAGGGCCATTCAAGAGGAATTAAATTTGTTTAAAATAAGAAAGAAATGCTTTTTAACGAATAAAAAGGTTTGAGGGGATTGCAAAAGTTGATTGTGCTAAAGCACTTTTACACAGGTTTGTTTTAGTTCTCAATTGCCAAGTCTTATTTAGCTGGTCTCTTACTCTGAAATATGATAACCTTTCTTTTCTCTGAGTTCTTTCTCCTAAATTAATAGCAGTGTCTCTAATTCCATGCACAGCAAGCAGAGTTTATTTTACCAGATAACAGTAGGTCTGGTGATCAGCCAGTGTCTAAGGAACCACTAGCCAAGTCAGTAGTAGGCCAAATACTGCAACTGATAGATATTATTCACTAAATCGTTTTAAAAATTGACTTTCATCTTCTCTACCAGCTAGTATTACTTGTGTTGAGTTCTGACAGAACTGAAAAAAAAAACTTACCTATAAAAATAGAATCATATTAGGGTTTGGAAAGAAGGAATAAATATATCAGATGCACTATAATATAGAAGGCAGTTTAAAATGGAACAACAACAAAATTTTAGGTCCTGAATTAAACTGTAAGAGAAATTAGAAGATGAAAGTCCAAAGGTAAGGAAGTCTAGTTAGTATAGTATACTAAAAGCCACACTGAAATCTGCTTTTAAAGTTGACCCTCCAACTTTTAATTTAGGGAACCCTGCAACTTTTTAATAGCAGCTGTGCATACCTCTCTTCTTTGCTAAGGAACAAAATTCAATGGTCAAAAAAAGAAAAGAAAAAGTTTGATTGCTTCTCAACACTCCCAGCCCAGGTCACATTCCCCGGGATTAAATGAGGGAAGTGGAGGAGTAAGAGCAGAAATGCAGATCAGCTCTCAGGTCCCACTCTGACTTCCTAATGATTACACCAACTGCCTTTAATTGTTTCACATGCAAGGTAGAGAGGAAAGAAAAGTATATTTAGAATACAATAGTATTCTGGCTTTTGAATACCTAAGTATATATTTAAAATGACATAACAAGTAGTGATTCTATAGCATCTCATTACGCTGATGGACAGTGATTGTAATGGGGTTGGGCTGGGGGGGACCTGATGAAGGGGTAGTTTAATAACCGTAATATTGCACATGTAATTGTAGATTAATGATAATAAAATAAATTATATTAAAAAAAATAAAAATAATAAAAAAATAAAATGACATAAAATGATGTCTCAGTACTTATAAAGCTCTATGCTTATAAACATTGTTAAGAGGTAATCATGAGTATAAATATTAGCTTCCACAGTATCTTCTTTAGGACCTTAAAAACATGTACTGCTTTTCCCTAAAGACAGGAAAATGCTTCATTTGGTAGAAATACTAGCTCTACCGTAGTTGTTGCCAGCACAAGAAATATCATGGTAGCCCATTAAAAGTGTGTACTTCTCTACAGATTAACTGTCCATTTACTCCTAAGGTAAAAGGTGTTTCAGATGCTTTGACAATGCAAATGAGAAACTTTAATTAGAATTTCTACCACTAAGTGTTCTATTTTTTTTTCAAAGTTGACCACTTGTTTGGAAAAGATTATCTACTAAGCAAACTAACCATATCAACTAATAATCAATTCATTATCTGACTTATGAATAAAAGCCATATAATTATACATATGTGTGTGTGTGTGTGTGTGTGTGTGTGTGTGTGTGTGTGTATAAAATGTGTATCATCCCATCTAAAATCGGGAAAAGAACAGGAATTTGACATTGTTTGCCCTATCTGAAATAAATATATAATTTTCCTAAAGTCTTAAAAATTCGAAGTTGTGCCTGGTCCTCCATTAACAACTTCAGAGAGGGTAAAAAACTTTTTCCAGCAACAAGTACTTAAAAAAAAAGTATAAACTATTATGTTTTCTACCCTGATACAGATAAATCTTATAAATCACATGTTTAGGCATACTAACAACGCAACTGATAAAAAATTATCTTTCTCTAAACTTTGGAAATTGAAGAATTTTTAAATGCATTCTTCAGCTCTATTACCTATCTGATTTTCCTGAAATCACTTTCACTTACTTCACCTCCTCACTAAACTCCAGCACATACGTTTAAGTAATATTTGTCATTCCATAAAGTCAGAATACTATTAAAGAAAGTTATCAGTAGTGCAGATCTCCACCCTACTCATTTAGAGAAACCTTAAGAATTTAAGAATTTTTTTTTTGCTTTTATGAGGAAGAGTATTCAGCCAGCAACTTTTCTGTGCCTTAGCTTCTTCATTAGTGAAGTGAAAAGGTAATATAAAGAACACATTTCTATAATTTTCCATGTCCAGCATTCACTTAAAAATCTAAGCACCTTTTCTTCCTTTAGAAAAATCAGCTTTTAATTAAACAGACACTCACAATGAAGCTTGATTTGAGTCCATTTGTTATCGTTAAACAGGTAGCACTCCAATAAGTTAACCATAGTGAGGAGAATTTGTCTCAGAAAAGAAGTGAATCTTTAGAAAAGAAAAGTGACTAGTTAAATTTTTCTTTGTCACAAGTCCTATCCACAAATCTGAGAAGGGGTTTATGTTTGCCTTGCTATATTTTAGGGATAGCTCAATTTGATTGATGTGCTCCTCAACTGAGGCAAATACAGAATGTAAAAAAATTAATTCAATACATTATAAGCAATCACACTATCTAGATTTATAATTTATCATTTTACAACTTCATAATTTTGTTTAAAACTGAGAATATTTCTTAAAGAGTAATTTTTACAAAGCAGATGTCCATTTCAGTATTATTATGAAGTAAATTGTCACTTTAAGATATTAATAAGCTTACTTACAAAACTAACTGACAATTTTGTGACAGTGTCTATAAATAACTGAATATGTATATGTGCCAGCTAAACTGAGGCTTTCTGTATAAAACATGCAGGAAGATGCTTCTCATAAAAATACCTATTTTTTTATTGTTTCTCTATTATAGACTTTGTAAGCTTTTATTTTAAAAAAACGAATGGAAAAATAATATTAATAATCCCAGCAGACACTGCCTCTGTTATCAGAAATATATTTGATCTTCTGATTTCTGATTAAGTAACCACAGGGGCAAATCTGAACTCTCTGCAAAGTTGGATCCTCTGAAAGCCAGCACCATTTCACCTGCTGATCCTGGGCACTCAAAACAACACTCCAGCAGAACTCACCACCAATTGCTGACAAGCTTTGAAAGTTCCACATACAATTAATCAGCTTTTTGCAAGACACAGTATTGGCTTAAACAGCAAAGACTGAATACCATTTAAACTAGTAAAAAATGATTTAGTTAAATATCACTTTTATTTTAATTATAGCTTAAATTAGTTTTAAAGCTCTCATGTCAACACACAGTGTAGTCACTATAGATTCCAGGTAAATCTGAAGTCTTGTATATAATAAATGGTGGATTAAATGGAAAAGAAATCCACAAATTCCTAAGACAAAACATTTATATTTAACAAAACATAGTTAAATATATGAAACATAAAATTGAAGTCAATGCAAACTTATATATTATAATAGTAAACTTACTATTTTATAAGTTAAAATAAATACTAAAAACTTTGAACAGGCATGTTAATGATTACCAAGTCATAGAGTTTGGATTTGCAAAATCAAACAATATGACTTGTGTGAGATCATAAATTTTCTTTTAATCTATTCACTCCAAGAACTTTACTCTGTAAGTTTATGCTTAAGGATACTAACTACTTTCTTTAGTTTCTAACTTATTATGAACCCAGAACTTTTTAAGGTTTTAATGTTTTTAATCTAAGAAATACAAATTTTGGATGAAAATGGGCTTTTTAAAAATATCTTTTGGTTCAGCAACAAAATTACACCACTGCATCTCAGTGAAATTAATAAATAATAGTATTATGTCAGTATAGAATATCTTTACCTAGAAACTGGAATCAAATCCTACTCATTGTTACTTCAGATGTAATTCTAAAGGCTAGTGTAAGAACTAAATGCTGGATTATTTTTCCCTTATGGGATGATTCAGGGCAGTGTTTTCTTTTTAAGATTAATATAGTATTATTTCTTTTTTGAAGTTTATTAAGTAGCAAGAATGCCTTCAAGAGTAGGTTTAAGTAAAGATGTAGCTTTCCACAAGCAATAAGGTCCTAGCAACTTGGTGGCAAGAATACCAAATGTTAGAATATGAATAGCCAAACACTCATATAACTTCCAAGACATTTCACCAAAAGTGAAAAAACATAAACACCATATAATCCCTAAGATTGGCTATTTCTCACATTACTTGGTTTTATAATAATACAGAATGTTCTTTTTCTACCACTTATTTGATGTGGTACTGAGATGTTTGTTTAAAAAATGTTTCAGGCATGTAGCTAGATTGAAAAGAGAAAACTATGCATTAAAGTTTAGAAACTTGATCTTTCTGATATCCTTAGGAAGGACCAATGTGGAAAAGAAACATAAATATCTTCAGGGAAATAATCACTAAAGGCCTACAGTTGTGTCTCTTGAGTTTATAATTCACCTGTCTTCATCTAAGAAAGTCTTAGTTTCTGTATCTCCAAATAAATAGCTGCCCTTATGGTACTGTTGTTTACATGTGTGTGTGACAAGTTAAAAAAGAGATAGCACATTACTTAATCCAGTGTCATTTTCCAGCCTCAGTGTAGTTAGAAGGATTTTCAGAGGCCCCATTTACTAAGGCAGATGCTTGAATCCCATATAATAAATAAAACCAGCAGAGGGCAGAACTGCTGACAAACTAACTAACCCAGCTGGTGACCATGTACCAAAAAGTAAAGTGCTAATTTTTGATGGATTCCACTATCAAAGACTCTATTTATCCTTGAAAAAGTAGAAACTAATGAATCAACATAATCAGCATAACTTATTTCAAAATTCCCATTAGCCCCAATGAGGCTCTAACTGTATTCACAAGGAAAAGTGACACAGAGGAATAATCCAGCCACTGCCTGATACTCTGGGAGGTGAACGCCACTAAATGTAGGAAAGCAATACAGACCTGGTTTCGCAGAGTTCGGCCTCCGGGAGCGCTAACTCCCACTAGGGAGAACTCAGATCTTGGCATCTATCAGGGCCAGACTCAGGTTTCTGCTAAAGCTTGTGCCTTTGGGATTGACAATTTCTTTCTCTCTCAGCCAGTTCTCGCCACCCTCCCTTCCTACGCCCCACTTCTCTGTGCACTCCTGACAACGCTTGCTTTTCTACTCTAAGCTATTTAAGTTCCCTTAAATTCCAAACGCGTTTGCCCGCCAGCCGAGTCCACAGCCCCTAACGGACCGCTGCAGCCAGAGGCCTTTGCGGGAAAGGGCGGGGGAAGAGGAGGGAGGGGACGGAGGGAGGAGAGAACAGGGCTGCCCTCTTCCCTGCAGGTCTGCTCATTGAGTATTTGGCGGTGCCACGTAGGAATCTTTCCTTACCTCTCTACTCCCGCCCGCCCCACGCCCCCTCCCCTTCCTTCCAGGGCCCGTTTCCCCTCCCCTCCCTCGTCTGCTGAGCGAGTTCACCAACCTGCAAGAGAAGTGCATGTCCGACCTGTATGAAGTTAGCGCTGAGGGGTCATTGGGAGGTTGCTGCAATTCAGGGAAAAGCATTCTCCCCGTCTTCAACCCGTTCCTTGTAATCTGTCAACTTTTTCTCACTTAAAATCTCTTCAAAATGCCACACGCACACACACACACACACACACACACACACACACACACACACACACACACACACACACACAGTGTTCAGTCTTCTAGATTCATCCCCTGCTTTCTCTTATATCCCTAAAAGTAAGAGATACTTTGTCACTTTGTTCCACACAAAGAACTTTATCAAGGTTCATTTTATACCTTCTCACTACATTTTCTCCTCAGCTCACCCTTAAAAAGATATTTCTATTAGACTCTGAAGAAACCAGAAGGTGCGTTCAAAGGGCAGCTTGAGGATTATTCTTAAAAGCTTTGTACAACTGCCCTTGCGCTCAGGGTAATATTTTTCCTCTTTTCAAAGACTCTGGAAAGTGGTGAAGGGCATTTCGGCAGCTCTGTACCTGACAGATCTTTTTTCCTGCTGCCTCTTCTCCCATTACTGTCCCGCCTACATCCATCACTCCCTCCAGTCTTCACGTCCAACCTGGTCGCAGCTACAGGGTTTTATTTAAGAGAACTGTGTTTGTTGTTGTGGTGGTTGTTTTGCGGGGGATTATGAAGGATAAAAAGGGGGAGGGACACAGAATGAAAGACCGACGGCAATCCCCCACCTCCCCAAAACCACTTTTTCCCTTACCTCCTCTGACTTCTCTAGCCTGGAAGAGGAAAGTCAATGCGAGGGTTGTCACGGTGAAATCCCAGAGCCACCGTTTCGTTTTCCACCTAGAGGACCACAGCTCCATCTCCGAGCCCCGCACTCACAACCGTGAACTCAACCCACGAAACTGCGGCGGCAGACCGACTTCGTCCCTTCCAAGGTATCGTCGGGGACGTTTGCTACACAGCCATTGGGGAGGGCGAGGGGGAAAAAGTCAAAGGGCTTTTTCTTTCAAGTGTGATGGTTCGCTTCCTTCCTGCGTCTCGCCCCCTCCTCTCCCTCTCGGTTGGCCCCGCCGGCCGGGACCCTCCGATCCGTCCTCGGTGGGGCCCTGCCTTCGGACTGAGGGCAGATGAGGGGCTTCAGTCTAAAATGTGAGCGGACTGCGCTCCCCTAAAGGCAGCAGGCAGTCAGGGGGCCGGACGCTCGGCTCCGGGCAGCCCCCTCCCCCGCCCACTCGGCTCCCGCGCCCCCCTCGCCCCGGGAAACTGACCAGCCGGCCGAGGGTCGGGCCCAATCACACGCCTCCCGGGCAGCCCCGAGCCCGCCCCGCTCCCCCGCGGCCCCGGAATCCCGACTCCCGGCAAGCCCAGCCCACCTCCCCACTGCTCTCCTCCCTCGTCTCCTACCCGAACCCCCGAGAAAAAAAGTGGGAGGGCGCTACGCGGGACGCGTGCTTGGCTCCAGCACTTCGGGAATGAAAGGAATTGCAGGGAGCCCCGGAGCCCTCAGTTTTCAAGGAGCTTCTGTATTCAATAAAAACAGCTACTTGTCTCCTCGCACCCGTCTGTGAGCCTCTCGTTCGTCGGCGGGGGAGGGAGGGAGGGCCCGGGTCTGATCTGCCACACCCCGGGAGTTCTGGGCTGGCAGCCCTAACCTTATCCTTGTGCAAAAATCTGCTACTTATAGCAGACGTGGAACCCACAGACTCAATGCTCTGCCTACTCCGAAAGTATTTTTATTCCTTTTTTAAACTGAGAATTAGAACACAGGGATGTAGGTGAGATGGAGGGAGCCAAGGGGTCAAAACCCCATGATCTTATAAGGAAGCTGCCCTTGGAGATCTGAACCGGACAGGTTTCTCTTTTAAATGTTTCAATTCTGCACTAGCTGCATTCAGAGGCTCCTCTCTTTGAGGAAGGAGGAGAAAGAAATGCATAGGAGCTGCCATTAAGGGGGTGAGTAATTTAATTTTCCAGTAGATTCTGAGCTGATCCCGGATGAGGGGGTCGAAGGGGGAGGAAAAAAAGAAGAGGAAAGCAGCCAGCGGAGATCTCCACGCGCCTAGGCCCACAGCCCCTCTACAGGGCCTCAGGAGCTGAAACGCGGTCACTCCACGGTGAAAATAAGGAGAAGAGGCAGGTCTCTAAATTCCTTCTACTTGCCCCTCTTCAAAGTAATTCACTTATACACCTGGACTACGGATTTTCTGGCTATTTTTTCCCACACTTACACTATTTCCTCCTATTGCCTCTTTTGTTCATTAATATTTACTAAAATGTTTCCCAAAATTTTTCTGGATCAGAGCCCAACAAGGACCAGCATACACTCAGTGGAGGTGTGTTAAGTGAACGAATTAATGCATTTTCCTATTGACAAAGACTGGAAGCTTTGGCCAGGACACATGCTGAGTATTTAAGACATTTCCGTGCTTAAGGGTTCTCAAGTAAGTTTATGAAGCACATATGTCCACTAATCTTTAGGAATCCACTTTTCGTTAGTTATCAAAATATACCCCATGACCCATCAGATTAATCAGATATTCAATTTATGTGGCTTAAAAACTGGAAAGTGTTCAGAGACTAAACTGAGGTCCAAGATGGAATTATTTAACAACATATATGTGGCATATAGAATGAGAAAAGCAAATAAAAAATACCCTTAACATGACTGTCACTCTGTGTGACAAAACCATTCCCACAGCAAGACATTTACCTCTTAAATAACAGGTTATAAAAAAAAACTTATATTAGTAATGCTATTGGCAGAATGTTTGGGATGCCTTATATCAGCTGCAAAGAAATCGCCAACTAGCTTTTCAGATTCCGACCTCAAGCTGTTAATTTGTTTGGGATGCCTTATATCAGCTGCAAAGAAATCGCCAACTAGCTTTTCAGATTCCGACCTCAAGCTGTTAATTTAATAAAATAATTAAATATAATGTGTTTGAATATAGAATGTAAAATTACAAATTAAGAACCTAACGGTGGGAATATAGGTCAATTTATGATCTTTATTATACTTCATCTTCTCAAAATGAAAAGTTTGTATGTATTTTCAGTTTCTATACTTATGAAACCTGATTTTTCTGTCCCTTCTTTGTATATTTTTTAACTAATCTTATAGGTCTTCTCTTAAATATAAAATAGTGAAATTAATACAAAGTTTAGAAATACATATTTGTGAAGCTGCCAGAATCTTAAATCAACTCAGTAGCTAGAGAGTTAAAGGGCTTGCAGCAACACGTAGAAATGGTATTCCAAATCGTTTCTCAATAGCTCTCCTGATCTATTGAGAATTCCATTGGCTGATACTGTTCTAGAAGGTGAGAAATGATACAGTCAGCCTAGTAAGCCCTGACTTCTGGTCACATCTCAGGCCTTCTCATTGTGGTTGAAAGGGTCTTTTCAGGTAAAGTGTCTCAGGTAAATGGAGTTATTATTACCTTTGCTCTCTGTACTCTGTGGTCTGAATTTTCTGGCCACGGCCCAGCTAGGCATAAGCTGGGTCTGAATTAATACCTCTGGAAGGAAATATAGTAGATTCATAGTCAGGAATAATTAATTATGTCTAACACCTCTACCCTGTAATAGCAGCCATATCTAGAGCTTCAAAGGAATCTACCCAGAGATTTACAGATGAATTCAGTACAATGAAGGGTAACACTAAACAACAAAGAGAACAGAAAGAAGCTGGAAGACTCCCACCTCACTATCTTCAACTTTGCATGGGGAACTTCCTAGGCCACCTTTGAGCCAGTCCTTGCTATTTATACACAGATTCAAAATATAATAGAATATGACAGTTTTCCTGATCTAGGTCTTTAATTTGGACACAATATGACATTTCCTATTCTGTCACATTAAAAAACGATGTTTAAAGGTATTTGTTCAGCTTTGCAGAACTCATTCTGATTGAAAGACTTTTAAAAACGAAATGGAAACAGTTTAGAGAAAATGATAGTCACTTCCTTTGCAATGATATTTTAAGTTGACCATTTGTCCGTATTGGCTTCTCAGAAAAACAGATCATTCAATAACTTATTGGGAGATAAAATTAGGAGAACTGAAATGTCCTAGACAATCTTCAGAGTTCATGGAAAACATTGTGAAAAGCTCATAGATCTTTCTTCTTTAATATCTGCACAAATCTCTAAGAATCAGGGGATACAGATTCAGAACTAATGTTTTAAATACCGAGACCCCGATTACTAAACTTGGACTGAAGAAACCTTGTCCATCGTTGAATGCCCGAACACAAATAGTAATAGAGTACTGGAGATAAATATAACTCTCTAAGAAGGCATAAAATACTACAGGTAGCATCAGGAGAAAGAAGAAATAGATTAAGTAGCAAGATTTTAGAAAAGATGAATCATCTTTTAATTTATTTGGCATTCATTCCTCTTATACTAATGTTTTATTCTTCCTCTATCTGTTTATATTTGTATGTAAATATATTTTCTCCAATCATTTTACTAAAACTAAAATTGCATCAAACTAGATTTCTCAAATGAGAAATTATTACAGGGATAGTAAACTCTTGCATACATCAGAGATATTTTAAATGTTTAAAAGAAAATTGCTGTCAAATGCAATCCCTCTCTTACTGTGCCTAATGGTTAGTCTTTCTTGCCCTTCTCTGAACTTAGGTCAATTATTTTAAGACAGAAGTGACTAAGCAGTTTGACATTTAGTTTACAGTGTTTCTAATGCATGAGTGGTAAAAATTAGTCTCTGTTTAAAAATGGAGTGAGTCCCTTTTCCCGCACAGATGGCCCATTGTATTGTAGAAAGTGGGGGTGGGGAGGGAACAGAGAAGTTTATTTCCATAGTCTAGTCTAGCTCTTACGCACCTCACAGGATGACTGCATATTTCTTGGCAATTTCACTGTGAAATAACTTATGGAACTTCAGAGGAATCCAAATTTAGCCCAGTTTCCATGATAAAATAGAATCTTCAGATGAAAAGTTTGGTTTGTTACAGCGTTGAAGGAACCCACTCAGAAATGACAGGCCCATCCTGTCGAAAAGAACCTAAAGGAAAATCAAATCTTAATAAACCCCAAACAATCAAGGATGGTAGGTAGCCTTGTTCATTCACACACGTCTCTTAAGAATACCCTTTAGTCAGTATACACTCAGGAAGCTATGACAATTCTTTTTTATATTGTCCAAAGGTAGAAAAAAGGAATAGAGAACAGAATGACTCAGGATAAAAACTTAGATATTTTTTGGACCTTTGTCAAGATATTTTTACTCTCTCTATCTTCTTTCTTCTTAATTGAATGGATTTGGTATTTAATAAGCTTCCACATACCAGCAAAGATATAAGAAGATTTTTTACAAAGTAGTATAGGACATCAACCTATCAGGAAAAGTAGAAGATGGGATTTTAAACATTTTAGTGACCCACATGTCATGGCCAAACCAAGTCCCACACCCATAATTTATCCTAATGATGTTTCACTGGTGTTTCCAATATATGGTGTCCCGACTATCATTGGAGCAGTAATTATCTTAATTCACACTGGCTGTTCCTAAAAAAATAAGGTTGCTGAAGGTAAGAATTTTAGCTTCTTTGAAGGGATTATTTACTCAAGAATTTACTCACAGCAATTTTACAAATGCTATTTAAAATTAATTTTGGTGGTAAAATAAGAATATACAAGTAGTTTTCCTTTGACACATAACTTCATAATATAAATAATAAAAGACAATAAGATGACCAAATATATCATTACACTTTCTAAAATAAGTAAATCCTCTTCTCCACTTCGACCATGTCTTCACAGATTGATCTATCCCAACGGCATTTGTCAGTATTTTTGACTTAACATGAATATTATTTCCAGACAACCATATGTAATCTGTTTTGTGCCTCCACCATTCATACCACTTCTTTTAATCCTGAAACCAAATGCATGAGCTTTAGAAATCTGAAGACTCACTTACACAAAACAGATTTATAAATTATATGCAATATTTCTGTTATTTTTATATGACAGTGTTCCACATTCTCTTGATGCCACAACAAATGCCAAATACAAGATTTAAAGCTGATGAATATGGTTAAATATCAAAATGGATCTGACTTTTAAAACATCTGTGATGAATAACTCCAACTTAATTTGTTTTGCAGAGTCTCAGTGTTTAATAACCCTACCGATGTTGTTTTCTGCCAGTACTGGTATGGTCAAATTATTGCACATTCAAATGCTGGACAAACAATAAATCCCATTTCAAAAGTTTTCACAATCTAATCTGTAAAGACTGGAAAATTACATATGGATTTTAATGGTTGCAAAATAGGCAATATTTAATATGAATATTTAATATGAAGGTATCCTTTTGACAGCAAATACCTTTGTCACTATAATGAAAACTTATTTATTTGAAATACTTAATGGGTTTTTTATTAGTTTTCATAACATCTTCATGAGGTAGGAATATGGCAATTTTAATAGTTTTAAGGATGACTGACGTTAGGGACACTCAAAGTTCAAACTAGTAATACAGAAACAGAGATTTGTAAAAAACATTTTGTTTTCTCACCTGTTCTCTTTACTAATTCTTTCCTTATAAGTAATGAGTTTTGGTACATTTTTTTTTTTGTATTTTATAGTAGGCATATTATTTACTTATAGATTAACTATTAAAATGAATGAGATCCCAGTACTACAGACCATAAAATAAGGAAAAGTTAATGTTAGTGACCATATGTATAGCCATAAAAAAATCTATAAATCTAATTAAAAAGTTGCATATTTGAGTATAACTCTAAGAAATTGAAAAACCCACTTTTTAAAGATAAAAATGAAGATGAGTTGTTTTTACATCAGCCAACCTGAGATTTTAAAATCATTTTATAACTTTCTATGCTTTTTTGCAAAGAGAAAAAACACTACTCACATTAGCTTCAAGTCATTTTCTACTTTCCAAGAAGGAAAAAAGAAAGCATTCGATATGTTAAAAAGAAGAAATAGTATCATAATTGCATCAATGTTTTGTAAATGCATGGGACATCTGGAAAGTTATAAGTACTAAATAAGAACTTCTAATTCAGAACTTAAAAACTTGTTAGTGGAAGATGTATCAAGCCATAGATAAATATTTCCTTCTAGACTATAAATTCCTTGAGAGAAAAAAACCTTCATTCTACCTTCTATGTCTTGGTTTCCTCTTCTTATTAAGCTTCACATGTTTTTTGTTAATGCTTATTTTAATTGTGCACTTTAATTCTGCTTTAAAATACAAAAGAGCTTGTTTAAGTGACTTTGTCCTTTGTTTTAAAGCATTGGAACTTTAGATATGAGATACTATGATCCTGAGTCCCCAGCTGGGACTGGCCCCCCAGGATGCTACTGGCAGTACCAGGGAGTTCTTAAAACCTGGAAGGAAGTTTGAGCACTGACACCACTCATGAAACTAGACTTTCGAGATGTGGACAAAAAAGACCAAGTATGACATATTTTACGATACACACTTCACTGGAATATTTAATTAAATCAGCGTTCAAACTTAAGAAGCATCCGTTCTGCTGATTCAGGTCCCGTTAAATTCCGATCTCCTTAACATCTCATGATGATAAGGATCCTGAATGGATTGTATCTAACCTCGCATGACCTTTGACATTGACAACCAACCAACACTACTTCCTATAGTCGCCATGGTCTTTTCTTGTTATTTGTACCCAGTAATTCTGAAGCAGGACGGCTGGGTAAGTTTTGATGAATGGCTAAGAATGGGAGGAGGAAAATGTTAAGGAATTAACATAAGGATTTCAAATCATTGGGTTACAAATAAATTTTGTATTTCATATGTAAACACATTTGTATGCTGCAAATATATAACAGCAAAAGTAGTGTCATGAGTTATCCTCAAAAATATCATACATATAGATAGTGAGTTCATAAATATTTGACTGGGACATTGGCCTAAATCCTAAAACCTTACTCATATTCCAGTACAGAAAGAAAAGTCTATTAATTAGTCAATTAATTGCCTAGGAAATCAGGCACCTTACTTTGGAATCAAATTGTTATTTCTTACAGAAAGTGATTTTCTTTGGCAAAATCTACATTCTTTAGTACTGTCTTAAATAGATCTTTATTTGAGGTGATAACTTAAAATTTAATGTAATGATCAGAACTGCTTTGAACACACACACCTTTCTAGCTCATATAAATAACTTACTGAAATGTAAACATGATCTAGAGATTTAGTGACGGATATTATAGTGTTCTGAACAAATGTGTAGTGGCTTATTTAGTCTCTGACTACAGAACAGAAAAGATACTTGCTGCTGTTTAGTAAAAACCTGGCTCCATCTTCACCACCTCAGTCTTTCTCAATATTCCTGGGAAATATTCATAAGGAATGCTATCAAGCCTTATATTCTCATAGTTTGTGGACATCTTTGAGTCCATTTACATTCTGAATCTATTACTAACACATTTTCCTGAATCTTGTGTCCCTTAAGATTGAGAGAATTTTGTATTGTGAGAATCTTGTATTCCTCAAGATTGTGAGAATTTTATTCCTCACAATCTGAAAGGCTAGAACAAGGATAAAGGTTGAGTGTTTTTGCCAGAAGAGCAATAAGCATGGGAGAAATTACATATTTTAAGGGAGAATGCCAGGGCACTAGTCGTAGACAGAGATTAGAGGACAACACATGGAAAAAGGAGAAAAGAGGCTGTTAGCAGTCATTATAAATGAGAAGTGTCTAAGAAAGGGAGAGTCGTCTGAGAAATCATTTTAAGAAGTGCCGCTCTGTGTTGCATATTCTTACATGTCCCATTCCCCTGCTTCATGATAATATGAGCACTTGGCTGGGACATCCCATCTCATCTCATCTCATCTTATCTTCTATTGCTCTTGGACTGGGATTTACACTGATGGCTCCCCTGTTTGCCAGGCACTTGGATTCCAACTGAATTATACCACTTGAGTCTCCAGTTTGCAGAAGGCAAATAAGGGGACTTCTCAGCCTCTTTAACCATGCAAGCCAATTCCTTATAATAAATCTCCTTTTACATAAGATATATATCATATACACATTATATATATATTTATTTAGTACTTTTGGTTTAGTTTTAGTTTTGGACTACTCAACTACTCTGAAATCTCTTTTAGAAAGACATGCTGTATTCTCTTTCTCCATACTATCCAGAAACTATTTTAAAACTATTTTTCTAAAAAGACTTAACTATAAGCAATGTTTGTTAAATGAGAAAAATAAATTTAAGAACGTGAAGAGAAATCAATATTCATATAACACATCTTAGAATCATTAAATCATTATTCCTCCATATATAAGTAAACTATAATGGCAGAAGAATCCAGAGAAAATTTTGCTACATTGACAAATTTGGTACAAACTGACATTCGACTCTCTGAAGTGACATTTTAGGAATGACACAGCTATCTGTGTAGACGTACCAATATATGTCTGTCTACAACTAACAAAAGAAGTAGTAACAAGCCAAATTTAGGGTCAAGGACACTTTTTATTTGTAAATATAAGAAGCTATGTGCACGTAACTTCAAATAGGACAGAAATAATCTGCTTTGGTTTCATTGATAGGGAATTATGATACTTTTCTTTCCAAATAATAATTTTGAAAGAAAAAATGTTATCTTAGTCTATTTTGGCTATGAAAACAAAACTACCAAAGACGGGGTGGCTTATAAACAAGAGAAACTTACTTCTCAGTTCTGGTAGCTGAGAAATCTGAGATCAATGTGCCAATGGATTCTGTGTCTGGTGAAGACCCACTTCTGGGTCTTTTCACTGTAAGTCATATGGCAGAAGGGGGAAGGGAGCTCTCTGGAGTCTCTATTAATAGGGCAGTAATCCCATTCCAGAAGGCACTAGCCTCATGATCTAATCAAGCCCCACCACCAAATATCATCACATTAGGAATTAGGTTTAATATATGAATTTTGGGAAGACACAACATTCAGTCTATTGCAAATGTCTTTCATGGCACCTATCAGATAGCAAAATAAACTAGTTATCTCTTGGCTCTTAATGTAAAGAATCCCACAAGATGTGTTTAGAGCAAATTACTTGAAATCTGTATTTTCTTCTTTTTAATGGTGACCCTTACTAGTGACAAGCCTAAGCTATTTAAACTATCAAGCTGTGGTAAATTAACTCTCTATAATTAGAAGAAAAAATTCCTTTGTGGCCTAACCTAGCCAGAGGAGACGATCAAATGAACCTTAGTAATTAGGGTACAATGAGAGACAGGCTGGATGGGGAGAATGGGCACAATTCCAGTATCTGGTAGGTATTAGACATGGGAGGTAGAAAGAGAACATTATGAGGACAAGCCTGAAATAAAACTTCTAAGAATTATATCACAAGAGATGGGGTCAGGTGACAGGTTTAAAATACAAGTCTAGCTCAAATTGTGTAGGGAATTGAATGTAAGTCTCTATTTAACATTACATCTTAGTAGCAGAGAGTGTTCACAACATCCCATTCTCAGGGAAACTCGTACATGACCATTTAAGCAACTATCACAAAACCACAGGGTTTGTCAGGGATTAAGCCAGAAATAAAAGTCAAAAAAATTGAGCTACAAGTCCCACTCTCTAACCACTAACACCACTCCCTTCTTACAGTACCTTTAGTGTGAAATAATTTTTTGGTTTCTTTTCATGCTTGTAGTCAACTGAAGTAGGGTGGAAAAAATTAAAAACAGGCTATGCACTAAAAATGCATTTTTTTCCTTTCATTTAAGGACCTTGAACTTTCAAAAAATAATAACTTAAGAAATCTTATGGAAATCAGAAACCCAAAATGTAGTTTTCTACTATTTTAGTATTTGTCTTCTATTTTTTTATACTGTAGCTCTAAAAATATAAGTGTAGAAAATTTTCATCTGTGCATGAAATTAGACTAGTTTTCATTTCTTTGAGAAATAGCATCTTTTAGACAGGGAATGTTACTAAGGGGCCTGTTTTCTTCAGGTTCTTTGGCCAGATAAACTTTGACAAGGAAAGATTATCAAAAAGATGAAACTTACATTTTAAGTTTATCAGCCTATTAATTTGTATCATATTTTTTGTTTTTTCCAGAGTATAGGTAAATTAGCAATTTTGCAAGCAAAGAATTCAGAGGTAAAGGTAGTTTGGTGTCTAGAGACTCAGTAATTCGTGAAAGAGCCTCTTTTTCCCCTTTCATTTCCTGTTTTTGAACTCCTTCCACTAGTACCTTTCAAGCAAAGAGTGGTACTGTGCTTGAACACAAATGGCTAAAAGTGACATTAGTTTTTTTTTTATTTACTTCTTGTTTGTTTGGGCAGGCTGCCTGCAGACAGTGGGACTCGGCGAGCTTCACTGCCTTGCAGATATGCAAACTTTAATTTTTTCTGACAGAGATGATAGCTTTAATGATGCTGATTTAAATTAGGTGGGAGATTTGACTCCTGGAATTATAATTGAAAATATTTGTCTGATGCAAGTCTAAACATTCAAAGTAAAATTCTCTTTGGTCATATATTTATCCCATTTTGAATACTTGGGTGGAAAACAAGTTGATTAAATGTATTTTTTAAAATTTCAACAAAATGGCAACACACCAACAGAATTCATTTTGATGTTCAAAATTGCTATGACTGTTAAATGCTCTTCACAGCATACTGTTTCTTTTATTCTTAAAATGTGTATCATGTTCCTTTAAGTATGCTTATGTTAATACTAAACAGGATTAAGAGTTTTGTCAATAGCGAATTGTAATGAACATACTCTTTTGGAAAATAATGAAGTCTCTTCAAACTAAATATTTTTATCCAAAAGGAATTTACCATAGAAGAGAAAAATATTTGATTAAAGAATAAAGGGTATGGAATTTAAGTTTAACAAACATAAATAGTAATATTCAGTACATCCTGAATCTGAAAAGGGTCATTCTAGGGTATGGCTGTGGATTTCCCAGAGTTCATGCTTAGAGTCATTTACTTTGGTGTTTCCAACCCCACATTCTTTTCTTCACCTCAGACCAGCTGAGCTTTCAAACCTTTGAATTCCTCTTTCATAATTTCAGGTCTTCACGGTCCTTTGAAATGCATATTTTCCAGAAATAGAGTATTAGTCACAAAGAAGGGAGTCAGTTTGGTTTCATGATCAGATTTTTTCCCCCCATATTTAGGTTTTCCCATAATAACTGATCTTTGAAGCAACAGAGCTGGGTTTCTAGACCCACTTCATCGGGTGGAATTTTCCATGTACTTTCACCTGCTTGGATTCTATAATTTTTGGTAACAACTTCTACAATGTTAATTTTAAGTGTTACCCATTCATAAGGATACATTTAATTTTCAAGATTAAGTCCTTTTTCCATTGAAATTTGTAATTTTATAGTATTTCCTTCTCTGACTTATTTTGACAAGGATTTTCTGAAAATAGTAAAATTAATTTGCCAAGCAGGACGTCAAAAAGTGTGAACTCACTGATTGCAAACACTTTGTTTTCCCACTCTTTTTATCTCTTGGAGGAATTCAGTGAGGATAGTAAGTCTGCAATGAGAATTTGCTGAATGCATGAATTAATAAATTTTTTTAATTTTCTATTTTTTAAAACAGACATTTTTGATAGTTTGACTTTGACCATCACTGTGTTTGTAGCTATTGGAAACAAAAGAATTTAAATTTTCACAGACCATTAAATTTCCACAAAAAATCAACATACCAACAAAACTCACTGTGGTGTTGAAGAGAATCATGCTATTTTTAAATGTTCTTCATTTCATGTTGTTACAAAGAATATCAGACCTGGAAAGAATATTGAAGATTTAAAAAATTCAGTTAACTTATTTTATACATAAGGGGCCTGAATTGACTTATATAGCAACATATGTTGGTGAACTTGGTTTAGAATCCAAGTGTCTTTAAAACTATGTTAGTGTACAAGAGATTATTGCCTATGTTTTTTTCTAAGAGTGTATAGCCAAGATATGGGAGAACCAAAGTGTCCATCAATAGATAAATGGATAAAGAAGAGGTGGTACATATATACAATGGAACATTTTTCAACCTTTTAAGTCCAAGACACATATTTGAACTTGCCAAAGCAAATATGAAAGCGAGGGCACCTTTATTCCTTAATCCCATTAAAAGGTAATCATGATATTGGCATCTCCAGCTACACATGTATTGTGCATCCATGAGAACATACTATGTCTCTTCCTACCTGTCTACACCAGTTTACAGCTTGTTTTCCATTCCTCCATCAAATATTAGCAAAAGGGATGAGAGAGATCCATAATGTCACTGTACATAGGTTAATTTAAGATTTTTCTTAAATGTACTTAGGAAATACTGACATAGGTTATTAACCTAGAGATGTATTTTTACCAAAAGGAAAAAGATGCCTTCAGATTGCATCAGAATTCTTTCATGTGTATTTTGTTAGTCCCTCATTTAAGATGCAACTAGTATGTTCTTTCACAAGCAGTTAATAAAAGTTGTTATGACTAGTTTGTTTTCTTTTTTAGATTATAGACCTTTGGAGATACATAATGGCCTTGTTTTATTATACTTGAATCTCTGTTTAATCGAGATGATTTGATAATCCAAAGTCCTCAAATCTTCCAGTAGTGATCTTATATTTAAATATTCACAAGCAATGGAAAGGTGATGCCTCTCTCCAGTACCTCTGGAATGATGAGGTGTAATGTAAATGGGACACTTCGCTTATCCAGTCAACCCAGGCTCATCCACTATTCTGAAGTTTCCTATATTTTCATCATTAAAAAAGTCCTGTCACTTTTTCCTACTATCTTATTGTCCAACACCAGATACTCCCTGATTGCCTGCTATGATCAGCAATTTTCTGTGGATAATTGGGTTTTTCAAATCAAAGTTGAGTATCTAGGTATCCTTGTCTTTTTGAAGTTCTTGAACCATTTCCTACCTGCCCTTATATTCCTGACACTTTCACGCTTCCTTCTCATTTCAGATATCAGCCCCAGCACAATTCTGTACCCAACAGTTAGCCAAGGAAGACCGAATACCTAATCTTTGTGGATTTATTAAGTAGACCAAATTACTCACTGTTTTATCTTCTTTGATCTAAATTATGTCCAGGAGCCTTGGCTTTCAAAACTAAACTTGATCTTTATTGTTTTTTTTCTTAAGAAAAGAAACAACTTTATTAACAAAATCATAAACTTATTAATGAAAAACTTCCTTATTAGATTATAAATATGGTTTGTTGAATGGTGGGTAGAAAGTTATGGTGACTTTATAATACTCAGCAACTACTAATTTAAATAATGGCAAAAATTGAAAGAGTATATTGAAAGAACCTGTAGTCCATTGATTTGCATTCTTTCCATACTACGTCTAAATATGTTTGTTAAACCTACACTTAATGATTCTCAGAAAAATTTCATATCATTTTTATATATTCCAGAGCTTCACAAATTTTCCTCTAAATTGAAATACCTTGTTTTGTCTGTAGTTTGTGAAAATGAAGAATAATTGATAACCAATATTGATAAAACTGTTCCATATACCACTTGATCCTTCAGAAGTTTGTATTTTATTGAACAGATTAGACCAAGTGGGTTTCCATTAACTTTTTTTTTACATACAAACTAAATACTTATCATTTAACCAATTACTTTCTTGTCTGTGTTACAGGGTATTCACCTGGCTTATCAGTTGTGTTTAGGATGATCAGGTGAAATTTATATGTATCATTATCTATAGATGGAAAATTAGTAATGATACAGTATAGATTTATCAACATTATTAAGAAAGAGTTAAATGCTAACAGATATCCTACTTAGGTTACAAAGCTAGAATTACCCAAGACTAGAAAATGTTTCTTTTCGTTACTGATATATTGCAAGTTCTAGAATGGTGCCTGCTACACAGTAGGCACTTAATTTATTTGCAGAATAAATGAATGAATAAAATTTCAGAAATAAAAATAAATGGTCAAGGAGCAAAAATAAACAAATAAATGATAAAACATGATATAAATCCTCAAATACAGCTACTTAAAAAACAGTTGTCTGAAAATCATGTTATTAAAGTGTTTATAATTCTGAAGAATTATCGTATCTACTGAGAGTTAATAATCACTTCTATCATGCCTGGAATTTAGTAATTTTATATTGTTTAGGTTATGTGCACTTCTTGTAATTAGGGCGCATTTATTCTAATGAGGACACATGAACATAAATATATATATACATATTACATACATACTAAATTAATTATTATAGATGCATACTGAGCTATTATGTTCATTGAAAAATTATCTTCATTGAATTCTTTATTAGAATATTTCATTTGCTTTTTTGATTTCTTAGTTTTATTTTTAACTAGACAATCTAGACTCCTTCAAAATTGTTTAAACATTTCTAGCCAGGTAATAATACCCCAAACCCTCTATCAGAATCCAACCAGTAAAACCAGAACTATTTTAAGCATTTAAAGTCAAGGTAATTTAATTCAATATATTGACTACATGAAGTATAGACAATCAGTGGAGCTAAATCAGTATCCCAGAGACGGGCAGTCAGTTGGGGTGCTAGTTCATAGGAGGGACATAAAGGAAAAGTGGCATGAAGTCATTACCCAGTGGGCCAGAATTATTCTGTTCCAATTATCCCACTCCACAGGGATATAGATAGGACCACAGGAAAAATAGCTGATGCAGTGGTACCAGTAGAGAGGGGCGGAAACATTCTCAGCTTCTCCCTCTGTTTTATCCTCCCAGCTTGGCTAATGCCTTCCATTGGCCGTACCTGCCAGAAACTGGCTGACACAGAAGCCAGTGTGGGAATCATTTGTTCTGTGAAACAAAACAGTCAAAGGAATAGGTCTGAGGGCAAGTAGGCCAGAAGCAGCACATACAGAATGGATTAGAGCTTTGGAAAGGATGAAACTATTTTATAGATTCAGAAAACCTAAGACATTAGCTGAAAAACCATTAAAACTCATAAAGCAGTTCTGTACTGACAAAGAGTAAAACTTTTGTTAACCAATACTAATTAGAAAATAGGAAAGGAAAAGAAATCCCACTCACAATTCCTATTGCTTCTACACTAATTCCGACTCTTATGACTCTTATTCCTACTCTATTTTACTCCTACTTTTTACACCACTACCATGAATGGTACTAGTATTACTCTTACTATATTAAACCATGACAATAATAAATAGAAAGGGGTGGACATATTGATAAATAAGAGAGGGCCCTATGAAGAAAAAAAAACAACATCTGAAAGTCAGGAAATACAAAACTTGCATTAAACACACTATGTTTTGGATTTTTAAAAAATGAATTTTGCAAGAAAAATCCATTCATACTAAATTAGTTCAAAGATTTACTACACTTCAATCAAACTTGAACAAAATGATCTCAGGTTTATCTGGAAGGATAAAAGTGTGAAAATATCAGATATATTTGTTTTAATTGAGGAAGTCTGATGGAGCCCTACTCCACTTGCTATTGCAGTGAAGTGTTTATTCATTCACTTGTAAAATATTTAATGACCCCTTACTGTGTGATGAGCAGATATGACATAGCAGTAACAGGGGACAGTTTCTCCCTTCATGAAGCTTAAAACGTGATCAATAAGATAGAAAATAGACAAGTAAACACATAAGTGAACATATCATTACAGATTGTGATAATTTCTGTGAAGTGTATTGTAGGACTCTACAATAGATAGAAGAACCAAGAAAAGTCTTTTTGAGGAAGTGATATTTGAGCAGAGACTTCAAGGTGAGGATCAGCCAGCCCTTTGCACGGATGAGGGCGCAGTATTCCTGTTCAGGATGCATGACCTCAGTCAAGTCCTTCAACCTCTCTTTCCTGTTCTTCATCTGGAAAATGGGGCTACACTAGTACCTACCTTATAGAAGTGTTAGGAAAATGAGTTATGATGTGCAAAGTACATAAAATAGTACCAGAAACAGTAAAGAGTCAGTGAAATAAAAGGAAATTCTAAGTATGAGATGATTAATCATTGACAAGCTTTTGATAAGGTACCTGAAACTCCACTAAAATAGATAGACATGAATGGAAATTCTAGCCAAAAAGAAAATAAAAAGGACTAATCATCACATATTATATACAGTTTATTCTCATTAGCAATCCTAATATAAGTGGGGGTTGTATAATTCTGTTTATTCTACACATTTAAAAATCATTCTTAAAATAAAATAAAAGAGCAGACTTACAGATTTTAAAACTGTTATGATTTTGAATGATTGAACGGGTTTATCTTAAAATCCTAGAGTAATTTCATTTTTAAATTGAACTTAATACTTATAAAGACATAGAGAAAACCAAGGAAATCCGGTTATTGGAACATGTAGGCAGAAACAGGAAATCTGGGTTCCATGAGGAACCTTCATGCCGAGTTTCTCCTCCTGTCACCTCGAAGCTCACTGAAGCTTTCATTTTCTTATACATAGAAAAAGCTAACATGGGAAGCAAACATTTAGAAACCTGTAACATTTCTCAGGATTAAATATTTTCACATCTTTCAAATCTCAATCTGCATCTGAGTTACCAATAATTTTTTATGCTTCTCCAAAAAGAATTATGACATTTTTGCCTTTGAAATTTCTAAAATAGTTATAATGATAGGTATATAATAAAATAATAATAATAATAATAATAAGGCACTCTCCAATAAGCATTCTACCACAAATCTCTGCTAAAGTCTATTTCCTAGAAACCTAAGAAAGCTGATAACAGAAGTGGTTCAAGGAAGCAGGAACTACAGTGGAATTTTGAAGTTGAATCACCCATTCATTGATCATCTGACAATGACGGCTCAATTACTGGCATAATATAAAGCATGATTAACCCCTGGCATCATGTAAATATACAATTGTTAAAACTTTCATCGGTGGTAAACTGGGATGGGTTATGATGGAAGCAAATACACTAGCAGGTGCAACATCTCAGTCATATCAGAAGTTCAAGGGAAGTCAGAACTATGAAATCAGATGGCTGCTGCTGGAGGTAATTGATGTATTGGAGAAATAAAAGGAAGTTCTAAGTATGAAATGATTAATCATGAACTAAAGACCAAACATAAAAGACAGAAGTCCTCCTTGGTTGTAGATAAAGTATTTTCATCTTTTTTGCAAATGTGTGGCAGAAATCAGACTCAGCTCATAATTATAACAGATTTCCAGAGGAGGTTGAATACTCAGTCTGGGAAAGTCTGGTAGGCCAGCCAGATCCCTGATGGGAAATATGTGAGGTGCTGAGACATAGAATGCGTTCATATTCAACGTCCCAGAAAATCTTGAATCCTAGGTTGCTTGGCACAGTTCAGTCATGTGGAATTATCTTACTCTATTATATTCTACTCTAGTGTATCTCTTTTATTGCAGGTGATGCAGAAGTCCCCTCCTTGCAAGAAAACATGTACACTACTCTCTTTTCTGAGTACCACAACATAACTTTTATATCCCATTATAAGCCAGTCAGGAAGTGTTGGCCCTGCTAACAGAAAAAAAGAGAAGATAGTGGCTGCAAGACTTTGTACACTCAAGAGCTGGGAGACGAGTTTTCTACATGAAGGAAGCAAGGCATAAAGCTGAATAAGAGTTTACCCAAATAGCAGCACTCTCTTGTGTTTAACCCTAGCAAGAACTCAAGGAATCATGCTAGGAGAGACTCTAGAAGCACGGAGAAAGCTGTGACCCATACTGAGTGAAGTAGAAATGCTTGATCTTCCATGGAAGAATACATCAAAAGACTCAGAGAAATGGGCATACTAAAATGGATATACTGCCTAAGACTGGAATACACACCCCAATGACCATGTTTTGTGGGAAGACATGAAGGACATTCCATTTGCCAAATTAACAAGATGCACTGCTAAGAAGGGCATTAGCATTGTAGAAAAGCTCAAAAGTATAGGCCTTTATATGCCAGGGCTGGTGGTAGAAAAGCTATTCCAAAACTAATTTTCCTTATAGTAATCAGGGTAATAAGATCCCAAAATAATAGAGGCCAGGTAGTGTCAATTAACTGTCAAAACAAGGTGGGTACAATTTTGTGACAAGTGGCAGGGGTGGAGAAGCTAGTAAACAAAAGGTCTACAGAGAACTATGGAGATGGTTAAAACATGTTATCTCTAGAGGCAAGATAAAAGGGCATACAGCAGTCCACTATTCAGTCCATAACAGCAAAAATCAAGGATGGCTGTCCTTGAGACTAAGTAGAACCTTCTCAGTTTGGCCACTTTAGAGAATTACTCCCTCTCTCAGACTTAAAATCATACTGATTAATGAAGACACCAGGTGCCCCAGAGGGAGAGCCATGCAATCCCCCGGGCACATTATGCACTCCCTCAAGTGACCGTATGTAGGCAAAATGGAATACCAAAAAATGTTTGAAGTGACATCCATGACTTAGGAACCAAAGTCATAGAAACCTACCACCCTCCTCAGGGATAGGAGTATATAGGTGTGAGGTAAGAAATACATGCCTGGCCCATGTCTAGTTCAATCTATGAGCCTTTCCCATAACCCCAGAATGTATCATTTTACTGGGCATACTTGGTCATTGGCACAATTCCCCATATAGGTTCCTTATTCTGTAATGTAGAGCTTTCAGAGTAGGAAAAGCCAAGACAAAGACTCTAAAATTAACACACTCTCATTCAATATTGTAGAACAAAAACAGTATTAAATCAGAGCAGTGGAAGTGAGGTGTTGACAAATATTCGAGCCACCTTTAAAGACACACCTGATCTGATTAGATGAGAATATAAACTTAACAACTGCAGCTCCTATTTAAGATGTGGCATTTTTGTGACAGATTAACATGCCCTCAGGTGCATGGTAGGCAGTCATTGATCTGATGAATACATTCTTTCCATCTCTATCAGGAAAGAGGATTAGGAAGATTTCAAATTCATTTGGGACAGAAAGTAGTATATATTAATGGACTAGTCCCAGGGCTGTGTTAACTTTCCCACCTTCTATGATAATGTAGCCAGAGGATCATGCACCATCTGGCCTGCTGCAGAATATCACACTGGTCCTCCATATTGATAACATCATGTTAAACTGGGTGACCACAATGTGTTAACAATGTTGGAGACCATAAGTCATGTACTACAGAGGATGGGAGATAAAACATATGAAGACTCAGGACTTGTCCTTTCAGTGAAGATGTCAGGGTTCTAATTGTTTGTTTCATATCTGGACATCTCCTTCAAAGTAGAAAAAAAAATACTGCATCTCACACCTTCCACCACTAAGAATGAAGGATAACACTTGACAGACCTCTTAAAGTTCAAGGTAAATGTATGAGGTGATATAAAATTCTGCTAGTTTTGTATAGGACTCAGAAGAAGAAAGGTATTTTCAGTAGATTTAAGCTGTACAAGAAGCAGCTCTTGCTTGGATCACAGTACTCAGAAGTTCTTATGGTTTTAGAGAATCAGTGGTAACAACAACAACAAAAATTGCTGTATGAGTTTTATAGAAAGCCCCAATTTGAAGAATTTGGAGCTACTGTGGAAGGAATGAAATTTAAAGATTTTTGTATTATATGGCATTGCACACAAGAGGGCATCCACAATGAAAGAGTCACCAAATTAATTAGACAAAATGGGTTGGCCAATTGACAAAAGCCAACACCTATAAATGGTTACCCCAGTGCTGACACAATGAGCACAATAATAGAACTGCTGTCGTGACAGAAATAGAGGCCATACATAAGCCCAGTAGTGTGGGTTCCCAGCTGAAGCTGGATGTGGGACCTGAAGGCAGCGGGGATGAAGGGGGAGGGACACTGCCCAGGAGAGCAGCAAGGCCTCGGAGAGCTGCAGAGCCCTGGAGGGTGCTTGGGAGCCTGGGGACCCAGACACTGCTGCCTGACCCTTCCCCGCCTCTATAAGAGCAAAAAGAAAGAAAAGAAAAAGATAAAAATACAGATAAAATTCCCATCACTGATATTTAATCAAAAGCATGGTCAATACAGAGCTTCCACTATAAAATCTTTCAAGGAAACTATCCAGCCACCTGGCAACAGGTTGATTACACTGTACTCCTTCCACTGAGCAAGTGGCAGCAATTCATCTTGACTGTGTTAAATCACACCCATGGGTATGAGTTTGTATCTTCTGCCTACATGGCAGGGCCATGATATGGAGTGTTTGATCTGTCAACGCAGTATACGTAATATTACATCAGACCAAGAAATCAACTTTATAGCAGCAAAAGAAGTTTAGCAATGAACACATGGTAATGGAATCCACTAGTCCTATCACATTTGCATTACTCAGAATTTTGCTGGCCTAAGAGTGGTGGAATAGTCTTTTGAAGGTAACAACTGAGGCATCACCTTGGCGATGCTACTCTGCATGGATTGAGCACCGTCTTTCAGAACACATTATACACACAGGTCACCAATAGTATCTCATCTCATGTCAGCTGTAGGTAAAATACCTGGATATGGAATGGAAACAAAGGACAAAAGTAGGAGTGGCTCCCCTTACCATTACCACTCTAATCACCACTTAACACACAGGGACCCCACTGGGGAAATTGTGCTTCTTGGCCTCATAACCCTGGTTTCTAGATGGGCATTGCTTCCAACAAGGGGCACAGCTGAAGTCCCAGAAGCTATCTTACAGCTGCTGCCCTGCCACTTCTGGCTCCTCTAAGTGAAAGATCAGAAGGCATGGAAGAGTTATCATTTTGTCAGAAATAAATTTATGCTGCTTATTAAGAAAAGGTAGGGATGCTGTTCAATGGGGCAGGGAAGACTGTATTTAACATCAGGTGACCCGCAAGACAGTCTCTGGGATTCCTTGCTCTATCTTTATTATGTATGAATAGACAAGTGCATCAACCATGGCCTCCGAAAGGCATGTTGATGAGGGGATCAGAACCCACAGGGATGAGTATTTGGATTATGGCGCTAGGTAAGCCATTTGGTTCAGAAAAATAGGCAGTAAAGGAAGAAGAAAATTAGTTTCACCTTTGAAAACAGCTGCAGCAGAGTAGTTCCTATGGAAACATACTGGCTAACATCCTGGAGGAGCTCTTTCTGGAACTTACATGAAGAAAGTACATCAAAGTGCACAAGGAATGGTTTAAGAAGATGTTATATATAGTGTGTCACACAGTAAGCCTTTTAGGATTGAGGCACTTATTCTCCAAGTTGTTGAGAGTGTTCTCAGCTGAGTGACTACCTTAGAAATTGATCTCTGCTGAGCTATACTGGTGTATATATACGTGTGTGTGTATATATATATACACACACACGTATATATACATAAATCTTAATAGTATATAATTATGCACTCTATATTAAATATATTACGATATACCCAAAATAAATTTTGAATGGATTAGATGTAGACTAAATGACAAAATTCTGTTTTATTTCTTAATTTCTTTGCTACTGTTTTTTCAGCTTTACTGAGTTATATTTAATATACCCAAAATTGAATGTTTATTTTAGGCACAACCTCCAAAATATTTCATGGATCCTTTAGTTTCTGGTGTGTGTGTCAAGAATGCAACATGAGATCTACCCTCTCAACAAATTTCTAGATGCACAAAACATTATTGTTAACTATTGACACTATGTGGCCCAGAAGATCTCCATATAATTATGATGTCATACCCATTGAGCGATTCCCCATCGTCCCAACCTCTCAGCCCCTGGCAACCACCATTCTATTCTCTGCTTCTGTAAATCTGATTATTTTAGATACCTCTTATAAATAGAATCATGTAGTATTTGTCCTATGACTGACTTATTTCACTTACCACAGTTTCTTTTAGGTTCATCCATGTTGTCCAAATAGTAGGATTTCCTTCATTTTTTTAAAAGGCTGATGAGTATTCCATTACATGGTTATACCACATTTTCCTTATCCACTTATCTGCCAATGGACAACCGGGCTGTTTCCATGTCTTGGCTATTGTGGTTAATGCTACAGTGAACATGGGGTGCAGACGTCTCTTCAAAATCCTGATCTGAAGGGGAAGGATACTGGATCGCATAGTAGCTCTATTTTTAATCTTCTGAGGAATCTTGATACTATTTTCTACCATGGTTGAACCATTTTCCATTCTCACAGTGTAGAAGTACTCAAATTTCTCCACATCCTTGCCAAAACTTCCTTTGATATATATATATATATATAATGGCCATTGTAACGGATATGAAGTGATACCTCATTATGGTTTTGGTTTGCATCTCTCTGATGATAAGTGACAGTAAGAACCTTTTCACATACCTGTTAGTATGTGTATCTTCTTTGTATATTTTTTGTTGTGTGTCTTCTTTGAAGAAATGTCTATTCAAGTCCTTTGCCAATTTTTTAGTCAGAATATTTGTGTGGTTTTTTTTTGTCATTGAGTTGTAGGAGTTCCTTATGTATGTTGGAAATCAATCCCTTATCAAAGAGATAGTTTGAAAATATTTCTTCCCATTCTGTAGGTTGACTTTACATTCTTGTTTAGTGTGGTGGTCTTAGCCTACTGATAACCAGTGTGTGGCTGGACAAGCCCTTGTGGTTTCTTAGTATGATTGTAAGATGCCCTCAACAATAACAGTCAGAAAACTTTGGGAAATAAAAGGGTTATTACTTACAAGTCCTGAAAATTGCATGGCACACATGAAGATGACATATGGAGGCCATAGGTAGAGAAAGAAAGAGAGAGAGTGTAGGTCTGGAGTTCTGTATTTACTGAGGTTGAGGATGAAGGCCTAGGGTTTCATGTACTGACTCTTTATTGGTGAATTTAAAACATAAGAGTGGGAATTTAAAGCACTAGGAAGAGAGGAAAAACGTGGCCTAAGTGGTCAGTTCTCTAAACCAACCAAGATCTCTAAAACAACAGAGGCTTTGGGTGGGGGAAGAGTGCAGCCTGCCTCTTTATCTAGTAATGTGACTGGCAATGTGCTTATTTGAGAAGGCCATCATTGAAGTGGACCTCTTTGAAGTGGATACCTGTGCAGTTAAAGCTTAAGTCAGACACTTGCATTACATGAAAGAGAAATCTCAACTATCAAGGCTTATGCTACAACCCCCTTGACTGTTCTCTGCTCTGCAGATTTTTAGAACAGTCTTTTTTAAGCCAATAACAACTTAACTTTCTCACATATAAAAACTATATTTTTACTCCCCCAACATACTTTGTTACTGATGTTGCTATTTATGTATTTTTATATTGTGTATCCATTAACTATTGTTGCTATAGTTATTCCTAATCATTTTGTCTTTTATCTTTTATACTGGAATTAAAAGTAATTTAAGTGGCATTGCTAAAATATCACACCATTCTGAATTGATTATATACTTATCTTCAGCAGTAAGTTTATACTCTCATACGTTTTCATGTTAATAATTAGTGTCTTTTTGTTTCAACTTGAAGAACTACCTTTAGGTTTCCTGTAAAGCTGGTCTAGTGGTGATGAATGCTCTCAGATTTTGTTTGTCTGAGAAACTCCTTATCTCTCATTTCTGAACAGCTTTGGTTGGCAGATTTTTCTTTCAGCAGTTTAAATATATAATCCCACTCTCCTCTGGCCTGCAAGGTTTCTGCTAAGAAATCTTCTAATAGGCTTATGTATAATGAATCACTGCTATCTTGCTGCTTTAAAATTCTTCCTGATTTTTGACAATTTGATTTAATATGTTTTGTCATAGAATTCTCAAATTTAGTCTATTTGAACTTCATGAATCTGGTTATCTAGTTCCCTCCACAGATTTGGGAAGTTTTCATATATTACTTCTTTAAATAGACTTTCTTTTCCTTCTGGGAATCCTAAAATATGTATATTAGTTCACTTGATCAATCTCATAAAACCTTAGGCTTTCTTCACTCTTTTTCATTCTTTTTTTTTTTCTTTTTTTTCTCTTACTAAATCATTTCAAATGACCTGTCTTCAAGCTTGCTGATTCTTTCTTCTGCTTATTCCATTTTGTTGTTGAACTCTAGCTAATTTTCCAGTTCAGTTATTATAGTTTTCAGTGCCTATATTTCTGTTTGGTTTTTAAGTATAATTTATGTTTTTTGGTTGCTTTTCTCATTTTGTTCATGTGCTGTTTTCCTGATTTCACTTAATTGTCTAGTAATGCTGTCTTATAAATTACTGATCTTCTTTTGGGTGATTAAGTTGAATTATTTATCAGGTAACTAATAAAACTCCATTTATTTTGGGTCAGTTACTAGAGATTTTTTTCCTTTAATTGTGGAATCTCTCTTTTTTTCTTTCTTTCCCTTCCTTCCTTCCTTTCTTTCTTTCTTCTTCTTCCTTCCTTCCTTCTTCCTTCCTCCCTCCCTCCCTCCCTCCCTCCCTCCCTCCCTCCCTCCCTTCCTTCCTTCCTTCCTTCCTTCCTTCCTTCCTTCCTTCCTTCCTTCCTTCCTTCCTTCCTTCCTTCCTTCCTTCCTCTTTCCTTCTTTCCTTCCTTCTGTTTCTCTCTCTCTCTCTCTTTCAATTCTTCCTGTTCCTTGTGGAGTTTCATTGGTGCCTGCTCACTTAAAGAAATAGCACCCTTTTCCAATCTCAGAACAGTGCCAACTGTAACAGGACAACTGTCGCCTTTTCTCTGTTGCTCTCTGTCCCAGGTGTCCAGGATCTACCAGTTTTTAAACTCTTACTATGAGGCAAGATCAAAATCTTGACCCAAAAAAGTATGCTAAAAGGCAAAGATAATTCTCACTTTGCTTTCTTCCTTCTTCTGAAAGGAAAAGCCTGTGTTCTGCAGCTTTTCCCAGCCTCAAAGAGCAGTGCTTGTTATATTGGGAAATATACCCCTTTCCCTTTGTTCCTGGCTGTCCCAGTCATCTGGGCTCTACTGGTCTTTTAGCACCCAGTATGAGATGAGATAGAAACCAGCACTTCAGAGGAGCATATCATAAGGCTAGTGGGCCAGGCAGCCAAGCACATACTCCACTCTTCATTTCTCCCTGAGGGAGAAGCCTCAGGTCAAGGTGCTCTCAGTACTGAGCTAACTGGTTTGGAGGAAAGACAGACTCAGGAAAAGTGAATTTGCTCTTCTTTGGCATATTAGTGTGACTTTCTTCTGAGGATACTGAAACTTCTTAACTGTACCCTGGTTTTCAACTAAAGGTACTTTCATCCAAATATGATTGTTATATCAGTGTTTTTGTGGAGGAATGAGGGCTAGGACTTCCTACTCTGCTATCTTTCTGATGTCACCTCCTATTATATTGGTTATATTTTATTATTTTGATATTTGTTCACTTTAAAACATAAAATATTAACAATATTATCAGTGAGTGACATATGATAGAAATGGATTCATTAGTCTAAAAAAATCTCATCTTTATAAATTGTTATGTAAAACATAAAAGATAAGGTTCTACATTTATCTTGATACTTTATTTCAATTGCTGTAAATGGAGTCTACTCTCAATAATAAATATTGATATTCACAGGTAAGTCTTATCCATGACTTAGATAAAAATGTTTGTCTTGAACTCAGCCATATTCTTGCAAATTTCAGAAAGTGTTTTATGTCTGTATGTTCTTAAAAGTGGCTTCAAATTTACTGAAGATCTTATTTGAAAGGTTTTAGACAGCTAAAAAAATATGTTTCAAGTTTTGATGACTGCACATATGAAAGCTTTGTAGGTAACACAGGTGGTTTTTGGCATTGATTGGGTAATGACAGAAACATTTCCATATGTTCATTTTCAAAACACTCTCTCCATCGCATAATTTTCTATTCAAAAGTCATTGCCTTCTTAGCCGTTGCTAGAATATCATCTTTACCCTGAAGGCATATTTTAGTGTGCAAAAAATAAATTAAATTATTAGGTTGAACAATACTGACAGCCACTTGTCATTAAAAACATTTGGTAAATTTTGAAGATTATTTTAGGGGAATAACAGAAAAAAATGTTCAATTTTAATTGTGTTCATTTCTCTTTTAAATAATTTACCACCAGATACTTTCACGGTCACTCTTCATGGCATTATAAAGTATTATAATAAATCAACTATATTTTTGTGTAAGTTCTAATAAAAATTTAATCACAAAATAGGTGAGCTATTGTTTTCTTACTCTTCCATGTTTTAATGAATCAAAAAATTTGCTTTATATACATTACAAGCATAAGAGAGGAAGAAATGATATATCCTATAGCCCAGTATATTTTAAGACATTTTTTTAAATGAAATTATCTGCATTAATGACATCTTTGTGCCTTTTTAGCTACAATGGCTTCACTTCAGTGGCCTGTTTTATGAGTAATTTTGAAAATTAATATTTCACGTTATGTATCAATGAATATAACTTCAAACTCATTTTTTTCTTTATTGCTTTCAAAGCAGACACACTAAAATGATTATACTTATGCTGCTTTTCCAAGAGATACAATTTTTATTAATGATTCTTTTAAATCATCTCCAGTGCATCTTTTTTTAAGTGACCACACACAAATAAGTCTTTTCTGTTTTATTATTTGGAAGACAAAGTCTACCAAAATCATAACATGAAAATGTTAGAAACATCTGTACTTTCCTTCAACAGAAACCCTCTAGTGCTATGCAATTTGTTTGAATTTTTCCCAAAAAATCTTTGGCAATATTTTCTGTTTATTCTAAAGTACATGCTATTAAATAAACACCTTTTAATTTTTATGCCATATCATTTTGCTAGTATAATTAGAGCCATTTTTACTACAACTAAAAGAAAAAAAGTTTATGCAATGGTAGGAAATTGTTTTAAATTGAGATGAAATTAATATAAAATAGAATTAACCATTTTAAACAGAACAATTCAGTGGCATTTAATATAATCACAGTGTTCTGCAATCACCAACTTCAATGTAGCTCCAAACCGTTTTCCTCAGCCCAATAGGCTATCACATATTGTTAAGCAGCTATACCTCATCTTTGTTTCTCCCCAGCCCATGGCAATTAGAAATATGCTTTCTATCTCTATGGATTTAACTATTTTAGATATTTCATATACATGAATCATTTAATATGAGACCTTTTATGTCTAGTTTCTTTCACTTAGCATAATGTTTTGAAGGTTCATCCACACTGCAGTATGTATCAGTATTTCACTTCTTTCTATGGCTCATTAATATTATTTTTTATGTGTGTATAACAATTTGTTTATCCAGTCATGTGTTGATAGACATTTGAGTTGCTTTCACCTTCTGACTATTGTGAATAGTGCTGCTATGAGCACGTGTGTACGTTTATTTGTTGTCGTACCTGATTCAGTTCTTTTGGGTATATAGTTAAGGGTGGAATTTCAAGTTCATATGGGCATTCTGGTTAACTTTTTTGAGTAACTGCTAAACTATTTTCCACAGCAGTCTATGGTAATTTGTTATAGCACTCAAACTGACTAAAATAAAATGACCATCACTTTCAGCCTTTTTTCCTCTTTGGATCTAAAATCTCTCGTAGACAGCATATATTGAATCTTTTTAAAACTCATTCTGTCAACTTGTATGTTTTGATAGGTGAGTCTAATCATTGACATTTAAAGTAATTACTGATGATGAAATTCACCAGTATCTTTCTGAATCCAAGGAAAAATGATCAAGAGATCGGGAACATGGAATTAGAGTACATTGTGGTCCTTAGCAGAAAACTTCATGAATTGTTCCACTGGGTATTGTTAATAGTATGATTCTGCTTTCATGAGTCCACATATCTTTCCCTCTCAGCTGCATATGCCAAATGTCCAGGGAATGATTGTGATAAACACAGTAATATGGAGAGCCCCATCTCTAAATCAGTCCTTTGTTAATTGGAATCAAGATCTTTTTTATTTAGCAGAATGACTTTCACAGTGATCATATATGTAAGAGAGCAAAGACAATTCCCAGAAGTGATTCATGAGCAATAACACTGTAAGTCCCCACTATATTCACCACTCATCCTTTTTTCAGCAAATCTATTTGACTTCTCATCATGTACCAGATACTGTGAAAAGCGCTTAGAACACTAATGCAAATATAATGACATCTCCTCCTTCAAAGAATGTCTGGTCTGTATAGGAGGAAGACAAATAACAACACACTGTACAACCACTACAGGATTGGTGTGAAAAGAAATTATATGTAGTGTAAAAGTATAAAAAGGGAAACAATGAATTTTCCCTGAGAAGAGAATGAAGTTATATCAGACAGAATTGCCTCAAGGTGAGAATAACAGAAAAGCAAATTATAACCACTGAAATAAAGGAAGGTAATTGTTTTCGACACACTGTAAGAACTCTGAAAGTATGTGGTTATTGACATTAAGTCAGCAGTTCAGTGAATGATGTCAAGAGCTTTCCCTCATAGTCACAATATAGTTGCTGAAACTCAGCCTGAAAGTCAGCAAAGTCTGTTTCTTTTTATCAAGAAAGAAGAAAATTTTCTGAAACATCCCACACTGACACATTTCTCATGGTCACAAGACTAATTATAGATAAAAAGGGGGTTTTAAAAAAGTGATTGTTTATCTCCCTTGAGACCTTTAATGTCCTTGACACCAATATCCCCATACATAAGGGACCATTGGGACTGTTTCTTCTACAATCTTGTAGGCAGTTTGACTGTCTGCATCTTCCATTCCTTTATCCCCCTCATTTTCCAATCTGTACACACAGTCATCTTTAAACGTTAGACATGTCTTTACAGGACCTCCAACAACTTTTCCTCACAGCCTTCATACTGTGCTCTTACGAACCTTATTCTTATGATAAGTGAACTCTCATTCATTCTCAAGTTTTTCACATACTTACTTCTTTCTGCCTGACTGACGTTGAGTCCCAAATGTTTCTACAGTTTAGGGCCAGGAGGTAAGTTTCATTTTCTCTTTGTTTCTCAGCCACTGCTTGAAGATCATTAATTTTATGTGCGTAAAAACTCATGCACACTTGAGGTATTTGACATTTCAGCTATTTGGTCTTGTACCCCTCCTCATTGCTTTGTTGCTTTGCATCCTGATTATCAAAGATTTTGTCATTAATTTGAGATTCTGCTTTAGCCCACTTTAACCTCTTTAACTGTCCTGGAAGGATTATAAAATGCAATGGATACCCAGTCTAACACATTGCTCTTTCCTCAGGTCAGTGGGCAGTTAGGCTGTACTAAAACCCCCATAACTTAGGCTCTGGTAGTAGTTTCTCCCTGGGACAGACTTATTAAGACCAAATGCTCTTGTGTATTTAAACATGGTTCCTTTTCTCTTCACCTCACCAAGTGAATATTTATCAATATTCATTATGAGAATCTGGTAGAGCTCCTGGAGCTAAAAATCACAAAAATGTGGAGTTTATGACTGGGTGCCCCTGGAGTTTTTAACTCTCAGATTTCTCCATACTGAGCCTCCAGCAATTCATCAGTCACGATTCAGGTTTGCCTGACTTTTGGTTGTGCTGTTTCCCACAGAGGTTTCTGTTCCAGAAGACGGGGTTCTGTAAACTTGTCTTTCTCTCCAGTTTTGGGAACAGCAGTTCACTCTGTGACCTCACTTATCTAATGGATCTAAGGAGTTGATTTTTCATTTTGTTCATCTTTTTGCTTCTTATTAAGATGACCTTCCAAGCCCTTTAAATCTGGAAACTAGAAGCCTATGTAACTAATTCTTAGTGGCCTATCTCATGCTAGAAATAGTTCTTTATAGGCCAAACTCTAGTTTTCCCTGAAGTGTTCTTATATATATATATATATATATATATATATATATATATATATATTGAGAAATCTTAAAAAAAATTTTTTTTTACTTTGAGAAGTTGGAATTTCTGAGTATTATTATTCACAAAATAAAAATGGTCAGAAGTGCCTATATTTAATAAAATACTCATATATTATTGCAAATGTTCTCTAAATTTCATTGAGTATCTACTAAGTGCTAAGACAGGTGATACAGTAGTAAGGAAAATTGACTAAAGTCCTTTCTTATGTGGATTTGCTTTCCACATAAGAGGAGTCAGAAAATAATCAAAGTATGTAAGATATGTATTATATTAAATAATGAAAAAGCTACCGAGGAAAAGTAAATCTGAGCTTTTGAAATGGCACATGTTTGTGAAATTTCAGATGGCGTGGTAAGGAAAGCCTCATTAAGGAGGTGTATTTAAAACAAGGAGGGAATGAAGGAGCATGTAAATAATGTGAAGGAAGTATTCTAAGCAAGGCCAACAAGTGCCAGGTCCCTGAGACAAGAAAGTATACCACAAATTAGAGAAACAGCAAGGAAAGTGATGTGACTGGTGTGGAAAGAACCATGAGACTTTGACGGTCATAACACCTACTTTGGTCATTATTATGGGCAAGATGGAATGCCATGGAGAATTCTGAGCAGGGCAGTGACCTCATTTATCTTACATTTTAAAAAAATCACTCTGGCTGCTTTGTTGGAAATAGATTGACAGGAGGCTAAGGTCACAAATAGGGAAAATTATTAAAGAGGCGATTGTAAGAATCCAGGTGAGACATGATGGAATCCTAGACTAGGGCGGCGGCCAAGGAGTGGGAGGCGTGGCCACACTGCAGGAGCGACCTGTAGGCAGACAGTGTTCTTAAGACCAAAGATTCTAAAATCGCTATGATACTAGGGGGTGTTACTTTAAAACATTACTCTAATTTGATTACTTTTGGTGCGTTTTGAAATAGTTTATTTGAAACTCAGTTTTACATAGATACTAAAACAGTAATGCTTTCCTTTTTTGATAATTGTAAGGTTCAAGTTTAACAAATTCATTGATTTTTTTGTTAGATTTGAAGAATAAACATGAATTTATTTTTTGAACAAATGAGCCACCAGCCTCCACCTGGAGAAAATACTTAGGGAAAATTTTCATGTGTTGGTCTTTTATAAAACAGGAAAAGAAAATCACACTAAATCTGTAGCTGTATAAAATTGATTCCACCTAGTTGTTTTTTTCTCCAATTTTCGCTATCAATAAATATATAACATGTTAGTATTCTGAATAATTCTCCCACTTACTAAGTTTCTCATATATGTTAGTAATTGCTAGAGTAAAGCTAAAACAGGAAATATGAATAATTTGACAATCATCTTAATTTTCTCAGTGGCAAAATGCCAATAAGAGCATTTAGAAATTTCACAACTTTTGCGTTTACCAAATGATATTGGTAGATTTAAAAGCAGTGCCATTTTTGGAATTTTTTATTAAGGTATATCATTTGCACAATACAAACCAAAAACATACAACAGCATGTGTTTTTACAAAGTAAGCCTATCCATGTAACCAAAGCTCAAATAAAGAATTATAACATGAGGACAACCAAGGTTGTTCCCTTGTGAGAATGCCCTCTGGTGACCCTGCTGATCATTACCCTCCCTCAAGGAATAGCCACTAAGAGTATAAATTAGCTTCACCTATTTTTTAACTTTATAGAAGTGGGATCATACAATATATATTTGTGTCTTCTTTCACTCAACAATATATTTGTGATATTCATCCATGTTATTGCATATAATTGTAGTTTGTTCATTCTTATTGTTGGATTGTATTCCATTATGCATCTATCATAATTTATCCATACCATCATTGCTGGGGATTTAGGTTATTTCCAACTTTGGCTAGTATATACATATTCATATATTTTGGTAATTATAGCTAAATGTTCTCTTGAGTACATACTCAGAAGTAAGTGCTGGGCTGCAGGCCATGTATATGTTCAATTTAGTAGATAGTGTATGCTTCCATAGTAATTGCACAAATTTACACTTCCACTAGCAGTGTGTGAAACTTCCAGTAATGCAGTGTATTTTAAATTCACATTTAAATTATATTCTTGATTAATATTAATTTAAACATCCTTCATCTGAACCATGAAATTCTAAATATTATTTTTTGATTAGTCATGATCTGACCCAGCTGGATATCAGTAGATTGAGTCAAGTTAATGTCATGGATTGTGAGCAACTTTTTGTCTCAATTGTTTACTATCCTTTTATTAAGTTTTGTTCCCCTTATAATTTGTGTTTGTTATCATGGAAATGAAACACCAGTTCTCTTTAGGTCTACAAATTCCATGTAACAGATTTTGTCTGCTATTCTTTCCATCTCTTCCTATTAGAAAAACAGTCTTGTTATCATTATCCATCATTATGTCTTAAAATGACTTTTAATATTTTTTCTGGGGTTTTTTATTTCTTTGTGCACACCTTTTGTCTTCCATTGTATATCATCTATCTACTTATCTATCAATATAGATACCATACATAATATATATATATCATATATATGCACACAGTACATACATGTATATATGTATGATATTGAACACTCTTTGTGTATCTGCTTTGTGCTGGGCACTAACCCAGAGAAATAGCCACAGGTGAAAATGGCCACTCATACTGATGGACAAAGTATGGGGAAACCAAATTATTACTTTTTCTACTTTGGCTTTCTTTCGAAAGAAGGCCCTTATTGAGGTACTGCCTATGATTCCTATATTAGTGAAAACAGATAGAGCAAAATTTCTGGGCTTTCCTTTTCTGATAGGAATTAAAATCAGTCATCTGAAGAGATGTTCAGGAAATTCAAAGAGTTCTTAGTCCAGCAGCAGGGAGACTCCTCTTCTGGGGGAGCAGCGGCCATCACTCCGTTTATAGTCTTCAGTAGAAGGGAACCTGCCTTAGGGCAGAATTTTTTTGAGTAATATTGTCATCATTTCTGGAAATATTTTTTGGAACATGCATTTAGAATGACACCACACATCTCACAAATTATACTATAAAATCTACTGTCCTTTTAGCGCAGAACAGTATTTTGTTTAAAAGACATGATAATGATTTTATAAGAAATAAAACCCTTAAAAAGAAATATTGGCTTCTAACAAATTTGGATTCAGACTAAGTGGTGAAAGATATTGCAGGGAGGTAGCTGAAATTATTTTGAGCTAACCTCAAGATGACTTTAACACTAATTCGGAGACATCTACAGAATAAGCCACCTCATCATGGAAGGAGGAAAGCTAAGGAGGGTAATTCTTCTAAATACTTCTCAAATTGAAAAACACCTTTGTTGATACTGATGCCACTAGCATAGTCGTACTTGCAAGGTGAGATTAGAGAATAATAAAAGGGCTTATGCTAAATTCAATGTCAACGTTCTAAAAAGGAACAAAAAACAGAATAAAGATAATTACAACTCTAGTCATGAAATGCTACTTTGATATAATTAAATACAACACTACTTTTTATTACCAAACTTATTTTCAAATCTATTATAAAGTCTGTTTTTCTAACTTAGGAATGATCAGAAGAGGAGAGGGGCTGAAGTAAAGAGGAATTCCCTTCCTTTAACTGATATAAATGTTCAGAACTGTGTTCTCCTGAAATCTCTTCACCTTAAAAATAGGCCTTTGTTTTAGAAAGGAGTGGATGTGTTGGGCAATGTTACGTTTCCCCCTAGGAATGCTAGGGATTATTTCTCAAATCCTCACTGTGAAAACCTGATGGTACCCTCAGTTCACAATCCAGTAAAGTTGATCACATACTACTACTGACATAAGACTCTTAAATATTTACCCACTGCTCCTTGGATAGAGGTTTTCCACTTTGGCTGCGGGAACAAACACTTTCTCTGTGAAGGCCTGTGAGCTCTAGTGTCATGTTCTCTCTGGACTTTCAGCTTTTCCTCCTTCATGTTGTGAATTCACCTGGTTCTGAACACTTATATCAACTAAAGGAAAGGAATTCCTCTTTACTTCAGCCCCCTATCCTCTTCTGGTCGTTTCCAAGTTAGAAAAACAGATTTTACAATAGATTTAAAAACAAGTTTGGTACTAAAAAGTAGTGTTGCATTTAATTATATCAAAGTAGCATTTCATGACTAGAGTTGTAGTTATGCATGGCTTTACTCTCCCATGACATTGTTTGCAAACACTCCAAACAATTACATGAGTAGTCATAACCCTTATTTGTTTTTCATTTCTCAGGAATCACTATCCTTTGTCTGATGCCTAGGTCATGAAAACTTTTGCTTCATGTATTTTTCTATTTTTAATTGTTTCAGGTAAGAAGGTAAATAAGATCCTTGTTACTTCATCTTGGATGGGAGCAGAAATCACTCTTGTTTTCACATGATCTTTAAAAGGCTTGTGCATGCATTTATCATTAAACATAGTAAGATCCTATCTTCAAAAATAATTTCAGATCTATATCAAATTGAAATTTTCTATTTATATTCAATTCTATCATACAGCTTTTATTTTTATTTTTATTTTTTTATTTTGGTATCATTAATATACAATTACATGAACAACATTGTGGCTACTAGATTCCCCCCATTATTAAGTCCCCATTACAGTCACTGTTCATCAGTGTAATGAGATGCTATAGAATCACTACTTGTCTTCTCTGTGCTACACTGCCTTCTCCATGCCACCCCACTACCTTATGTGTGCTAAATGTAATTCCCCTTATTCCCCTTCTCCTTCCCTTCCCAACAACCCCCCCCCCCACCCGTGTCCCTTTCCCTTTGGCAACTGTTAGTCCATTATTGGGTTCTGTGAGTCTGCTGTTGTTTTGTTCCTTCAGTTTTTGCTTTGTTCTTATGGTCCACAGATGAGTGAAATCATTTGGTACTTGTCTTTCTCCGCCTGGCTTATTTCACTGAGCATAATACCCTCTAGCTCCATCCATGTTGTTGCAAATGGTATGATTTGTTTTCTTCTTATGGCTGAATAATACTCCATTGTGTATATGTACCACATTTTCTTTATCCATTCATCTACTGATGGACACTTAGGTTGCTTCCATTTCTTGGCTATTGTAAATAGTGTTGTGATAAACATAGGGGTACATATGTCTTTTTGAGACTGGGAAACTCCATTCTTAGGATAAATTCCTAGGAGTGGAATTCCTGGGTCAAATGGTATTTCTATGCTGAGGTTTTTGAGGAACCTCCATACTGCTCTCCATAGCGGTTGAACTAGTTTACATTCCCACCAGCAGTGTAGGAGGTCTCCTTTCTCTGCAAACTTGCCAGCATTTGTTGTTCTTATTTGTTGGCCATGGTAACTGGTGTGAGGTGGTATCTCATTCTGGTTTAAATTTGCATTTCTCTGATGATTAGCAATGTGGAGTATCTTTTCATGTGCCTGATGGCCATCTGAATTTCTTCCTTGGAGAATTGTCTGTTCATATCCTCTGCCCATTTTTTAATAGGGTTATTTGCTTTTTAGGTGTTGAGGCATATGAGTTCTTTATATATTTTGGATGTTAACCCCATGTCAGATATGTCATTTACAAATATATTCTCCCATACTGTAGGATGCCTTATTGTTCTGCTGATAGTGTCCTTTGCTGCACAGAAGCTTTTTAGCATGATGTAGTCCCATTTGTTCATTTTTTATTTTGTTTCCCTTGACTAAGGAGATGTGTTCAGGAAAAAGTTGCTCATGTTTATATTCAAGAGATTTTGCCTATGATTAATTCTAACAGTTTTATTGTTTCATGACTTACATTCAGGTCTTTGACCCATTTTGAGTTTACTTTTGTGTATGGGGTTAGACAGTAGTCCAGTTTCATTCTCTTGCATATAGCTGTCCAGGTTTGCCAACACCAGCTGTTGAAGAGGCTTTTATTTCCCCATTGTATATCCATGGCTCCGTTATTGTATATTAATTGACCGTATATGCTTGAATTTATATCTGAGATCTCTAGTCTGTTCCATTGGTCTATGGGTCTGTTCTTGTGTCAGTACCAAATTGTCTTGATTACTGTGGCTTTGTAGTAGAGCTTAAAGTCAGGGAGCGTAATCCTCCCCACTTTATTCTTCCTTCTCAGGGTTGCTTTGGCTATTCAGGGTCTTTTGTGGTTCCATATGAATTTTAGAACTATTTTCTCTAGTTCATTAAAGAATGCTGTTGGTATTTTGATAGGGATTGCATTGAATCTGTAGATTGCTTTAGGCAGGATGGCCATTTTGACAATATTAATTCTTCCTATCCATGAGCGCAGGATGTGTTTCCATTTGTTGGTATATTCTATAATTTCTCGCATGAGTTTCTTGTAGTTTTCAGAGTATAGGTCTTTCACTTCCTTGGTTAGGTTTATTCCTAGGTATTTTATTCTTTTTGATGCAATTGTGAATTTTCCTGATTTCTCTTTCTTCTAGTTCATCATTGGTGTATAGGAATGCAAAAGATTTCTGTGTATTAATTTTGTATCCTGCAACTTTGCTGAGTTCAGATATTAGATCTAGTAGTTTTGGAGTTGATTCTTTAGGGTTTTTATGTACAGTATCATGTCATCTGCAAACAGAGACAGTTTAGCCTCTTCCTTGCCAATCTGGATGCCTTTTATTTCTTTGTGTTGTCTGATTGCTGTGGCTGGGACCTCCAGAACTATGTTGAATAAAAGTGGAGAGAGCGGGCATCCTTGTCTTGTTCCCAAACTTAAAAGAAAAGCTTCCAGCTTCTCACTGTTAAGTATGATGTTGGCTGTGGGTTTGTCATATACGGCCTTTATTATGTTGAGGTACTTGCCCTCTATACTCATTTTGTTGAGGGTTTTTATCAAGAATGGATGTTGAATGTTGTAGAATGATTTTTCAGCATCTATGGAGATGATCATGTGGTTTTTGTCCTTCTTTTTGTTGATGTGGTGGATGATGCTGACGGATTTTCTAATGTTGTACCATCCTTGCATCCCTGGGTTGAATCCCACTTGATCATGATGGATGATCTTTTTGATGTATTTTTGAATTTGGTTTGATAATATTTTGTTGAGTATTTTTGCATCTATGTTCATCAGGGATATTGGTCTGTAATTTTCTTTTTTTTTGTGGTGTCTTTGCCTGGTTTTGTTATTAGAGTGATGTTGGCCTCGTAGAATGAGTTTGGGAGTATTCCCTCCTCTTCTACTTTTTGGAAAACTTTAAGAATAATGGGTATTAGATCTTTACTAAATGTTTGATAAAATTTAGCAGTAAAACCATGTGGTCCAGGAGTTTTGTTTTTAGGTAGTTTTTTTATTCCAATTTAATTTCCTTGCTCGTAATTGGTCTATTCAGATTTTCTGTTTCTTCCTGGGTCAGATTTGGAAGGTTGTATTTTTCTAGAAAGCTGTCCATTTCTTCTAGGTTATTCAGTTTGTTAGTATATAATTTTTCATAGTATTCTCTAATAATTCTTTGTATTTTGTGATGTCTGTCGTGATTTTTCCTTTCTCATTTCTGATTCTCTTTATGTGTGTAGACTCTTTTTGTTTCTTCATAAGTCTGGCTAGGAGTTTATCTATTTTGTTTATTTTCTCAAAGAACCAACTCCTGCTTTCATTGATTCTTTCTTTTGTTTTATTCTTCTAGATTTTATTTATTTCTGCTCTAATCTTTATTATGTCCCTCCTTCTACTGACTTTGGGCCTCATTTGTTCTTCCGTTACTAGTTTGGTTAATTGTGAGTTTAGACTGTTCATTAGGGATTGTTCTTCTTTCCGGGGGTAGTCCTGTACTGCAATATACTTCCCTCTTAGCATGGCCCTTGCTGCATCCTAGAGACTTTGTGGTGTTGAATTATTGTTTTCATTTGTCTCCATATATTGCTTGATCTGTTTTTAATTGGTCATTCATCATTGATTATTTAGGAGCATGTTATTAAGCCTCCATGTGCTTGTGGGCTTTTTTCATTTTCTTTGTGTACTTTATTTCTAGTTCCATACCTTTGTGATATGAGAAGCTGGTTGGTACAATTTCAACATTTTTGAATTTACTGAGGCTCTTTTTGTGGCCTAGTATATGATCTATTCTTGAAAAAGTCCCATGTGCACTTGAGAAGAATGAGTGTCCTGTTGCTTTTGGATGAAGTGTTCTGTAGATGTCCGTTAGGTCCATCTGTTCTAATACATTGTTGAGTGCCTCTGTCTCTTTACTTATTTTCTGTCTGGTTGATCTATCCTTTGGATTGAGTGGTGCCTTGAAGTCTCCTAAAAATGAATGCATCACATTTTATTTCCCCCTTTAATTCTGTTAGTATTTGTTTCACATATGTAGGTGATTCTGTGGTGGGTGTATAGGTATTTATAGTGGTTATATCCTCTTATTGGACTGACCCCTTTATCATTATGTAATGTCTTTCTTTGTCTCTTGTTACATTCTTTGTTTTGAAGTCTATTTTGTCTGACACAAGTACTGCAACTCCTGCTTTTTTGTCCCTATTAGTTGCATGAAATATCTTTTTCCATTCTTTTACTTTCAGCCTGTGTATGTCTTTGGGTTGTCTTTTGTAGGTAGCATATAGACAGGTCTTGTTTTTTATCCATTCAGTGACTATGTCTTTTGGTTGGTGCATTCAGACCATTTACATTTAGGGTGATTATTGATAGGTATGTGCTTATTGCTATTGCAGGCTTTAGATTCGTGTTACTAAATGCTCAAGAGTAATTCCCTTACTATCTAACAGTCTAATTTAACTCACTTTGTATGCTATTACAAACACAACCTAAAGGTTCTTTTATTTTTTTCCTCCTTTTTCTTCCTCCTCCATTTTTTATATGTTAGGTATCATATTTTGTACTCTTTGTCTATACCTTGATTTCTTTGGGGGTAGTTGATCTGATTTTGCATTTGCTTAGTAATTAATTGTTTTACTTTGCAGTGGTTTTATTTCCCCTGGTTAAGCTATTTATCCTTGGGAATACTTCCATCTATAGCAGTCCCTCCAAAATGCACTGTAGAGGTGGTTTTTCTGAGGTAAATTCTCTCAGCTTTTGCTTATCTGAAAATTGTTTAATCCCTCCTTCTAATTTAAATGATAACCTTGCTGGGTAGAGTATTCTTGGTTTGGAACTCTTCTTTTTCATTGCTTAAAATATATCATGCCACTCCCTTCTGGCCTGTAAGGTTTCTGTTGAGAAATCTGATGATAGCCTGATGGGTTTTCCTTTGTATGTGATCTTTTTCTCTCTCTAGCTGTTTTTAAAAGTCTGTCTTTATCGTTGATCTTTGCCATTTTAATTATTATATGTCTTGATGTTGTCTTGTGTTGGGAGATCTGTGCACCTCCATGGCCTGAGAGACTATCTCCTTCCCTAGATTGGGAAAGTTTTCAGCAATTACCTCCTCTATGACACTTTCTATCCCTTTTTCTCTGTCTTCTTCTTCTGGTACCCCTATAATTCGAATATTGTTCTGTTTGGATTGATCACACAGTTCTCTTAATATTCTTTCATTCTTAGATATCCTTTTTTTCTCTGTGCCTCAGCTTCTTTGTATTCCTCTTCTTTAATTTCTATTCCATTTACTGTCTCTTCTACTACATCTAATCTGCTTTTAAATCCCTCTATTGTATGTTTCATTTCAGATATGGAATTTCTTAATGAATGAATCTCCATCTTAAATTCGTTCCTCAGTTCTTGAATATTTTTCTGTACCTCCATGAGCATCTTCATTATTTTTATTTTAAACTCTCTTTCAGGAAGATTGGTGAGTTCAGTTTCATTTGGCCCTTTTTCTGTGGTTTGTGAGATTTTGGTCTGAACCGGGGTCCTTTGACGTTTCATATTTCTATGTGGTGCCTTCTGGGGCCCATCAGCGTCAGTCTCTGGAGCTACTCAACTCCTAGAATGAGGTTGGGGGTCACGGGGGAGTGGCGCTGGTGCCTGGAGGAGGAAAGAGCTGTTTCCTGACTCCCAGCTGCTGTGCTTATCTCCAGTGTCAGAGCTAGTGGGCAGGGCACCCAAGTGTAAGCTTCTGTGCTTTGTGTCTCTAACTTTTGTAGGCAGGGCCTCCCTCTGGCTGGCCTGAGGGCAGTGCAGTGATTGCTGGTTTGCGAGCCGGTGCTGGCAGGCCAGGAGGAAGGTGCAGCAGGCTGCGTGTCACAGTGGGGAGCCTTGGACCTGAGTAGCCAGCCAGGGTGATGGAATGCCTGAAGCTCCTCAAAGTTTCCAACCTGCTGGGCAGAGCATGCCCAGACAACCGTGTCCACTATCCCTTCTTCTGCGCAGCAAGCTTCGTGCAAATCCCGCCCCTTCTGTAGCCCTCTTGCTGCTAGGAAACCTCTCAGACTGCCCACCTTTCCTTTGTCACAGAGTGGCCGGATGTGGATTCTGGTCCTCCACAAAGGGCCAGAATCTCAGTCTCTCAAGCACTCCACCTGTCCAGCTCCCCAACCCCACCAAACTCCAGAGCACCACACAATGTAGGTTTGTGTTCCAAAGCAGATCTCCACGGCTGGGTGTTTAGCAGTTCTAGGCTTCCACCCCCTCCCTGCTCCATTTGTCTTCCTCCTGCTGGTGAGATGTGGTGGGGGAAGGGCTTGGATCCTACTGGATCAAGGCTTTGGTATGTTACCCTGTTTTGTGAGGTCTGCTGTGTTCTCCAGGTGTATGCAGTCTGGTGCAGCCTTCTTCCCTGTTGCTGTTTTAGGATTAGTTGTATTAACTCTATTTTCAAACTATATGTGGTTTTGGGAGGAGTTCTCTGTCTCACCTCTCATGCTGCCATCTTGAATTGATCTCCTCTATCAGACAGCTTTTATAAGGTGCTCAAGCTAGTATTCAACAATGCCATTCAGGCAGGATCACGACTAAGGTAAGGCAGTGAAGCACCTGGAGTACAAATTAAGTAAGGCACTTTATTTTAAGGTCATGGAAGTGCAGACCTTCAGAGTTAATGCCGTCTTAAGAGAGTATGGCAGAATGAATTATCATTTCTTATTATGCAAATACATATTCATTGGAAGCTGTGTAAGTGCCAAAGTACCACATTTAAATTCCAGGTAGTGTTCTGTTTTTAAGTACAAATTAGGTATATTATTTTTCCAATGACCTACACAGGTAAAAATATATCTTCTTTATCTTCCACAACTCTGGATTAAGGTTTTTGCAGCATCTTAAGATTGTTGATTTTTTTTGTATTATTACTGATATTGGTACATGTGATTTATTCAAACATGTGATCAGAGAAGGGGTTGGAGAATAGATTAATAGTTGGGATAGGAAGCATCATCTTCTACTTTCCTCAAAGAAAGGAATGCCTGAATGTAATTAGTCTAGGCTTGGTGTGGTATAACTTGGGATGAACTGTATGTTTTCCATGCTCTTTACTAAGATGTAGGGAATTATATTGTTAGACTACTGTCCAGTACAATAAATGGCTCTGAGAGTTTGAGTCAGGGCATCTAAAAGGAGTTGCTTCTGGATACAATTCTCTGCCTTGTCTTTTTTGTAACTCCAAAGATCTCAGAAATAACTTGTTAAATGTCAAAGAACCAAAACCTTGTACTGTATGGAGTTAGAGAGAACTTATCAAGCCTTTTGAAGCACTGACCAAACAATAAGTGCCATTTCCATGAGGTTAGACTCAGTGTACCAACAGGAATATTAGTATTTGTCAGCAATCAAATAGTTCCTACTCTGAGGCATATGCTCTGCCAAGTTCTAGGTGTCCACCAATGTGCAAAAGAGATACATTCAATGGCCTCATGGAGTTTATGATCTGTTAGAAAAGAGAGATCATCCTAAAAACACCACATAATAAATGTAAACTTATTGGTGTATTAAGTGCTATGCAAGAGATGTGACTCTTATGATGAGAGCTGAAAGTGGAGACATTTACACTGGCCAGGGTAGGTTTCCATAGGAAGTGATATTTGAAATGAAATTTAATATGAGTAAGAGTTACCTAGGCAAAGTGAACAATGAAGATAATTAAGTGGCTGGAGGGAGTAAAGACAATATAAAGGACTGAAAGAAGACTGGTATATTTTGAGTGCAAAGAAAAAGAAGGAATATGGGAGCAATCATGCTTTGTTGATACCTTGGGGCTGAACTATATGAAAACTTCCTGGTCAGGTTATTTTAAGAGTACTCGGAAGTCAATAAAAGATTTTAGGCAGGGTGTAAAAATTATCTTATTTGCATTTCAAAAACTTTGCACTGAATGTGCTGTAGAGAACAGATTGGGGGTGTGCCAGGGTGCATTTTTGGAGGTCTTTTAAGGCACAATTGAAGTATCCATTGTCAGCCACAATGTGAGTTTGAATGTGAGTGATGGTTAAATGACTAGATCAGAATAGACTTGAGATATTTTGAAGGCAATATTGCAGTTTTAACTTATTTTGTATTCATAAATTTAGTGAGGCTGTTGACAGGAGAATTGAACATATAATTTATCCTCTATAGAGTGAATCTTCGTGGGAATATGTACATCCCAGAGTATCTTGGGAATACTTCATGGAGAGTGGAGGATTTTTAGGTATGAAACTTGGGATCAATGTGGAGTGTATCCCAGACCAAATTCATATGTAACTTGGGAGATATGTAAAAAAATAAATGAAAGAAATTAAATAGGAAGATGAGGAAAGATTTTGTAATGTAGCTTAGAAACAAACTTAAAAAGCAGGGGATTTAAATCCAAAGGACTCAGAATCAAAGTTCTCCCTGCTGCCATATTGTGGCTCTGAATTTGGGGACAGGTCACTTAACACCTGCCTGGATCTGAACTCAGTGGTACTGCAGGACAGAGACACAGAATATGAAGTCAGAGGGTCTCAGGTCAGTTTCTTTCCCCAGTGTGTAGCTGGCAGTGTGCCAATGAAAAAGTCTTCCTAAAAGCTATTTATTGTGAAAAAAATTATGAGGACGCTATATTGGTCTTTGCAAATTGTTTATCTAATTTTAAGATTGGTGAGGAATTGAGTGCCAACCCACTTCATCTTTCAGGAAAAATCTAACTGGTCTAAATAAGTACAGATATTGGTATTTTTAGAACATAATGTTTAAGAATACAGACTCAGAAGCAAGTGTGATTTGTTACAAATTCCATATTTACTACTTCCTGACTAAATGACCTTGGAGGAGATACTTAAATTCTCTTGGCCTTAGTGGACTCATCTATAAATGAAGAAAGTAATACTTCATACTGTTGTAAAAATTAAATGAGTTAATAGATATGGAGCACTTAAAAGGCTGTGTGTGTGGGGGTATATAATATATATATATATATGACTCAATTAAACATTAACTCTTATTTTTTAATATTCTTAGTTTCCTTATCTGTAAAATTGATGTAATATACCCATTCACAGGTATGTTGAGGCTTAAGTGATGTCATATGTTTACAATCTCCAAAGTGCCAGGGATTCCTTGATGAGTATGTAGCTGTGTTTCTCCTGAAATAAGCATTCTTAGAATGCATATTCTTAGGATGTTAATGGAGATAACCTAAACTGCACATCAAGGGTGACTTGCCATGTGTTTACTCGTCAACAAGAAGTACTGTGGATATCATTGCTAATATTCAACCTGTAAATTATTATGTAGTCTGACCCTTTATAAATGGGTTGCTTATTTTAATTTAGGAGCCTCTTAAGAAATATCACCTCTTATTCACTATGGAAGCATGAAAGTTAGTTAGGAATTCCCCTACTGAATTTGTCTCATTCCAAAAATAGCTAAATAATCTCACTAGAATATTCTTAATTTTTGAATGAGCTTATCTTTCTTATGCTTACCTAAAGTATTTCTTTCTGAATGAACATTTCTATCACAAGTTTTATTTAACCTCTGTGAAATTCTCTAGCTTCATCTCTAATTGCCATAAACCACTGCAAAGTACTTAGATAACATCTAGGGTTTTTTTTTAGAACATATTTGACACAGATATTAAAGTTCTTAAAAAATGTTTAAAAGAAAAAGATATGGATAATTTCAGAGATGCATTCTGGGTGTAAAGAATATTTTGTCTTATGAGTATTCAAGAACATTGTGAATTGGACACAAGAAAAAATGAAAAAGGAAAGGTTTGGGGCAAGGAATACTTTATAAGCTAAAAATGCACATGAGAGACCAAATAATACCAATAGTTAAGATAAATTCTTGGGAACATCTCTCAACTCTAATTCACCATCTCTAGCCCTGACTTTGTGTACCTTTCAAAATTTATTTTGTAAGTGATGCATGATTATTTCCATTACAAATTTTGATACATTTGCATTCTACTGTGAGTGTAATTTATTTTCCACATCAGAAAAGTTCATATATTTCTAAGAGATTCTAAATTTCCAAAAATGTAAAATGTGATTGCATAAAGCAAAAAAAAAAATAAACAAAGCAAATATGTCCAATACATTTATTATTAAATGTGACATTAGAGTGCATCTCCTGATATCAAAAGGTAATTTGTTGACTGAACCAATGATTATTCAATGCTATTTTTGAATTTTATATAGCAAAGAACAACTCTTTCAAGGTCATTGATTTAAGGTTAGTTAGATATCTATTGCTGCAAAATAAAACATTCCAAAATTTAGTGGCATAAAAACAAGACCATTTTATTATGCTTACAGCTTTGTGGATCAGAAATTCATACCAGGCACAGCTTGGATGGCTTGTCTCAGTTCCAAGATGTCCAAGGTCTCAGATGGAGAGATTAAAAGGTCTAGTCTTAACTCTACTGGCTGAGAACTGGAATCACCTGGATGCATTTTCACTCATTTATATTGTGCCAGGGCTGGAATGACTTAAAGTTGAGTTTAGTTAGAACTGTGAACCAGAATGTCTTTATGTGGTCTTGCTGTGTAACATGGGCTCCCTCATGGCATAGCAACCTCAGCATAGCAGGACTTCTTACAAGATGACCAGGGCTCCAAGAAGGAATGTTTCAGGTAAAAAGATAAAACTGTATGGCCTTTTATGAGCTCTTATTAGAGTCACATACCATCATTTGCACTATATTCTATTGGTTGAAGCCATCAAAAACTTGCTGAGATTCAAGGAGAGGTGACATTGGCCCCACATCATGATTGAGTGTCAAAGAATTTGTGACTATGATTTAAAACTGCCACAGGCATAAACAGTAACACTGAGAGAATATTCTGTTTTTGAGGTGTGGTTTTCCAAATCATCCAAAATGAAGATTTGGAAAAATAGCCATTTTTAAAAGTTTAAATTATGTAGGCTATTTTCCTTTAGATTATTTCATATTTACATAATAATTTTTGCTCTTATTTGAATAATTTTAATATGTGTAATGTCACATTGGATCTTCACAAAAACACTTTTGCAACACAAAAGCTATTGTGAAATATCTCAGAACACTTTCAGAATTTAGATTTCAGTTAATTCAGTGCCTGGTTCCACCCATTCCAAATTCCAGATTCATGTCCATTTGAACTGCCAACGCTTTCACCCTGTCAGTTCGTCTCTCCTTAGCAACACTGCAGCCAATAGTCTGAAAGGTGCATATAAGCATATATTTTAATCTAAAGTAATAAAATCAAAGTATGGAGTATTAAATAACAATTTCTATTCTCCTCAGTTATCTGCTATACCTAATACTTTACTTAAAGGACAAGGTCTACATTTAAATTTACTATGTATACGGGGCTTTCTGAATATGTCTTGTAAACAGAATTTTTTATTTAATACAGATTGCTGTATACAAGTCAGTAAAGGAGTATTTAACTGTCATAATCTCTTTTCATGTGTTCTGGAAACTGGAACTCTTCCCTTTTGGAGAACTGAACATTGTAATGGTATTTCTTAAAATGGAATTTTACATACTTCAAAAGTTGACAAAGTAATGGAATACAACATGTTAATGGAATAAATGAAAACAGAGAGCAGTGTGTTTGACATTGGTAAGTTACTTTTAAAGGTACTACATCTAGTATGGAACTTTATTTTAAAAGGAATATAAGGAATTGAATAGCATACAAAGAAATCAAACAAAATGATGATTTGGAAAAAAATAGCCGTTTTCAAAAGTTTAAATTTTGTATGCTACTTTCCTTTAGAGAATCTCTTATATTTATATAATACTTTTTGCTGTATTTGAATAATTTTAATATGTGTAAAGCCACATTGGATCTTCACAAAAACACTGAGATTACATACCAGGGGAAAAAAAAATTGGACAATATAGCCAATTAATGGGAGAGTCAGGACAAGATTTTACACAAGATCACATGACATTAATTCACCCCAAAGATTAAATAATTATGATCCTTTTAAGGATCCAGAAAAACTGTTTGTGTCACAGGGTCTCTACAACAAAATAAGGAAGTTTTTATTTACAGGAGAAAAATAGCAAAGGAAAAAATACTTAAATGCCACAGAACCAACTTTGCTAAGTTTGTATATACAAACTAATAACTTGGAACTCAAGAGACTGTAAAAACACTTGTAAAATCTCAGAACATACATGCCTAAAAACATGCTTGTAGGAATTTTTTATTAAACTGTGCTTCCTCCTGAATGCTGATTTAAATATGAGGGTGGGCATAATTGTCATAAACTTACAAGGAAAAAGAAAAAGGGAGTAGATATAACACAAACATGTCATGTTAATGAAATTCTAGGAGCCAGAAAATGAATGGAAAGTGGTGCGTGATTTAGAAGGCTGGGAAAAACAAAACTTAGGTTTGCAGAAAGAAGCCAAAAAGAAAGGCTTTCATATTAGAATCCACTAAGGCTTAGGGCTCCAAGGAACCAGGTACCTCTGAGAAAGGGGTGTTGATATAAGAAATATTTAGACCCTCTGAGACTTGCCCCAGTTTGAAGAAATAGGTAAATTTCCTGACTACTCCCTGTCAAAAGAATATGGGGAGATTTAACTAGACAATCTCTGTATTCAGAGATAAAAGCAAAATTGAGAGTGAGCATGAAATACTGTCTTTAAAAAAAAGAATGGGGTAAAGTAAATGTCAAAATAAGAGTTCCTTCGACCCCTGGACTCTCAAGGCCCTCATTGCATTGCTCTGTAGGAATTGAAACTTGGAGAAAGGACACAAGAAAATGATTATCTGGCTACTGTTATTGCTGAGTAATAAACTGTCCTTTATTCTGACCCAGTAGTTTTGTATCTTTTGCCAGAATCCATGAAAATGAGGCATGCTAATGTGTTAGTTTGCAATTAGGGTAAAATGTCAGCCCCTTCACAATTCTTGGCAATCAAGAATTACAAATCAGAAAATGAGGCTCAGTGAGGTTAGAGGATATGCTCAAGGCCACACTGCTAATAAAGAGCAAAACTTGGATATAAACTGTCTATATAGCTCCAGCTCAAGACAAGATATGCTACTTGAGTTAATGCATTTGAGAAAAGAAATCTGCTGGTAAGAAGGGCAGGGGCAGGGGATTATTTGTGTATCACTTTCACATGAGATGTATTAGGCTCTCAGTGGCATGGCTATTATGAATTACCTGCAAATTCTTCAGAAGTGTAAACTTTACCTTCCTTTAAAGTAAGTGAAACTTTAAGAGTGGTCTTTAAAGTCAGTGATGGACCTTCGAACTGTAAACCGTTCCTAAGTACCATTACAATAGTTCCTTCTTTTGAGAGGTTTCTGGATGGCATTGGTTAAAACAATGAGATAGTAAAGTAATGTGATGTTAAGGAACACATAAGGCTTTATGATCCTTAGCTTCACAATAAGAAAGGCAAGTGTTTAGGCCAAACAGACAATAAAAATCAAACTGAGAAAACCACAAAGTGATTTCAAACATGTGAAGCTGCTGCTGCCGAATTTTTAGCCTTGACCAACATCTGTCTTCCCCACTTCTTTTGATTGCCTTCCAACTATGGGAACCACAGGAATGGACTCCAGGCAAACAGAGCCCTGGACGTGTGATGGTAATCTTTGCCACAAAATAAAGAGCTGGTCTGGAAAGCTTCACCTTCAGAAGGAGACTTTCACTTTTTGGTTAATCTATTGAAATCTTTTCCTGAGGTATCTGCTAATTAGAACTCAGGTTGTATAGTGGGTGAAAAAGAGAAAATATATATAATATTTCTTAGAAAAATCAAAAAAAAATATATCATTCACCTGACTACTCTTTTTTTTCTTTATCAAGCTCTTAACATATTGCTAAAGAAAGAAGTTTAGCTATCCCCCAAAAAGTTACCAGTAAAAATTCAAATCTCTCCTGAAACTCCAAATTCTATCCAGCTCTCAGAGTGGGTGAGAGCAGAGTGATTATTCTCATTCTGGTCTTTCCTCAGCGTCAATCTCAACCTCCAACTCTTGTTTGATAGACATGGAAATTGAGACTTCTAGATATTTAGGTATCAAGACATGCAATGAATAAGTGGCAGACTCCAGATTTGAACCCAGTAGGCCATAACCTCCAAACCGTAGCATTTCTATTTCCTAATGCTGGCTTCCCACTAAGAAATGCCTTTAGGGCAGATGAGGACAAAAAGCATTAAGATATAATAAACCAAAACCTCAATTTTCCCTATTTTGGACTTTTCTGTGGTAGACCTCATAGAGTCCCAAAGACTCAAAAGCATAAGAAAAGGTAAATAGAAATCACAAATTATTTAAGATCAAGTTAGGACCAAATCAAACACTTCCATATGACATTTTTAGCTGAGGTCTTCTTCAGTTATTTTTTCTTACAGGAAAAGCACTGTGCAAACGAATGTAAAGAATTATACCTGTCCATGTCCATTAGTATGTAAGCATCATCAGATCAAGGTATTTATGTTACTTACTGGTATATCCTCAGCACCTGGGACAGTATTGGTCATCTAGGAAATTATTAATAGATATGAATCAAATAAGTGAATAAACGAAAGAGTGATTTCATCATTATTTTTTTTAATCCAGATTGTGCCTGGAAGTATTTTAGAAACTCCATCGTATCAGTGGGTAAGGTCTAGAGTGAATCTTGTGGCCTTATCTAGGTGTACCATGAGTTCATGATTTGCTCTTAAGCCGGCCAAATAGCATGTTTTTACTTTAACTTCCACAGCATAAGTCAGTGTATATGAATAGACATCTTCTAGGATCAGAGATCTGTCCTATTGGGTAAAGCTATGATCTCTAGTCTGCCCCTATCTCCTCTCTACAAAGGCTGGACTGATCCTGTGTTTTAGCAACTGACTTGTTTGCTACCTTCCTAGAGACACCAACTGCCATACCTCACCTATCGTACCGAGCCTATTAGATATGCAATGACTTATATTCCTTAAAGTATTTAACCTTTTCCTCAAGTTCACATTCTTCAAAAAAATGAATTTACATTTTAAACTCCATGTACTGAATACTATGCAATGACTGTAATATGTATTTGACATATGCTCATTCATGGACTAAACACTGGTTGTTGGAGCAAATTTCCTCCGATATGCAATATGATAGAACTCATGGCAGAGAGACAGGGGAAGCAAGCTCCTTGAGGTCTTTTCTTATAAAGGCACTAATCCCATCAATAAGGGCTTCATCCTCATGATCTGATCACCTCTCAAAGGTCCATCACCGGATTGCATCACATGAGGGATTAGGGTTTCAACCTATGATTTTTGGGGTGACATAAACGTTCAGTCCATAGCAGTACCTCAATCAGAGGTTCAGATAACAAGAGTGTAACAGAGAGAAAAAACTTCTGCTCAGTGCTGTGGCCCTGACACAGGCTTGTTAATCACCAAAAGGAGTTTTGCTTATAGCATAAGATTGATGCAAACAGTCACTTACCAGAAACTTGCCTCCCCCAAAGATATAAGGAAGTATGTACAAAAATGACAACCGGTTTGTCAAGGATTTACAGGAACATTGTGGCCAAACCCACATCAATGAAATGACTGGAGTCAACTCACAAAGAATAATGAGTTTCACAACCCTTCTCAGACCCTTCTGATGCTCAGATGTCTGAGACTGAGGATCACCCCTGACTTCAGCTCCTGTCTGCAACCCCCTTTCCCCAGTATGAAAGAAGTTTGAACTCACACCTATCAAACCTAAGTTAAGATGGTTCTTTAGGATATTAGTCTGCCATCTTCCCAGTTTTCTGGCTTTCTAATAAAGTCTCTTTCCTTGCCCCAACACCTTGTCTCTTGACTTATTGGCCTGCCGTGTGGGGAGTGGTATATGAGCTTGGATTCTATAACAAGAGGTCAGTGTGCAATGGAAGGGATGGAAAAGTTTCCTTTGAACATGGGGGGGCACTCACCCTAAGCCTTGTGAGGTGAATGTGAAGAGGGAGAAGAGTATTTAATCATGGGAAACATGGACTCTAGCACACACACACACAAAAGGATTGGAAAGGTGGATATTTTCTCAAAGGTAATCTTAATATAAGTTATAGTACAGCTCAAATGATGTTGTGTTAATGATCCAGTGTTGTCTATTGAATGTGCGTAGAGAGAAAGAAAAAGAGATGGTGGGGCCTGGGACAGGGAATGAAAGAGACCTGAAATTAGTGAACAACTAAAACACTGTTCTACATAAGCACACATAAGGTATCTTCTAAAAAGGTGTATTTGATTAGTCAAGAACTCAGCAGGAAATAGGTTGAAGAGAGTTTAATAAAGGGATTGTTTATAGGAGCGGGAGGGTTTAAAGAACCAATGAGGACTGGCACCCAAGGGCCAGCAGCCCTGGGAAGCCATTACCACCTCTACACCTGATGTGGCAAGAGGAGGGAACGCTTTTACTCTATGTGACTCAGAGAGAAACATAGCCTTGAAATGAAAGTAAAACACACAGAAGAAAAGCTGCTAGCAAAGCCATCATTACCTGGTAAGGGCTGGGGCACTGTAAGTATACAGACCACTTCTCTCCCTCTTCCATCTCCTGTTGCTTCCTCTTGTTAACCCAGTGCTTCTCAGTGGGGCCAACTGCCCCCCAGTAGGACGTTTGACAATGTCTGGAGACATTTCTGACTGCCATAATGGGGATGGGGGTGCCACTGACATTTAGTGAGTAAAAGCCGATGGCGCTGCTGAACGCCCCGCAATGCACAGGACAGACCCCCACAGTAAGAATGACCTGACCGAAACCATCGGTAGTGTCCTGGCTGAGAAACTGTTAGAATAAACAAATCTAACTAGAAGCTGAAGAAGGTAAGGAGGCTGAATGACACAGCCCATTGGCATCAGCTTCTCGGGACACGGAACAGAGAAATTCAGAGAAACAATTTGGGGATAGGGAGGTGTCAAAAGAATAATGAACAAAAATATTCACTTTTTCTATGTATTTGCTTTAAAAATACTCAGGTAGTTTGATGATAATTTGATAAAAGGATAAATTTTAAAAAGTTTTGTTATATAAAATAATATGCCATTTGTTGCAACATCTTGTAATACAACATCTTTAAAAGATAATGTTTTCAAAGAGGTGATTTATCTTTAAATCTCCAAAAGCCTTAATCCTATAGTCAGGGAAGAGTCAGAAGCAAACACTATAAAATTTATGCATTCCCTTCAGGAAATGGGTCAATAGCTTATTGAATTGTTTCAACTAAGAAAATATATTTAATATATTAATTATTGAATTCAACTTTATATTGAGGAAAATTGTGATTTTAAAAGACCTGACACTTTTCTTTTAAATAGCATACTTAGTTAAATATAAAGGAAAAGTATATATAAACATATAGGAAGATGAAGTCAAGTTTCCAATCAAAGGAGAGCAGCTTATCCTAATACTCGAAGAGGGTTTTTGTTCACCAGCTTTCACAACAACGTGGTTCCCAAATTCCTTCCTACCAACTACTTAAGTCAAAATTACGATTGTCTTTTGTTTTGAAGTATTTTATTTTTCAAGGCTGTGTCCAAGTAATACTAAAATGAAATGAAATATCAGTTATCTTCATTTTTTTACAAAAAATGTTTGGAAAACATCTGGATATATGGCAGCCTGCATCACTGATCAAGAGCTTTCCTTTATTTGTAGATATTTAAAAGAAAAAAAGAATAGTCAGGTCAATGATATTTTTTCTTGATTTTCTATAGTCATTGTATGTCTAGAATGTCATCAGAATCAGAGTTTTAACTAGCATATAAGACAGAAGAACATGATTTACATACAAGACTACATTTTAAAATTTAGGTCAGAAGCTCAAAATTCCATTGGCAGGTTATTTTCCCAAAATACAACTTTTGCAACAAGAAAACTCTTGTGTGGCTCAAAAAGGAGTCAGGTCATCTAAGCCAATCCAGTAATTCCTTCATATATATTTAGTTTTCAGAGGGTGGTTTTTATGACTGCGCCTTCACCTCAGCTGCTCTGATAACTGAAGCACGTGGTACGGAGCCCAGAAATTGAATCATCAGAGCCCTGAAATGATTTATTTTAAACCCTCACAACAAACTCTTCCAGCTCCTCAACTGTGGCTTCCCATATGTGAATACAGACTCTATGAATGACTAGTGATTACATAATTTAGGTGCAAAAAAATAACCATTATAGCATTTGGATCATTATCATTATGTTGTATTTCCTGTGCTTATTTCACTGTAGCTGGGAGACCTACTCTTATAACAGCTCATCAAAATAAAACCTTCAAAGGTACAAATCACAAGATCTACATGTTTGGTTTGTGTGTAGAGATCTTAGAAGTTTATTTTAAATCTTTAGCTTTTTGCAAGTAACATATAGGACCAGCCTCATGGACAGCTGACAATTAGACAAAATATGTCTTTAATGTCTTCATACCATCCCGGAAGCTCATTTTCCTCCTGTCCCCATATTCCAAATGAAACAATTTTGCTTGTATACCATGTAAAAGAATTTTGAAATATTATTCACACTCCTGTTCATTTTAAATTTGATATGATATAAAGATTCACTGAGGTTTAAATAGTAGTGAAGGGTATGTTTTTCTGTATATTATATGTTACAAACTTTAGTGCTTTAATTGTATTTTATTATAACCTCAGAGTAGCGGATTTATCTCATTCAATTTATGAAAAAGCTCACTATATCATCCAATTAGCAAACTCAGTCCCCCTTGTCAAACCAATTAGCCAAATCAATTTTGTTTTCTGTCAGAGTGAGAATATATATATATTTTTTTCAATAGGATTTTTTAAAGTTTATTTTGATATCATTAATCTACAATTAAATGAGCAATATTATGGTGATTACACTACCCCCTTCATCAGGTCCCCCCCACCAACCCCATTACAGTCACTGTCCATCAGCATAGTGAGATGCTACAGAGTCACTACTTGTCTTCTCTGGGTTGTACAGCCCTCCCCGTGCCCCCCTAACATTACATCTGCTAATCGTAATGCCCCTTTTTCCCCCTTGTCCCTCCCTTCCCACCCATCCTCCCCAGTCCCTTTCCCTTTGGTAACTATTAGTCCGTTCTTGGGTTCTGTGAGTCTGCTGCTGTTTTGTTTCTTCAGTTTTTTTTTCTTAGTTCTTATACTCCACATATGAGTGAAATCATTTGACACTTGTCTTTTTCGGCTTGGCTTATTTCACTGAGCATAATACCCTCTAGCTCCATCCATGTTGTTGCAAATGGTAGGATTTGTTTTCTTCTTATGGCTGAATAATATTCCATTGTGTATATGTACCACATCTTCTTTATCCATTCATCTACTGATGGACACTTAGGTTGCTTCCATTTCTTGGCTATTGTAAATAGTGCTGCGATAAACACAGGGGTGCATGTGTCTTTTTCAAACTGGGCTGCTGAATTCTTAGGCTAAATTCCTATATGAAGCTGAAAAGCTTCTGTACAGCAAAGGACACCATCAGTAGAACAAAAAGACATCCTACAGGGGTTGACATCTAAAATATATAAAGAACTCATGCACCTCAACAAACAAAAAGCAAATAGTCCAATTAAGAAATGGGCAGAGGACATGAATAGACACTTCTCTAAAGAAGAAACTCAGATGGCCAACAGGCAAATGAAAAGATGCTCCACATCACTAATCATCAGAGAAATGCAGATTAAAACCACAATGAGAATATATTTTTAACATAATCTATCTAGATATATGAATCTCCACATGAAAACCTTATTTTTGAAGTCCAGTTCCAGGATAGTTAAGTGAAAAAGTGAGTAATGGCATGGAACCTTGCCTGGAGTGGGTCACAAGGATAAAGTTAGACATAGACCCCAAGACCCCAAGAAGTTCTCTTTCCTTGTCTTCATTGAGAAATATATTGTGCTGTTTCATGCCCTGGAGATGTTTGAACCCTGGGACTGAAAATATTCTCCACTGGTAGGTAGGGAATGTGTTTTCTTTTGTAATGTGGTATAAGGGCAGTCATAATGAGGGGAACTGAAATAGCAGACGTGGTGGGCTAGACAAGCTTTCCAAGGAAGAACAGTATTAGGAAAGAATCACATGGATGTTGAATATTTGAATATCAATTCCTTTAATGCTATTGATACCTACCCTACTCACTGAAAAGCTTTCACATATCCTCAGGTGTGTGCATACCCAAGTTTGAAGACCACTCGAGCAGATCAATGGTCTTTACTTTTTCTAATTCAAAAACATAACATTTATACATATACAACATGTATATTTCCTAATCTTGATCAATTGATAAATTGTAGTAATACATTCAGCTTACAGTTATGTAGCTGACACTGTTCTCAGTCACTTGGGTTATATCAGTGTGGCAGATTGCATTATTGTTTCCATTACCCACTCCTCCTGTGTAAGAAACATGCCATGTATCCCTGTAAGTGTAGTGTAATTCCTAATTCCATTGTCAGTCTTGTCTATGTGACTTTTTCTGGCAAAGGATAGTGAGTGAGCCCATTATGTACCTCATGCAAGCAGAAGCTATAAAAGCTTTGTGAAATATATTGGTCATGTGCTCTGCTTTCTGTGATAAGCACATCCCAGAGAATGGCTACTCCTTTAATGTATCTCCTCTACTTGGCCTGAGAAGATATATGCAGTTCGGCAGAACCTGGCAGGAGCTAGCAGAGCCTTGGATGAACCACAGCCCTTATGTAACCCTAATAGGAAATAAATGTTTCTGTAGATCCACTGAGATTTGTTAATTATGCAACAGTTATTGCCACAAAAATTTACCAAGGAAACCAATGAACAAAATTGACAATATTCCTATGCTCAAAGAGGTTATGGTCTATATATGCTCATTATATACTAGGAAATAACAATATATAATCAGTATGTAGTCAGCTATGACATTAAAGTGTTCATACATATTTCCATTTAATTTACATTAATTTTTTTCTTTTTGGTTGTCCTTTTCCAAAGTTGCAGGAAATAAGAGCAATATGTGCTTAAAAATTGATACGGCTTACACTTTTGATTCCCTACGACTAATCACACTTTTACTTGAAGCAACAATAGCAAACAAAAAATGTTGTCATTAAACAAATTATTTCACCTTGAAGTGAAGAAAATAATCTATTTGGTGAAGGAAGCTTGAATTGGGTATGAAGCCCTTACATTAAACTGAATGAAACTATTAAGCCGAATGAAAATTTTTATAATATCCTATGAAATGTTCTTTCTTAGAGTGTGAGGTTGTTTAAATATTAGTCTAGAATTTCCCTTTTCCCATTAACATTTACCTCTTCTGGTGCCAAAATTCATTCATTCAATTCACATCTACTGAATGTCTTTGTCATATTGCCACTATTCCTATGAGGCCTTTCTCCTACTGGAATCACAAGTATCAATGGGTTTTAGGTGTTTTATATATTCCCTTTTAAATATATTTTTCCTTTTACTTCAATAATTTTATGAAATTGATGACTTAATCCTAATGCCAGAATAAACAAACACTGGCTGATTCAGACACAGAAAATGAACATTGATTAAAATTCTAATATTAACAACATACCTAGAAGTTTAGTTTATGGCTCTGCATTATGTAAGTAAAAAGTTTATTGAAAGTGCATATTAGTATAGGTCTCTCATTGTAAGGTGTGAAATAAAGCATCAGAGTGTTATAATATTATACTTGTATGATACTTTGTACATATTTAATTACTGTGACATATTGTCTTTATACTTTTAGCAGCTATATGTGTTCCATAACAGTAAACAGCTTAGCTTACTTGTGTTTTAATTTTATTCATTTATTTACTTATTTAATGGAATAAAGTTGACAAACAATGTTGTATTGGTTTCGGATGTATAATATAGTGACTTGATAATTATGTACATTACTAAATGCTCCCCACAGTAAGTGTAGTTACCACCTGTTACTATACCAAGAATATTACAATATTATTGACTATATTCTCTATGTTGTACTTCCATTGTTATAACTAATTTATTTACAATTGGCAGTTTCAACCTTTTTCCCCTTCACCTGTTTCAGTTATCTCCCAGCCCTCTCCCTAAGGTAACCAACAGTCTGTCACCAATATTTATGGGTCTATTTCTTTTTTAGTTTTGTTTTTTTTAGATTCCACATAGAAGTGAAATCATATGGCATTTGTTTTCCTCTGCCTGGTTTACTTCACTTAGCATGATACCCTCTAGACCCATCCATGTCGTCAGAAATGGCAAGAGGTCCATCCTTTTTATGGCTAAGTAATATTACATTGTGTATATGTACCACATCTTTATTCATTTATCTATCGATGGGTACTTGGGTTGCTTCCATAACTTTGCTATTGTAAACAATGCTGAAATGAACAGGTATGAATCTATCTTTCTGAATTAGTGATTTTGTTTTCTTCTGGAAAATTCCCAGAAGTGGAATTGCTGGGTTGTATGGCATTCCTATTTTTAGTTTTTTGAGGAACCTCCATATTGTTTTCCACAGTGGCTGCTCCAATTTACATTCCCACTAACAGTGAAGGAGAACTCACTTTTCTCCATATCCTCACCAGCACTTGTTATTTCTTATCTTTTGGAAATAGCCATTCTGAATGCTGTAATATGATACTTCACCATGGTTTTGATTTGCATTTCCCTAATGATTAGTGATGTGGAGCATCTTTTCATGTGCCTGTTGGTCATGTGTATATCTTCTTTGGAAAAATGTCTATTCAGGTCCTCTGCCCATTTTTTTTTTAAATATGGAATGCTTCACGAATTTGCATGTCATCCTTGCACAGGGGCCATGCTAATCTTCTCCGTTTCATTCCAATTTTAGTATATGTGCTGCCGAAGTGAGTACCCTCTGCCCATTTTTAATTTTTTTTTTTTGGTGTTGAGGTATATGAGTTCTTTATATATTTTGAATAGTCCCTCATCAGATATATCATTTGCAAATACATTCCTCCATAGAGTAGGTTGCCTTTTTGTTTTGTTGAGGGTTTCCTTTGCTGTGCAGTAGGTTTTAGCTTGATGTAGCCTTAATAGTTTATTTTTGCTTTGGTTTCCCTTGCCCATGGAGATGTATCTAGAAAGAATTCCTTCATGCTGATGTTCATGAGATTCTTGCCTGTTTTCTTTTGAGAGTTTTATGCTTTCATGTCTTATATTTAGGTCTTTAATCATTTTAAGTTTACTTTTGTTTATTTTGGGGAGTAATCCAGCTTCATTCTCTTACATGTAGCTGTTCAGTTTTCCTAAAACTGTTTTTTGAAGAGACTGCCTTTTCCCCATTGAATATTCATGGCTCCTTTATCATACATTGATTGACCATTTTTGTGTGGGTTTATTTCTGGGCTCTCTATTCTGTTCCACTGATCTATGAATCTGTTCTTGTGCCAGTACCATACTGTTTCAACCATAGTGGTCTTGTAGCATAGCTTGAAATCGTGGAATGTGATACCTCCAGGTTTGCTCTTCTTTCTCAGGATTGCTTTAGTTATTCACAATGTTTTGTGGTTCCATATAAATTTAGGATTATCTGTTCTTGCTCATTGAAAAATGTCACTGCTATTTTGACAGGGATGGCATTGAATTTATAAATTGCTTTGGGCAGGATGGCCATTTTGACAACATTAATTCTTCCTATCCATGAGCATGGGATAGATTTACATTTATTTGCATATTCTTCATTCTCTTTCATCAGTTTCTTACCATTTTCAGAGTACAGGTCTTTCACCTCCTTGGTTAGGTTTATTCCTAGGTATTTTATTCTTTTTGATGAAATCATAAATGGAATTGTTTTCTTGATTTTTCTTACTGCTACTTTGTTGTTAGTACATAGGAATGAAGCAACTTTCTATGTATTGATTTTTTATCTTGTAACTTTGCTGAGTCTAATTGTAAGTCCTAATAGTTATTTGATGGAATCTTCAGGATTTTCTTTATATAGTATCATGACATCTTCAAATAGTGACAGTTTTACTTCTTCCTTACCAATTTGAAGGCCTTTCATATCACTATCTTGCCTGATTGCCATGGCTAGGACTTCCAGTTCTTTGTGGAATAAAACTGGTGAGAATGGGCATCCATGTCTTGTCCCTGATCTTAGAGGAAAAGCTTTCAGCTTTTTCCCTTTGAGTATTATATTAGATGTTGGTTTGTGGTATATGGCTATATGGCCTTTATTATATTGAGGTATGTTCCCTCCATGACCACTCTGTTGAGAGTTTTTATTGTGAATGGATGTTGAAGTTTGTCAAATGTATTTTCAGCATCTATTGAGATGATCATATAGTTTTTATCCTTCCTTTTGTTAATGTGGTTTATCACACTGATTGATTTATGAATAATGTACCATCCTTGCATCCATGGAATAAATCCCACTTGGTCATGATGGATGATCCTTTTGATGTGTTTTTTAATTTGGTTTGCTAATATTTTGTTGAGGATTTTGCATCTATGTTCATCAGGGATATTGGTCTATAGTTCTTTTTTTTTGTGGTGTCTGGTTTTGGTATTAGAGTAATACTGCCCTCATAGAATGAGGTTGGAAGTATTCCCTCCTCTTCTATTTTTTTAGAATATTTTAGGAAAGATAGGTATTAGCTCTTTAAATTTCTGGTAGAATTCAGCTGTGAAGCCACCTGGTCCTGGATATTTGTTTGTTAGTAGTTCTTTGATTACCAGTTCAATTTTGTTACTAGTTAATTGGTCTGTTCAGATCTTCGGTTTCCTCCTGGATCAGTCTTGGAAGATTGTAAGGTTTTAGGAATTTATCCATTTCTTCTAGGTTGTCAAATTTATTGGCATATAATTTTTCATAGAAATCTCTAATAATTATTTGCATTTCTGTGGTGTCAGTTGTAACTTCTCCTTTTTCACTTCTAATTTTGCTTCTTTATGTCTTCTCTTTTTTTTCATTATATGTCTGCCTAATGGTTTGTCTATTTATCTTCTTGCAGAACCAGCTCTTGGATTCATTGATTTTTTTCTATTGTTTTCTTAGTCTATTTCATTTATTTCTGCTCTGGTCTTTATTATGTCCCTTCTTCTACTAATTTTGGGCTTAGTCTTTTTTTCTGGTTCCTTTAGTTATAGATTTAGATTGTTTATTTGAGATTGTTCTTGTTTCTTGAGGTAGGTCTGTATTGCTATAAATTCCCTCTTAGAATTGTTTCTGCTGCATCCCACATATTTTGAACTATTGTGTTTTTTTTTCATTTGTCCCCATGTATTGGTTGATTTCCTCTATAATCTGTCCCTTGATCCATTGATTATTGAGATTTATGTTATTTAGCTGACATGTGCTTGTGTCTTTTCCAGTTTTCTTGTAACTGACTTGTAGTTTCATACATTGTGGTCTGAGAAGTACTTAATACAATTTCAGTCTTCTTAAATTCGTTGAAACTTCTTTTGTATCCTAATATATGATCTATTTTGAAGGACATGGAATGTTCACTTGAGAAAAATGTGTATTCTATTTCTTTTGGGTAGAGTGTTATACCATTCAAAGCCTCTGTTTCCTTTTTTATTTTCTGTCTGGATGATCTATCCATTGGTGTAAGTGGGATGTTAAGGTCCTCTGCTATTATTATTCTCCTGTTAAATTCTCCCTTTAGGCCTGTTAGTATTTGGTTTATATTTTTAGGTACTCCTGTGCTGAGTGCATAGATGTCTACTATTGCTATCTCCTCTTGTTGGAGTGACCCTTTTATCATTATATAATGTCCTCCTTTGTCTTTGTAACTTTATTTGCTTTGATCAGTCTATTCTGTCTGATATAAGTATTGTAATTCCAGCTTTTCTTTGTTCCTATTTTCATGGTAGATCTATGTCCATCCCTTCAGTTTCAGCATCTGTGTGTCTTTAGGTCTGAAGTGAGTCTCTTATAGGAAGCAAATAGATGGGTCTTGTTTTTTGTGCATTCAGCCACCCCATGTTTTTTGATTGGAACATTTAGGCCCTTTACAACTAATTATCAATATGTATGTACTTACTGACATTTTGTAAAATATTTCCTGGCTATTTTTGTTACTCTTTTCTAAAGTTTTCTTCCTCTCTTGCTCTCTTTTCTTGTGTTTTATGACTTTATTCAGTGTTATGGTTGGGTTCCATTTCTTTTTTGTATATCTATTATAAATTGTTAGTTGGCAGTTACCATAGGGTTCTTATATGACCTCTTATGAATATAACAATCTTAAGTTGATGGTAACTTAAGTTTGAATGCATTGTCATACCACTGCATTTCTTACTCCCATATCCCACATTTTATGTATATACTATCTTCTTTTATACCTTTTTGTTAAGTGATTCCCTTAGCTAGTTTTTAGATGTAATTGCTTTTGCTACATTTGTCTTTTTGATTTTCACACTAGCTTTTAGGTAATTGATCTACTATCTCTGTTGTATTTGCTTTACCAGTGGAAATTTTTCATTCTTAAGTTTCTTTCTTCTATAGGGTCTTATATTTTCCTCTTAAAGAAGTCCCTTTAACATCTCTTGTAAGACTGGTTTGGTAGTGATGCACTCTTTTAACTTATGTTTATCCGTGAAGATCTTTACCTCTCCTTCATTCTGAATGATAATCTTGCTTGGTAGAGTATTCTTGGTTGAAGGATTTTTTTAATTCAACACTTCGAATCTATCATGCCCTTCCATTCTAGCCTGTAGAATTTCTGCAGAAAAATCAGCTGATAACCTTATGGAGTTTTACTTTTATGTAATTTGTTGTTTTCTCTTGCTGCTTTTAAGATTCTCTTTTTGTCTTTGATTTTTGACATTTTGATTATGATGTGTCTTGGTGTGGACCTCCTTGGGTTCATCTTGTTTGGAGCTCTCTGTTTCCTGAGCCTGGTAGACTGTTTCTTTTCCCAGGGTAGGGAACTTTTTAGCTATTAACTCTTCAAATAAATTTTCTACTACAGGATTAAAGATGACAGTGTGAGAGGTAAGACAGAGACCTCCTCCTAAAAACCACATAAAATACGAAAATATAATAAATAGAACTAATACAACTAATCCCGGAAGAGCAACAGGAAAGAAATCTGTGCCAGACTGCATAAAACTGGAGGAAATAACAGACCCCATGGAACAGGGTAACTTACTAAAGCCGTGACCCAGTAGGACCCAAGCCCTTCCCACACCCCAGCTCACTGGTAGAAGGAAGAGAAACAGAGCAGGGAGGGAGTGGAGATCTGAGACTGCTGAACAGCTAGACCTGGAAATCTGCTCTAGGAGCATGAAACTATATTGCATGGTGCTCTGGTGAGTAGTGGGGTTGGAAAGCTAAGACAGATGGAATACCTGGAGACACAGATTCCAGCTGCTTGTGGAAAACAGGGATTCATATGCAGATGATCTGGGTGGGCAGTCTGAGAGACTTCCTAAAAGCAAGAGGGCAGCTGAAGGGGCAATGATTGCACAGAGCTTACTGATCAGGAGAAAGGACAGGTAGACAAAATTGTCTGGGTGCACTCTGCCCAGCAGGTTGGGAACTTTCACGATCTTCAGGCACTCCATCACCCTGGCTATCTACGCATCTCCAAGGCCCCCCCACGGTGATATGCAGCCTGCTGCGCCTTCCTCCCGGCTAGCCTGCACCTGACTCACAAACCAACAGCCTCTGCCCTGGCATCAGGCCAGCCAGAGGGAAGCCCCACCTACAGCAACTATAGACACAAAGCATAGAGGCTTACACCTGTGTGTTCGGCCCACTGGTTCAGACAGGGGAACAGGCATAGAAGCCAGGAAGCAGGAAACAGCTCTTTCCTCCCCCAGGCACCAGCACCACTCCCCTACAACCCCCAACATCGCTCCAGAGGCTGAGCAGCTCCAGAGAGTAGAGCTTCTGGGCACTAGAGGATGCCCATACAAATATGAAACATCAGAGGAACCTGGTTCAAAGCAAAATCTCAACACCAGAAAAAGCATAGAGTGAGACTGAACTAATAAATCTTTCTGAAAGAGATTTAAAAATAAAAATCATAAACATGCTCCTGGGGGTACATATATTCAAGAATTCAGGAATGAATTTAGGATGGAGATCCAATTGTTGAGGAATGAAATGGAGGAAATTAAAATCAGATTCAATATGGTGGAATAGACAATAAATGAAATAGAAATTAGAGAAGAGGAATACAAAAAAGCTGAAGCCCAGAGAAAAAGGGATCTCTAGGAATGAAAGATTACAGAGAGAACTGTGTGACCAATCCAAACGGGAGAATATTCACATTATAGGGGTACCAGAAGAAGAAGAGATAAAAAAGAGATAGAAAGTGTCTTTGAGGAAGTAATTACTGAAAACTTTCTGAATCTGGGGAAGGAGATAGTCTCGATGGAGGTGCACAGATCTCCTGACACAAGGGACCCAAGGAGGACAACACCAAGACATATAATAATTATAATGGCAAAGACCAATGATAAGGGCAGACTGTTAAAAGCAGCCCGAGAGAGAAATAAGATACATACAAAGGAAAACCCATCAGGCTATCATCAGACTTGTCAGCAGAAACTTTACAGGCCAGAAGGGAGTGGCCTGATATATTTAATGCTATGAAGCAGAAGGACCTCAAACCAAGAATACTCTATCTGGCAAGATTGTCATTTAAATTTGAAGGTGAGATTTAAAAATTTCCAGATAAACAAAAGCTGAGAGAATTTACCTCCCTCAAACTATCTCTACAGTATATTTTGGAGGGACTGCTATAGATGGAAGTGTTCCTAAGGTTAAATAGCTGTCACCAGAGGTAATAAAAAGGGATAGACTAAAAGTACAGAATATTATATCTAATATATAAAGAATGGAGGAGGAAGAAAAGGAGGGGGAAAGAAAAGAACCTTTAGATTGTGTTTGTAATAGCATACTAAGTGAGTTAAGTAAGACTTTTAGATAGTAAGGAAGTAAATCTTGAACCTTTGGTAATCACAAATCTAACTCCTGCAATGGTAATAAGTACATACCTATCGATAATCACCCTAAATGTAAATGGTCTGAATGCACCAATCAAAAGACATAGAGTCACTGAATGGATAAAAAAACAAGACCCAACTCTATGCTGCCTACAAGAGACTCACTTCAAATCCAAAGACATACACAGACTAAAAGTGAAGGGATGGAAAAGATATTTGATGCAGTTAATAGGGAAAAAAAACAGATGTTGCAGCACTTGTACCAGACAAAATAGACTTCAAAACATAGAAAGTCACAAGAGACAAAGAAGGAAATTACATAATTATAAAGGGATCAATCAAAAAGAGGATATAACCATTATAAACATCCATGCAGCCAACACAGGAGCACCTACATATGTGAAACAAATACTAACGGAAGTAAAAGGGGAAATGGAATGCAATGTATTCATTCTAGGAGACTTCAACACACCACTCACTCCAAAGGACAAATCAACCAGACAGAAATTAAGTAAGGAGACAGAGGCACTGGACAACACATTAGAACAGATGGATCTAATAGACATCTACAGAACGCTACACCCCAAAACAGCAGTATACACGTTCTTCTCAAGTGCACATGGAACATTTTCAAGAATAGATCATATACTGGGCCACAAAAGAGCCTCACTAAATTAAAAAAGATTGAAATTGTATGCATCAGTTTCACAGACCACAAAGGTATGAACCTAGAAATAAACTAGCCAAAGAAAACAAAAAAGCCCACAAACACATGGAGGCTTCACAGCATGCGCCTAAATAACCAATGGATCAATGACCAAATAAAAACAGAGATCAAGCAATATATGGAGACAAATGACAACAACAATTCAACACTGCAAAACCTGTGTGATGCAGTCAAGGCCGTGCTAAGAGGGAAGTATACTGCAATACAGGTTTACCTCAGGAAAGAATAAAAGTCCCATAAGAACAGTCTAAACTCACAATTAATGAAACAAGAAGAAGACAAATGAGGCCCAAAGTCAGTAGACGGAGGGACATAATAAAGATTAGAGCAGAAATAAATAAAATCAAGAAGAATAAAACAATAGAAAGAATCAATGAAAGCAGGGGCTGTTTCTTCAAGAAAATTAACAAAATAGATAAATGCCTAACCAGACTTATCAAGAAAAAAAGAGAGCCTACACACATGAACAGAATCAGAAATGAGAAAGGAAAAATCACTATGGACACCACAGAAATACAAAGCATTATGAGAGAATACTATGAAACATTAAATGGTAACAACCTGGATAACCTAGAAGAAATGGACAACTTTCTAGAAAAATACAACCTTCCAAGGCTGACCCAGAAAGAAACAGAAAATCTGAACAGACCAATTGCCAGCAACGAAATTGAATTGGTAATCAAAAACTACCTAAGAACAAAACTCCTGAACCAGATGGCTTCACCGCTGAATTTTATCAAACATTTAGTGAGGACCTAATAGCCATTCTCCTTAAAGTTTTCCAAAAAAGTAGAAGAGGAGGGAATACTCTCCAACTCATTCTATGAGGCCAGCATCACTCTAATACCAAAACCAGGCCACACACCACAAAAAAAGAAAATTACAGACAAATATCCCTGATGAACATAGATGCAAAAATACTTAACAAAATATTAGCAAAACAAATTCAAAAATACATCAAAAAGATGATGATCCATCATGATCAAGTAGGATTTATCCCAGGGATGCAAGGATGATACAGTATTAGAAAATCCATCAACATCATCCACCACATCAATAAAAAGAAGGTCAAAAATCACATGATCATCTCCACAGATGCCAAAAAAGCATTTGAAAAAATTCAACATCCTTTCTTGATAAAAACTTTCAACAAAATGAGTATAGAGGGGAAGTACCTCAACACAATAAAGGCCATATATGACAAACCGACAGCCAACATCATACTTAATAACAAGAAGCTGAAAGCTTTTTCTTTAAGATTGGGAACAAGACAGGGATGCCCACTCTACCCATTTTTATTCAACATGGTACTGGAGGTCCTCGCCACAGCAATCAGACAACACAAAGAAATAAAAGGCATCCAGATTGGTAAAGAAGAAGTTAAACTGTTTGCAGATGACCTGACCTGATATTGTACATAAAAAACCCTAAAGACTCCACTCCAAAACTACTAGATCTAAAATCTGAATTCAGCAAAGTTGCAGGATACAAAATTAATATGCAGAAATCTGTTGCATTCCTATACACTAATGATCAACTATCAAATCAGGAAAACAATTCCATTCACTATTGCATCCAAAATAATAAAAAAACCTAGGAATAAACCGAATGAAGAAAGTGAAAGACCTATACTCTGAAAAGTACAAGAAACTCATGAGAGAAATTAAAGAAGATACCAATAAATGGAAACACATCCCGTGCTCATGCATAGAAAGGATTAATATTGTCAAAATGGCCATCCTGCCTAAAGCAATCTACAGATTCAATGCAATCCCTATCAAAATACCAATAGCATTCTTCAACGAACTAGAGATAATAGTTCTAAAATTCATATGGAACCACAAAAGACTCTGAATAGCCAAAATAGTCCTGAGAAGGAAGAATAAAGCTGTGGGGATTTCCCTCCCCGACTTCAAGCTCTACTACTGAGCCACAGTAATCAAGACAATTTGGTACTGGCACAAGAACAGACCCATAGACCAATGGAACAGACTAGAGATCCCAGATATAAACCCAACCATATATGGTCAATTAATATACGATATGGACATATAATGCGGAAATGACAGCCTCTTCAACAGCTGGTGTTGGCAAAATATGGACAGCTACATACAAGAAAAAGAAACTGGATTATAGTCTATCCTCATACACAAAAGTAAACTCAAAATGTATCAAAGACCTTAATGGAAGTTATGAAACCATAAAATTCTTAGATGACCACATAGGCAAAAACCTTCTTAATATAAACATGAGCAACTTTTTTCTGAATGATCTCCTTGAGCAAGAGAAACAAAAGCACAAATGGACACATGGAACTACATCAAACTAACTTCTTACAGTAAAGGGCACCATCAACAGAAAAAAAGGCATCCTACAGTATGGGAGAATATATTTGTAAATGACATATCCGACAAGGGCTTAATATCCAAAACATATAAATAACTCACACACCTCAACACCCAAAAAGCAAATAACCCGTTTAAAAAAATGGTTGGAGGATATGAACAGACAATTCTCCAAGGAAGAAATTCAGATGGCCAACAGGCACATGAAAAGATACTCCACATCACTAATCATAGGGAAATGCAAATTAAAACCACAATGAGATATCACCTCACACCACTTAGGATGGCCAGTATTAAAAAGACTAAGAACAGCAAATGCTCTTGAGAATGTGGAGAAAGGGGAACCCTCCTACACTGCTGGTGGAAATGCAAATTAGTTCAACCATTGTGGAAAGCAATATGGAGGTTCTTCAAAAAAGTCAAAATAGAAACGCCATTTGACCTGGGAATTCCACTCCTAGGAATTTACCCAAAAAATATAATTTCTCAGATTCATAGAGACATATGCACCCCTATGTTTATTGCAGCACTATTTATGGTAGCCAAGATATGGAAGCAACCTAAGTGTCCATCAGTAGATGAATATCTATAGAAGAGGTGGCACATCTACACAATGGAATACTAGTCAGCCATAAGAAAGAAACAAATCCTACCATTTCCAACAACATGGATGAAGTTGGAGGATATTATGCTGAGTGAAATAAGCCAGGCAGAGAAAGACAAGTACCAAATGATTGATTTCCCTCATTTGCGGAGTATAACAACAAAGCAAAACTGAAGGAACAAAACAACAACAGACTCAGAGACTCCAAGAAGGGACTAGCGGTTACCAAGCGGGATGGGTGGGGGAGGGCGGGGGGGGAGGGAGAAGGGGGTTGAGGGGTGTTATGTTTGGCACACATGGTGAGGGGGGATCATGGGGAAGACAGTGTACCACAGAGAAGGCAAATAGTGACTCTGTGGCATCTTACTATACTGTTGGGCGGTGACTGCAGTGGGGTATGTGGGGACACGATAACATGGGTGAATGTAGTAACTACATTGTTTTTTCATGTGAAACCTTTATAAGAGTGTATATCAATAATACCTTAAAAAACAAGGGGAAAATTTTTTCTACTCCTTTCCTTCTCTCTTCTCCTTCTAAGACTCCTATAATGTGGATGTTAAGACATTTGATGTTGTCCCAGAGCTCTTTTATCCTATCCTCACCTTTTAAAATTCTTTCTTCCTTGTGCTGTTCAATTTGAGTACTTTCCATTTCTCCATCTTCCACGTCACAAATCCATTCTTCTGCCTTCTCTAGTCTTTTGTACCTTCTCTTCTATGTATTTTTTATCTTATCTACTGAAGTCTTCATTTCTGATTGGTCCTTTTTTAGGCTTTCTATCTCTTTGTTGAGGTATTCCTTCAGTTTCACTATTATTTTCTCAATCTCAGTGAGTCTCTTTATAACCATTGCTTTACCTTCTTCATCAGGTTAAGTCTATGTTATTTAGGGTTTTTATGTTGTTGTTATTTTTATGTTGTTCGGAGCATATTCCGCTGTCTCTTCATTTTGTATGACTTTCTGTGCTTCATTCTACAAATTAGTTGAAAGGGCTTGCTCTTCCTCTCTTGTAGGATTAGCCTTGTATAGGACAGTCCCCTGTGTAGATTGAATGTACATTGTGATTTTGGCAAGCTGGAGGCCAAGGAAGTGTGATAGGGGCTTTTCCTGACGCTAGGGCTCCCAGGGATGGTCCCAGGGATAAGGGTTTGGGGACCAATTGGAGGGGCCCTTGGGTGGGTACCTAGGGATTCTGCACTGGTGGGAGGAGGGTTGGGGGTGCACTTCAGGTAACTTCCAGATTGATGCCAGCTAAGTCCTCTTTTCCTCCTCATCTGTATACCTGTGTGTGCTCTGGGCTGCTGGAAGCCCCCCTGGAGAACTGCTGCATGATCTCTCTGGTAGTATGGAGTCAAGTTCCATGCACTTTCCACCTTAGCTTCTGCATGCTTGGGCTATTCCTAGGAGTTCCTGCTGGTGGCTGGGGTCAGGCACTGTGTTTGTGCATTCTCCCTTGGCCTGAGTGCTCTGGGCTGCTCTAGGAAATTCCTGCATTGGCACCCACTCTGGCCTGCTGGTGGCTGGGGTCAGGCACCATGTACACATATTCCTCCATGACCCCCATGTGCTCTGGGCTGCTCTGGAGAGTTCCCACCTCAGCCCCTACTGTGTTCTTCTGGTGGTCAGAGATCATGCCCTGCACTCACATTCCCCAGTGGTGTTCTGGGGAGTTGCCTCTGCAGCACCAGCCTGCAGATTTGTGCACAAGCCTGTAAGCCAGAAAACTTCTGGTTCTGCTAATGGGGGCTGATCCAGTGGATAACAGTCAGCAAGATGGGACTGCTGGGTCTCCTGCAAGCATGCCTGGGTATGGGTGGAGGTCAGCGAGCTGCCTAGACCAAGTCTGAGATTGGTGTGTGTGCCCAGATTATGCTCTTGGCTGCACTAAGATGTGTGGAAGGAGCACAAAAAATGATGCTGGCTGGCTCTTCCAATCCCAAATTGCCTCCAGTGTTTTCCTTGCCAAGCAGTGCATATTTTGTTCTGAAACTTAGGTTCTTTCATTTTGGTCTAGTCAGATTTTAAACTGACAAATATATATATTTTTCCTGCACCTCAAGGCAGGGAGTCCATGCCTGGCTCTCTCAGAGATATCTCTCTTCCTCTACTCTGCTAGTCACTGTGCTGGGGGTGGGGTTCCCATGGTTAACCTGTCTCTCTGCCTCTTCTGCTGTTTTTTTTTCTTTTTTATGTGATCATTCTGTCCCTGGTTGTATAGAAAGTATTCAGTTCAGTCTCCATTCTTCTTCGGGGTGATATGCTCTATGGGTAGGTATAGATTTGTTGTATAGGTGTGAAAAAGTGGATTCAGGCTCACTCTATTCTTCCCATTTCCTAATTTATTTAAATATCAAAACTTCTTACACTACATTTAATGTTTACAAATCACAACTCTTTTGATATATATAGGGTGGGGCTCATTTATTTTCACCTGCTGACTTGTATCATAATGTGTAAGTACATCACATTGTATTTATCTATTCTCCTGTTGAGTTGTTGCCAATGTTTTGGTTCTATAAACAATTCTACAAATATTTGTATACATGTCTCCTGGAAGATAATGCTGAAGAATTTCTTGGTATATGTTTGATGTAAAATTGAGAATAAGATGTGTACATGTTTAACTTTATTTTAGGCCAAATTATTTATCATGGTGGGTGGTTATATGAATTCTTGTTATTTATATTCTTATAATACATGTTATTAATTAATCTTTCCATTTCAATTTTTTAAAATAATTCTAGTAAGGACAAAATGACAATGATGGTTAATTTGAAATTTTATGTTTATATTTTTAGATGTATTTTTTCTTCTATGTAACTACTGTTTATATTTTCTCATTTTCAGGAGCAGTATGTATTTTAACATCTTGATTTTTAGGTATCATTTATATGGTCTGAATATTAATCCATTCTTGGTGTGTAGTTTGCAGTTGACTTCTCCTAGGTAATGTTTTAAAGCTTATAAAAAATGTGACATGAGTAATTATACTCCTTTGCAGTTCCCCATATACTGAAAATAACACTGAAAGGATGATGATGACATTTTATGACATTTTTAAGGAAGAAAAAAATCTGCTTAGAGGTGAAAGATCATTCCAAAGTCAGTCAGATGTTTTTGAAATCCTATTATGTTCTAGGCCATGCTTTTTGTTATGCTTTAAAACACATCATTTTTAGAACACTTCCCTTTAGAACACATACTTTTTTCTTGTATGAAAGTATCCAATGGTATTTTTTTTTACCCTTTGGGATATTTGACAGATTAATTTAGTCTCTTGATTTTGGATTTGGGTCCCCTTAGTTATTTCCTATTTGCACCTGAGCAAGTAAAATCACTGAATTTGTAACCAAAACACATAACAGATCAGTGAAATCTGTAGTTACATGTATAACACAAAACTATAAAAGCACATACATTTAATGGTCACTTGATTTGTGTCAGAGCTATTGAAACAAAATCCAATTACAATTAAAAATATTATATTTACCATGAAAATTGGATCATTATTTACCCCAAGTAACACCCAATAATCAATCCATTCTTTAGTGCAGCATTCCAGCGCAAGATGAATAAAGACTATGTATGAACTGGGTTGACCAGTGTACGACCAGAAATGCCTACTTTTACCCAAAACTTCTGAACTTTAATAGAAAATAGATGAAAAGAGCAGTGAAACATTTTTCCATTAACGAAAATGTTATTTTAAGTAAAAATAAATGAATTATACATTATAACTATGTTCTTCATGCCAAAGTTTATTATATACTCTAAAGGAAACAAAAAAGTTTAAGAATTTGCACCAGGTAGGTCAATATCAGAGCTCACATATTTTTAATAAAACAAGCTATTGTGTGTTTGCAGTTGTTTATGTGGCTCCTTCATATGGTGAGCAGCTGGGAGTTATGCAACATCAAGTTTATGAAATATTGTCCTACATAATTCCCAATGTCCTCCTTATGCAAAATAACATAGCAGAAGCAGAGTTATGAATTTAAGCCTTAGATGAATAATAAATTTTAATGCATCCTGAGGGTTCTACAACAATGCCAGAATACCTGAATTATTCTTAAGAGCTCTAAAACTGAGTGATTGAAAGTCTCAAAGTTGCTTCAAAGGGATATGGGATGTCAATGGTACTGTAGGCTATATGGAAAAGCATGCATTATGGAAACAGACCTGACTTTGGGTTTTAATTTTCCTTCTTACTAGCTGTGTAGTTCATTTTTGTGTGTAAAATAAGATAGTCAATACTAGTCTAGATAAGGCTGCAGTAACAAACAAGGCCCAAACTGAGTGGCTTATAAAAAGAAACGTTTTTTCTTATGCTGTATGTTTGTCATAAATTGATGTACCTTTTGTGTGCTCTCCATTGTATCTGCTTGCTCTGTGACACAGCCCAGTACAAAAACCACTGCCTCATAAGTTGTTAGTTGAAATAGAGGGAAAGAGCTCCCACAAATAAATAGTTCCATACAGAAGTGACACCTGTCACCTTCACTCAACAATGTATTGACTAGCAGTCATTATATAGTCTGACCTACTCATGGTGGAGTCTAAAAGAGCTCTCTAACCATGTGACCAAAAAGCAAAGATCTAGAAATCCAAAGATCCAGCAGCATGAAAGATTACCACAGGATTGCTGAAAATTTACCAATAATCTGCTTAAACTTTTAGCATGGTGTTTATGAAATATAAGAGTAAGTATCTGGAAACATTCTTCATTAAGGGTTAGTACTGAACATACAATACCGGTATTACAAAGAAAGAATAAAATGACATCACCTATGAGCAAATTTGTTTATACTTTATGTTGTTTCTTTGGTGAATGTATTTTAAAATATATAAAACATATCTTTTAAAACTTTTAAATGTTTCATTTTTAAATATCACTGACTTGTCACGATTATTCAGCTAATATGAAATCGAGAAATTAGTCAGAAAATCAAAGGACTTATGTTTTCAGATACTATTTGGATCTTCTCCAAATTATTAAATATGGTAGGAAAATTTTGATAGAAAGTTTGAATTAATGATTTAAATGAAGAGAATCAAACAATAAATTTTATAGTTTAACTCTAAAAATTTTTGATAGAATTCAAACTAGAACATTAATTTTCTTTCCCCAGGGCATTCTGATAAGAGCAAAGAAATAGCTTCTTTCATATTCTCTCATTGTTTTTGCTGGTAGAGATAGAATAACCACAAACATGTTCAGATTTCTACAAGTTCTGTGCTTTCTAGACTGTCCCATACAGAATAGTAAATATGATATTAAAATTCCTATAATGAGCAAAGAAAATTTATTGCTATATTTCCAAATTACTGTGAGACTATCAAAAGCACACTTTAATTATTCCATTTGTATATACTGATTATCCAAAGCAAAAAGTTATCTTTATATCAGAAAGTAAGAGCCATGAAAGAGATCGGGAAAAAAAATTTTAGCTATTCATGGGAATAAATGATTCTTGAAAAATATTTGTGTTCCAATTTTGACCTCCAGGTACATCAGTAACTCATAATCCAAAAAAGATAATCACACTTTATCTAAAAGGTGTTAAGAATACAGACTTGTATTATCATAAATCAGATGTTATACCCAACCTCTAAGTAAGCAAACCTCCTCACAAATGTAATTGATTAGAAGAATGTTAAGTCTCCATGTATTTGTGAGCCGTTTTGATTTCTTTCTAAAATTTATTTCTACTTTTATACCTTTGTGATCTGAGAAGTTGGTTGGTAGAATTTCAATATTTTTGTATTTATTGAGGTTCTTTTTGTGGCCTAGTATGTGGTCTATTCTGGAGAATGTTCCATGTGCACTTGAGAAGAATGTGTATCCTGTTTCTTTTGGGTGCAGAGTTCTGTAGATATCTGTTAGGTCCATCTGTTCTAGTGTGTTGTTCAGTGCCTCTGTGTCTTTACTTATTTTCTGTCTGGTTGATCTGTCCTTTGGAGTGACTGGTGTGTTGAAGTCTCTTAAAATGAATGCATTGCTGTCTATTTCCTCCTTTAATTCTGTTAGTATTTGTTTCACATATGCTAGCGCTCCTGTGTTGGGTGCATATATATTTATAATGGTTATATCCTCTTGTTGGACGGACCCCTTTATCATTATGTAATATCCTTCTTTATCTCTTGCTACTTTCTGGGTGGGGGAGTGCGTGGGTCCCGATGGGACGCAGCTCCGTATCTTACCCGCCTCGCTGGGTGCCTAGTCCTCTCAGGTGTAGATGCAGGCTGTGTGCTGTCCTGTATCTTCTGGTCTCTTTTTTAGGAATAATTGTATTTGTTGTATTTTCATAAATACATATGGTTTTGGGAGGGGATTTCCACCGCCCTGCTCACGCCGCCATCTTCCCAGAAGTCCGTTCTTATATTTCTGAAAGGGTTTATGCATAAACTATGTCTTGCTAATCCTATCACAGTTTGCTAGATGACTTTAGTATTCACACGAAAATGAATTGGAATTCATACATTTAGTAAACGGAAAAAATTGTTACCCAGATTTCTGGGTCTAATTTCAGAATTTCCCTATTGCTGCACAAGTCTGTCTCTTAAAGGCAATATATGGTTTTATTTAAAAATGAATAAAATTTTACATTTTATTACACTGTAATAAAAATGAAATTATTTACAGTGAATATTTACAATGAATTGTTTGCAGTTGTTTATGAGTATTTCTATATACATTCCTTGGGTTGGATTTGTAAGGTTTAATTTTCAAAAGCATGTGTATAAAAAAGGATAATCTTTAATGGAACTTGGGGTGAATTACTTCGTAACTAAAGAATGCTCATAATTAACAACTTTTAAAGCCTTCTACATGTAGATTTGCAATATGGGATCCCAAAGTCACACAATATAACATAACATTTTATTTTATACTGTAAGTAAAATAATTCATATAAAACGTAAAAGTGGGCAACTTGTGTTTTTCTACTTAAGCAACAGAATCATGAAGGAGAAATAAGAATGATGATGGCCAGCATCTCTAAAGCAAATAAAAGAGTAAGTGAAATATTTAGGAAAACTGTCAGTTTTAAAATTATTCTTATCATCTGTTATCCCAAATTGAGGAGAATTGATTATTTTTTATATAATTTATTTTATTATCATTAATCTACAGTTGCATGTGCAATATTATGGTGATTACACTACCCCCTTCGTCAGGTCCCCCCCACCAACCCCATTACCATCACTGTCCATCAGTGTAGTGAGATGCTATAGAATCACTACTTGTCTTCTCTGAGTTGTACAGCCCTCCCCGTGCCCCCCCAACATTACATCTGCTAATCGTAATGCCCCTTTTTCCCCCTTGTCTCTCCCTTCCCACCCATCCTCCTCAGTCCCTTTCCCTTTGGTAACTATTAGTCTGTTCTTGGGCTCTGTGAGTCTGCTGCTGTTTTGTTCCTTCAGTATTTTTTCTTTGTTCTTATACTCCATATATGCAGAGATAATGATTCACTAAAAGATGGAATAAAATAAAGTGATGAGATGTTTTTACATTAAAAACAAACAAAAAGTTACAGTGACCAAGAAAATGCTCATCAGATCAGTTACTTCATGGCTGCTCCATTTCAACTCCCACGTGACATTTGGTATTTTTTTATCTTCACACATTACAGTCTTAAACCTATGACCTTTCATGGAGTTCAGCAGAATCAGAATTTATTGCTAGAAAGATAAAGGGATGATTCAGTTTTCCAAATATGGCTTGGATAAAGTCAAGGGAATATATCACTGACCTAAAAACTCAAACGGAGAGCATCTTCAGTGAGTTTCCCTTCCATGATATAAAAAGGAAGAACATCGGTGATCAGTATTGATGATTAAAATAATTTTTTGTCTGAAAATTTTTTCTATTTATAAATCCCACAGTGTGAGCCTAACTGGGATTTAAAAATCAAATGACTCATAACATTTCAAAATTTCTTAAGCCCAGAGAATAGTGAGTCACCACAGACTGAATTTTTTGTCTATTTTGTAGTCCCCACTACTGCTCTCCAAGTGACTAGCGAATGGAAGCCAGCAAAAGAAAGCACATTTATGTTTATCTCCAGCTAATAAGCAACAGAACCAAGAGCTAAATTTGGTTCTAAATTTTTTTTTTCAAAAAATGGAAATAAATAATGGAGGTTAGCAAGTAAGGCTAATAAATTAAGATTACTAGCCGAAGGTCAGGTCACGTGGCTAAGGTCACATACATTCTTCAATTTAAGGAAAGCAGGCTTAGTAGCCTGAGAACAGGAGCTTTAGAAAAGAAATATCTGTGTTTGAGTTGCATTTCTGCCATTCACTTACCATGAACATGGGTAATTCATCTTAAATCTCTTAGTTTCCTGACTATAGAAGTGCATAATAAAACCAATTTCACAGAGATGTCAGATTTAAGTGGCTTAATCTATTGCAGTGTTTTAAAAAATACCTAGCACAAAATAATCAACTATTCAATAAATCTTAGCTATTTTGAATACTGCATACTCCCCCGGAGGATGGAAAAATGTAAGATGTGCTAAAGACAATGAAAACCTTTTGATTAGTCCACTTCTATTAATAGACACCTAATCTGAAGGCTTTTGGGAAAAAAATGAGAACAAAATACCAATGATTTTAATAAGAAATTAACCCATTTACGTACAAACTTGAGTTCATTCTTTCTAAAATGTTTATTTAGTTACATAGTCATGACACTAATGGTTTTTCTGTAAACCAGTGTTAGTGGAACTGAACATAGTATGAGGTAAATGTTGATTTTGCTAGACAATAGTTATTATGGACCTAATCATATTCCAAAAATTACTGCACACTTTTTGTGGAAAATCTGAAGTGCAGAAAGGAGAAAATTATTCTCATTTATTATGGCCATTTTTTAAAACTATTTATGTTTTTCATGAGCATTTTCCCATGTCATTAAATTGTCAAGAAAATCTTCATTTTTAATAGCTGTATAATGAATCCAATGACTTCTGAAAACTATTTACAACTTGCTTAGAAGCCTCTTTGAATTTTAGTTTCTTTGTCTGAAGCATGGTGATGATAAGAACAGTCACCCCAAAGCTTATTGGGAGGACTAAATGAAGCAATACTTTTGGAAAAGCTGGAATAATAAACTAGAAAGCACTGTTCAAATGTTAATTATTCTTAGTCTGTTAAGCCAATAAGGAGGGGAAAATGTGATTGGGTGGATATTGGCATGAAAGAAAAAGCTCTGATTGCTATTTCATAGCACTTTCCTACTTCAAGAGGAGGAGGAATGGTTTTCATATTGTTTTTTGCTTATGAATGAATGTTGCTACCATATAACTAGAATTAACCCTCCATAAATATAGAAAGTAGAAGAAAAGTCAAAGTCTGTAAGTAGACAGAGAATAAGAATTCAGATTTACATCACATGGTCACTCCGTTTCAAGAATTTAAAGATATTAAACCAGATTCATTGAAATATTTAAAAATACTCATAACTTAATTCCTTGAATGTTTTGAGATGTATTTTGCTTTAAAGAACATCAAAAAGCAGGGATCATCCTATCCTTACTCTTGCATTTCTTTGTTTTTACTAAATTTACTAATCAAAAATAGTCATTTTGGGGGAAATATTTTAATTTCATGAATATGGGTGAATGTTCCACCAAAGAGTTTGTTCTCTCAAAAATCTTTTGACAGTGTTCCTCTCATAGTAAAATAAAAAAAATACAGCGGTTTTTGGTCTACTACTTGTGTAGTTATGCTTCCAAATGTTGAACTATGTTAGATAGCCACACACCAAGTTTTATTATCATGTAGAACTACCTGCTTTATCTTAGTGAATTTCAATGTGACTAAAGACAATTCTTGTGTACCAAACGCAAATCATATGTATGCTTTGGGCTGAAAGAGGAGACCTGAGTTTAACTACCAGTTCTGCTACCTATCTGGAAAATGACCAAAATAAGGAGTCTCAGCTTCAGTTTCTATTTTTGTAAAATAAATTATATGATAGCTACCTACCTCTATAATTGTAGAATCCTTATTGTACATCCCAATCAAAAGGATGCAAATCCTTATTTTACATCATTTAAGTTTGCAGGGATTGCTTATACTGCAAATCAAATCCCATCTCATGTATACAAACCTGTTTTGTCATTTAAAACAGAATTTATTGCACAGCTTTCCCTGTCTTTCCCCACCTTAAACATGTATCATATGTTTTTCTGATTTACGTGGTCCTCACTGAACTTCTTTAAATGTTCCCCATGTTTCTTTCATCACCACCATCTTTTCTTTCTCTAAACTTTCTTCTTTTCAAGAGACATAAAAATATGTTACAAATGTAAGCTGGAATTGGCTTAATTTTCTGACATTACAACTTAGTTCTCATGAAGATTGCTCATATTAACTCAACATCTCTCTGCGGTTTGTGTTAAAAAATCATGGTGAAAGATAAAATGATGATTTTTTTCCTGCTATTCTGAATATTTCAGAAGAGAAAATTAAGGGATGATATACAGAGAAAGCAATGCTGTTCTGAACATCACATGTTTATATTCCATTTGGGGATATCTGATTTATAGAGGCCAAACAATTAAGAAACAAGGAAACCTCACACACACAGTTAATGAGTCAACACACATTTATAGACTGGCTAATAAGTAGCAAGCCAACTGCTCAACTGTGGGCGCAGATGAAGATGCTAGGAGTTTAGAACAGAGAGTAACTATGTGATCTTCTAGCTTCCAATTTTTGTTTTAAACATTATGGGTTAATATGAAGAATGTTTGTTGTGTTGGCCAGAGATCAAATCTGTTAACTGCGAAGACTGCTAGGTTTCTAAAATGAACTCTGTTATAAAGGCAGAAAACCCAGGATGCAGCAAAAATGGAGAAAACGTGTGAGACCACATTCATTCATTGAGACCTCACTGTCTGAATAAGTACTCGCACCTGAAGAACTTCCAAAGGAGACAAATGTGAACCTGTTAATTCAGAAAAAAATCCCAGAAATAGTAGCATTGATTTGGTTTCAATAACCTCATGCTCTTCCGAGGTACAGATTGTTACAATAATTTATTAGGTTTTACCATATTCCTTTTATCCTTTCCCAAATGATTTTTAAGTCATATTATTACATGAATTCAAATTAATTTTGTTGTGATTATTTTTTGGATACTAACAACCCTAAAATGTTCTGTAAGAGCAGAGTTAGTTGCATCCAGATTGGTAAAGAAGAAATCAAATTGTCACTATTTGCAGATGACATGATATTGTACATAAAAAACCTTAAAGACTCCACTCCAAAACTACTAGAACTAATATCTGAATTCAGCAAGGTTGCAGGATACAAAATTAACACATAGAAATCTGTTGCTTTCCTATACACTAACGATGAACTAACAGAAAGAGAAATGAGAAAAACAATTCCATTCACAATTGCATCAAAAAGAATAAAATACCTAGGAATAAACCTAACGAAGGAAGTGAAAGACCTGTACTCTGAGAACTACAAGACACTCCTAAGAGAAATTAAAAAGGACACTAACAAATGGCTATTCATCCCATGCTCTTGGCTAGGAAGAATAAATATTGTCAAAATGGCTATACTACCTAAGCAATATACAGATTCAACACAATCCCTATCAAAATACCAACAGCTTTCTTCAATGAACTCGAACAAATAATTATAAAATTCATATGGCACCGCAAAAGACCCCGAATAGCCAAAGCAATCCTGAGAAGGAGGAATAAAACAGGGGGAATTACGCTCCATGACTTCAAGCTCTACTACAAAGCCACAGTAATCAAGACAATATGGTATTGGCACAAAAACAGATCCACAGATCAGTGGAATAGAATAGAAAATCCAAACATCAACCCAAACACAGTCAATTAATATTTGATAAGGGAGCCTTGGATATACATTGGGGAGATGACGGCCTCTTCAGCAGCTGGTGTTGGAAAAACTGGACAGCTACATGTAAGAGAATGAAACTGGACTACTGTCTAACCCCATACACAAAGGTAAACTCAAGGTGGATCAAAGACCTGAATGTAAGTCATGAAACCATAAAACTCTTAGAAAAAAGTATAGGCAAAAATCTCTTGGACATAAACATGAGCGACTTCTTCATGAACATATCTCCCGGGCAAGGGAAACAAAAGCAAAAATGAACAAGTGGGACTATATCAAGCTGAAAAGCTTCTGTACAGCAAAGGACACCATCAGTAGAACAAAAAGACATCCTACAGTATGGGAGAATATATTCATAAATGACGTATCCGATAAGGGGTTGATATCCAAAATATATAAAGAACTCACGCACCTCAACAAACAAAAAGCAAAGAGTCCAATTAAGAAATGGGCAGAGGACATGAATAGACACTTCTCCAAAGAAGAAATTCAGATGGCCAACAGGCACATGAAAAGATGCTCCACATCACTAATCATCAGAGAAATGCAGATTAAAACCACAATGAGATACCACCTCACACCAGTGAGGATAGCCAACATCCAAAACAGAAACAACAACAAATGTTGGTGAGGATGTGGAGACAATGGAACCCTCCTACATTGCTGGTGGGAATGCAAATTAGTTCAACCATTGTGGAAAGCAGTATGGAGGTTCCTCAAAAAACTCAAAATACAAATACCATTTGACCCAGGAATTCCACTCCTAGGAATTTAAGAATGCAGCAGCCCCGTTTGAAAAAGACAGATGCACCCCTATGTTTATCGCAGCACTATTTACAATAGCCAAGAAATGGAAGCAACCTAAGTGTCCATCAGTAGATGAATGGATAAAGAAGAAGTGGTACAAATACACAATGGAATATTATACAGCCATAAGAAGAAAACAAATCCTCCCATTTGCAACAACATGGATGGAGCTAGAGGGTATTATGCTCAGTGAAATAAGACAAGCCGAAAAAGACAAGTACCAAATGATTTCACTCATATGTGGAGTATATGAACTAAGATAAAAAAACTGAAGGAACAAAACAGCAGCAGACTCACAGAACCCAAGAACGGACTAATAGTTACCAAAGGGAAAGGGACTGGGGAGGATGGATGGGAAGGGAGGGACAAGGGGGAAAAAGGGGCATTACGATTAGCAGATGTAATGTTAGGGGGGCACGGGGAGGGCTGTACAACCCAGAGAAGACAAGTAGTGACTCTATAGCATCTCACTATGCTGATGGACAGTGACTTTAATGGGGTTGGTGGGGGGGACCTGATGAAGGGGGTAGTGTAATCACCATAATATTGCACATGTAATTGTAGATTAATGATATCAAAATAAACTTAAAAAATGAGCAGAGTTAGTCCAACTAACCTTGGGTTGATACAGAAGGAATCGGTCTGAGTGCTTTAGAAGCAGTGTTAGCAGAAGCTGATTGTTTGCTATTTGTTGAGCAGACAACCACAGATGTTCATTTCAATTGCTGAATTGAGAATTGCTCCCGTGTTTCTTCTTCCCTAGCCTTCAAGTTCACACATGCTCTATGAAAAGTAGAGCTAGCCACGTTTATACAGACCAAGAGAATCTTTAGGCTCTATTATTTGTCCTCTGGTTCAACAACCCTCTTCCTACTTGTGTTTTCTTGTTTCTATCTACATGGATTTTTGTCTATCTTTGCCTTGAAATTTATAAATAACTTAGATTTGCTACTCAGATTTTAGTTTTGGGTTTATTTTTGCATATTGCTCCTCTGGACCACCTTTTAGTGGCCTGCGCTGTGACACCCAGGCAAAACCCTCAGCATGTCTCCCGCAGGTGCACTCCATTCAGCAGAACTCCAGCTCGTCTAGACTTAGGGAATTGGACAGGTCTGATCCAGCACTGTGCTTTACCTAGGAGTGCCCCATGGAGCCTGAGGTGATAAAAAAAATTATCCCTTCCTACTTTTTCCTAAGATCTAACAGTTACATGTAGTCCCTAAAGTGTTTCTCAAGAGTTGTGTGCAGGATATCTCAGTGAGGCTTTTTATATGTGAAAAATAATCTCTGTAAATGAAAGACTTATAAATGGTTCTTTCCTTGTATTAATTTAACAAATTCACTAGGAAAAAATTTAAATACATTTTCTGATGTACTTTTTTGGGATCTTGAGGATTGTTAGAGAAGAACTAACTCTGAGGAACCACAATTTTGTTCTCGTCTCTGCCTTATCTCACAGTGAAATATTGGTTGATAGCTTGCTTGCTGCATTGTTTATGGACCACAGCTTTACTTTCCTCTTGATTTCTGACAATACACCTCAGTAAAGCAGACAATCTACTAAAACCCTACTCCTGTTTTGATTCCTATATAAGAAAAAATATGGATTGAATTACTTTGACCTTTTAGGTTAGAAATTTTCTCTCAGTTCTGAAGTTCATTAAATATTTTTCATTCTTTTCACAATCCAAAAAAGCATATTTAAGAAAAAATAGGCATGACTGTATTTATGGATAGCTTTCCTCATACTCATATTCTGGTATGCTGAAACACTGATATTCTTTTATTATACTTTTTGGTTATTAATAGGGAAAAATAAGGAATTCTAATTCATATTATTGCTGTTTAAGAAAAACTATATGGAGTACTAGTTGAAAATCACTGGGTATGCATGCTTTCCTGAGTTCCACAAAATACATTCCAACAGCCTATAGAAATGTCAAAGTTAATATAATCCCAAATTGAAATTATCTTCTGCCTCCATGGACCCCCTTCCTCAAGTCAGTCTTCATTCTATAATCCTTACTTTCTGTAATGGGCACTCCATCAACTTGAAGCTCTGAGTTCTCTTCAACTCTCATCACATATATTTCTTTACTATCCAACTGAATCAGTTATTAAACATAGTCAATTCAATCTCAGAATTGTTTTTTGAATCTGGCTTTTCCTATCAATCTATACTACTTCTACCTTATTCAAAATACAACTGTCTCTCGCTTAGATTATTATAATCATGCTTTTGTCATCAGAACTTCCTTTGGTCATCCATCATCCATGCAGCTACTAGATTTATCTTCTTATAAAGTACATCTCCATTCAATTATTCAGTCAGTCAGTCACTCTTTTATTCTTTCATTCAACAAATATTCAAGCAACACCATCATTGAACTTCAGTTTAATTTTACTTTGCTTTTTAGCTTGCCCATTAGAAAGTCAGAGTCACATTTGTAGCTTGTTCACCACAAATGTGTAAATTCATTAGTGACTGCATTGGTGCACTGACTTCACTGTTCATTTTATATAAGCCCCTCTGGTTGATTTTTTCTATTTGGTCTCGTCAATGTTTTGCATTATGTATAGCTTCATAATCATGATTAAGTTCTGTCACAACACAAAGCATATGCAGTCATCCATGTACATTTCCAAACCTAAACTTCAAAATCATTCTGGGTTCTTCATACCTCATAAGATAAAGTCCAAACACTTTAGCATGGCTACATTGTCTGGCCCCTACAGTTCTCCTCTAGTCACACAACCCTGTGTTCAGGAACACAGATCTTCTAAGGATTCATAGCATAAATCCTTGCTTTTCAACTTGCCATGTCTTTATATTTCTGAAGATATTTTCAAACATCCTCTGAAGAATACAACTATTTCACAAATGCAAATAAGAATTTCCTAGTATATAATAGTGTCACGTAAGTTTAAAGTGGCATAAACCACATTCTTATGACGGTTCTGATTGCACAATTGCTCACAGTGTAGTATTGTTAAAATGTGAAGATTTTAAGAATCAACTAGGACATTTGTCAAAAGTCCTGGATTCTCAGGCCTATCTAAAAGAAGATTCTAAATCATGTATCTGAAGTGAGTCCTATGGTCTGAATGTTTGTATCCCCCCAAAATTCATATGTCGAAATCTTAACATCCAATGTGACGGGTTTCAGGAAGTGGGACATCTGGGGGATGGTTAGGTCAAGCACAAATCCCTCATGGATAGGGTTAGTGCCTTTATAGAAAAGGCCTGAGGGCGATCTCTAGCCCTTTCTACCATGCATGAGAAGTCTGAAGTCAGAAAGATAGCTTTCACCAGAATGTGAGCATGCTGTCATCCTAATCTCTCACTTCCAGCTACCAGAATTATGAGGAATAAGTTTGTTTATAAGCTATGCAGCTTGTGGTATTTTGTTATAGCAGACTGAATGGACTAAGACAGTGAGGTCATAAAATCTGTATTTTAATTAAGTGACCTCAAGTATTTTTATAATCAAAAAATTTAAGAAACACATAATCTTTTCTCCTTTGATCACATCTTTCTTTCATGGACCCCTTTATCACCAGAAGACAGCAGCAGATTCAATGCTTACCCTCATTGTCATGTTGGGCTTTTACCACATTCCTCTTGAGCTAATTGAGTAAGTATACTTTCAGAATTTATTACACAGAAGAAATAATTCTATGAAATATTTTCCTAGGCACATCTTTTATATAAAGTACAGAAAATCTGACTTCAATATAAGATTACTTTAAAAGTTTTTTTTTTTTAATTTTTTAATATAATTTATTTTATTATCATTAATTTACAATTACATGTGCAATATTACGATTATTAAACTACCCCTTCATCAGGTCCCCCCCACCAACCCCGTTACAGTCACTGTCCATCAGCGTAGTGAGATGCTATAGAATCACTACTTGTCTTCTCTGAGTTGTACTGCCCTCCCCGTGCCCCCCCAACATTACATCTGCTAATCGTAATGCCCCTTTTTCCCTCTTATCCCTCCCTTCCCGCCCATTTTCCCCAGTCCCTTTCCCTTTGGTAACTATTAGTCCGTTCTTGGGTTCTGTGAGTCTGCTGCTGTTTTGTTCCTTCAGTATTTTTTCTTTGTTCTTATACTCCACATATGAGTGAAATCATTTGATACTTGTCTTTTTCGGCTTGGCTTATTTCACTGAGCATAATACCCTCTAGCTCCATCCATGTTGTTGCAAATGGGAGGATTTGTTTTCTTCTTATGGCTGAATAATATTCCATTGTGTATATGTACCACATCTTCTTTATCCATTCATCTACTGATGGACACTTAGGTTGCTTCCATTTCTTGGCTATTGTAAATAGTGCTGCAATAAACATAGGGGTGCATCTGTCCTTTTCAAATTGGGCTGCTGCATTCTTAGGGTAAATTCCTAGGAGTGGAATTCCTGGGTCAAATGGTATTTCTATTTTGAGTTTTTTGAGGAACCTCCATACTGCTTTCCACAATGGTTGAACTAATTTGCAGTCCCACCAGCAGTGTAGGAGGGTTCCCTTTTCTCCACATCCTCGCCAACATTTGTTGTTGTTTGTGTTTTGGATGTTGGCCATCCTCACTGGTGTGGGTGATATCTCATTGTGGTTTTAATCTGCATTTCTCTGATGATTAGCGATGTGGAGCATCTTTTCATGTGCCTGTTGGCCATCTGAATTTCTTCTTTGGAGAAGTGTCTATTCATGTCCTCTGCCCATTTCTTAATTGGATTATTTGCTTTCTGTTTGTTAAGGTGCATGAGTTATTTATATATTTTGGATGTCAACCCTTTATCAGATACGTCATTTATGAATATATTCTCCCATACTGTAGGATGTCTTTTTGTTCTACTGATGGTGTCCTTTGCTGTACAGAAGCTTTTCAGCTTGATATAGTCCCACTTGTTCATTTTTGCTTTTGTTTCCCTTGCCCAGGAGATATGATGAAAAGTACTCATGTTTATGTCTAATTTTTGCCTGTTTTCTTCTATGAGTTTTATGGCTTCATGACTTACATTCAGGTCTTTGATCCACCTTGAGTTTACCTTTGTGTATGGGGCTAGACAGTAGTCCAGTTTCATTCTCTTACATGTAACTGTCCAGTTTTTCCAACACCAGCTGCTGAAGAGGCTGTCATCTCCCCATTGTATGTCAAGGCACTTTTATCAAATATTAATTGACTGTATATGTTTGGGTTAATGTTTGGATTTTGTATTCTGTTCCACTGGTCTGTGGGTCTTTTTTTGTGCCAATACCAAATTGTCTTGATTACTGTGGCTTTGTAGTAGAGCTTGAAGTCAGGGAGTGTAATTCCCCGTTTTATTCCTCCTTCTCAGGATTGCTTTGGCTATTCGGGGTCTTTTGTGGTTCCATATGAATTTTAGAATTATTTGTTCGAGTTCATTGAAGAAAGTTGTTGGTAGTTTGATAGGGATTGCGTTGAATCTGTAGATTACTTTGGTAGTATAGCCAT
>JAVSCE010020968.1:0-17981 GCA_032199065.1 Smutsia gigantea
AATTTACCAGGAATAATATAAAACAAGAAGGAGATCGTGGTATCAGTTTTCTCTTTGTAATCACTAATGATTTGCTGTAGCAAGTCATTTGTGGAAACCAGAGAGTTATGAATCTTTCTCTCTCCTTTTTAAGGAAACTGGGAAAAACCCTTAGCCCAGTGTGGCTAGTAGAGCAAGTTTCTGTTCACATATTTTATGGTCTGATATTCTCTTCTGTCCTTGTTTTTTTTTTTTAATTGAAGTATTATTGTTATACACTCTTATGAAGGTTTCACATGAAAAAACAAAGTGGTTACTACATTTACCCATACTATCATGTCCCCACCCATACCCCAATGCAGTCACTGTCCTTGGGTGTAGTAAGATGTCACAGATTCACTAATTGCCTTCTCTGTGCTACATTGTTTTCCCCGTGATAACCCACACCATGTGTACTAAACAAAATACCTCTCAATCCCCATCTCCCACCCTCCCCACAAGCCCTCCCACACTCCTCCCCTTTGGTAACCACTAGTTCATTCTTGGATTCCCTGAGTTTGCTGCTATTTTCTTCCTTCAGTTTTGCTTCATTGTTATACTCCACAAATGAGGAAAATCATTTGGCACTTGTCTTTCTCTGCCTGGCTTATTTCACTGAGTGTAATATCCTCCAGCTTCATCCATGTTGTTGCAAATGGTAGGATTTGTTTCTTTCTTATGGCTGAATAGTAGTCCATTGTGTATATGTACCACCTCTTCTTTATCCATTCATCTACTGATGAATACTTAGGTTGCTTCCACATCTTGGCTATTGTAAATAGTGCTGCGATAAACACAGGGGTGCATATGTCTTTTTGAATCTGAGAAATTGTATTCTTTGGGTAAATTCCAAGGAGTGGGATTCCAGGGTCAAATGGTATTTCTATTTTTATTTTTTGAGTAACCTCCATATTGCTTTCCACAATGGTGGAACTAGCTTACATTACCACCAGCAGTGTAGGAGGGTTCCCTTTTCTCCGCATAGTTGTGTGCATTTGTTATTCTTAGTCTTTTGGATGCTGGCCATCCTTACTGGTGTGAGGGGATATCTCATTGTGGTTTTAATTTGCATTTCCCTCATGATTAGTGATGTAGAGCATCTTTTAATGTGTCTGTTGGCCATCTGAATTTCTTCTTTGGAGAACTGTCTCTTCATATCTTCTGTCCATTTTTTAATCGGGTTATGTGTTTTTTGGGTGTTAAGGCAGTAAGTTCTTTATATATTTTCGAAGTTAACCCCTTGTCAGATATATCATTTAGAAATATATTCTCCCATACTGTAGGATGCCTTTTTGTTCTGTTGATGGTGCCCGTTGCAGTACAGAAATTTTTAGTTTGATGTAGTCTCATGAGTTAATTTTTTGCTTTTGTTCCCTTGCTCGAGGAGATGCGTTAAGGAAGAACTTGCTCATGATAATATTCAGGAGATATTTTCCTATGTTGCCTTTCAAGAGTTTTATGGTTTCATGACATACATTTAGGTCCTTGATCCATTTCGAGTTTACTTTTGTGTATGGGTTTTAACAATAATCCATTTTCATTCTCTTGCGTGTACTTGTCCAGTTTTGCCAACACCAGCTGTTGAAGAGGCCGTCATTTCCCCATTGTATGTCCATGGCTCCTTTATCATATATTAATTGACAATATATGGTTGGGTTTATACCAGGACTCTCTAGTCTGTTCCATTGGTCTATGGGTCTGTTCTTGTGCCAGTACCAAATTGTCTTGAGTACTGTGGCTTTGTAGTAGAGTTTGAAGTTGGGGAGCACAATACCCCCAGCTTTATTCCTCCTTCTCGGTATTGCTTTGGCTTTTCGGGTCTTTTGTAATTCCATATGAATTTTAGAATGATTTTCTCTAGTTCATTGGAGAATGCTGTTGGTATTTTAATAGGAATTGCACTGAATCTGTAGATTGCTTTAGGCAGGATGGTCATTTTGACAATATTAATTCTTCCTATCCATGAGCATGGGATGTGTTTCCATTTGTTGGTATCTTCTTTAATTTCCCTCAAGAGTGTCCTATAGTTTTCAGAGTATAGGTCTTTCACTTCCATGGTTAGGTTTATTCCTAAGTACTTTATTCTTTTTGATGCAACTGTGAATGAAATTGTTTTCCTGATTTCTCTCTCTCCTAGTTCATTGTTAGTGTATAGGAATGCCACAGATTTAGGTGTATTAATTTTGTATCCCTCAACTTTGCTGAATTCCGATATTACATCTACTAGTTTTGGAGTGGATCCTTTCTGGTTTTTTATGTACAATATCATGTCATCTGCAAAAAGGGACAGTTCACCTCCTTTCTTGCCAATCTGGATGCCTTTCTTTGTGTTGTCTGATTGCCGTTGCTAGGACCTCCAGTACAATGTTGAATAGAAGTGAGGAGAGTGGGCATCCTTGCCTTGCTTCCAATCTGAAAGAAAAAGCTTTCAGCTTCTTGCTGTTAAATATAATGTTGGCTGTGAGTTTGTCATATGTGGCTCATATTATGTTGAGGTACTTTCCCTCTATGCCCATTTGGTTGAGAGTTTTTAGCATGAATGCATGTTGAATTTTTTCAAATGCTTTTTCAACATCTATGGAGATGATCATGTGGTTTTTGTCCTTCTTTTTGTTGATGTGGTGGATGATGATGGATTTTCGAATGTTGTACTAGCCTTGCATCCCTGGAATAAATCCTATTTGATCATGATGGATGATCCTTTTGATGTATTTTTGAATTCCGTTTGCTAATATTTTGTTGAGTATTTTTGCATCTATGTTCATCAGGGATATTGGTCTGTAATTTTCTTTCTTTTCGTGGTGTCTTTGCCCAGTTTTGGTATTAGAGTGATGCTGGCTTCATAGAATGCATTTGTAAGTATTCCCTCTTCTTCAACTCCTTGGAAATCTTTAAGGAGGATGGGTATCCGGTCTTCACTAAATGTTTGATAAAATTCAGTGGTGAATCCATCTGTTCCTGGTGTTTTTTTCTTAGGTAGGTTTTTGATTAGCAGTTCAATTTCATTGCTGGTAATTGGTCTGTCCCGATTTTCTGTTTCTTTGTGGGTCAGCCTTGGAAGGTTGTATTTTTCTAGAAAGTTGTCCATTTCTTCTAGGTTATCCAATTTGCTACCATATAATTTTTCATAGTATTCTCTAATATTTCTTTGTATTTATGTGCTGTCCGTAGTGATTTTCCCTTTCTCATTTCTGATTCTGGTTTTGTGAGTAGACTCTTTTTTTCTTGATAAGTCTGGCTAGGGGTTCATCTATTTTGTGTATTTTCTCGAACAACCAGCTCTTGCTTTCATTGATACTTTCTATTGTTTTATTCTTTTCAATTTTATTTCTGATCTAATATTTTTATATCCTCCCTTTACTGACTTTGGGTCTCATTTGTTCTTCTTTTTCTAGTTTTGTTCATTGTGAGTTTAGACTGCTCATATGGGATTGTTCTTCTTTCCTGAGTTTGGCCTGTATTGCAATATACTTTCCTCTTAGCATGGACTTCACTCCATCTCAGATTCTGCCATCTTGAATTATCGTTGTCATTTGTCTCCATATATTGCTTGATCTCTGTTGTTATTTGGTCATTGATCCATTGGTTATTTAGGAGCATGTTGTGAAGCCTCCATATGTTTGTGGGCTTTTTTGTTTTCTTTGTTTAATTTATTTCTGGTTTCATACCTTTGTGGTCTGAGAAACTGTTTGGTACAATTTCAATCTTTTTTTGAATTTACTGAGGCTCTTTTTGTGGCCTAGTATATGATCTATTCTTGAAAATGTTCCATGTGCACTTGAGAAGAATGTGTATTCTGCTGCTTTTGGGTGTAGAGTTCTGTAGATGTCTGTTAGGTCCATCTGTTATAATGTGTTGTTCAGTGTGTCTGTCTCCTTACTTATTTTCTGTCTGGTTGATCTGTCCTTCAGAGTGAGTGGTGTGTTGCAGTCTCCAAAATCAATGCATTGCATTCTCTTTCCCCTTTTAATTCTGTATTTGTTTCACATGTATAGTTGCTCCTGTGTTGGGTGCTTACATATTCATAATAGATATAACTTCGTTTTGGATTGACCCTTTTTTCATTACGTAATGTCCATCTTTGTCTCTAGTGACTTTCTTTGTTTTGAAGTCTATTTTGTCTGATACAAGTACTGCAACTCTTGCTTTTTTCTCCCCATTATTTGTGTGAAATGTCTTTTTCTATCCCTGCACTTTTAGTCAGTGTATGTCTTTGTGTTTGAAGTGAGTCTCTTGCAGGCAATATATAGATGGGTATTGTTTTTTTTATCCATTCAGTGACTCTATGCTTTTGATTGGTGCTTTCAGACCATTTACCCTTAGGGTGTTTATGGATAGGTATGTACTTAATGCCATTGCAGGCTTTAGATTTGTGGTTACCAAAGGTTCAAAGTTAACTTCCTTATTGTCTAAGAGTCTAACTTAACTCACTTAATATGCTATTACAAGCAAAATTTAAAGGTTCTTTTTTTTTCTCCTCCTATTTCCTCCTCCTCCGTTCTTTATATATTAGGTATCATATTCTGTACTCTCTGTCCATCCCTTGATTGACTTTGGTGGTATTTTATTTAATTTTACATTTGCTTAGTAATTAGCTGTTCTACTTTCTTTACTGTGGTTTTATTACCCCTGGTGACAGCTATTAAACCATAGGAACACTTCCATTTATAGCACTCCCTCCAAAATACAGTGTGGAAATGGTTTGTGGAAGGTAAATCTCTCAGCTTTTGCTTACCTGTTAATTGTTTAATCCCGCCTTCAAATTTAAATAATAATCTTGCCAGGTAAAATATTCTTGGTTCATGGCCCATCTGCTTCATTGCATTAAATACATTCATGCCACTCCCTTCTTGCCTGTAATGTTTCTGTTGAGAAGTCAGATGATAGCCTGATGAGTTTTCCTTTGTATGTGATCTTATTTCTCTGACTCCTTTTAATAGTCATTCCTTAACCTTGATCTTTGCCATTTTAATTACTATATGTCTTGGTGTTGTCTTCCTTGGGTCCTTTGTGTTGGGAGATATGTGGACCTCCATGGCATGAGAGACTATCTCCTTCCCCAGATTGGGAAAGTTCTCAGCAATTATTTCCTCAAAGACACTTTCTATCCCTTTTTCTCTCTCTTCTTCCTCTGGTACCCCTATAATGCGAATATTGTTCCGTTTGGATTGGTGACACAGTTCTCTCAATATTCTTACACTCTTAGAGATTCTTTTTTCTCTCTTTGCCTCAGCTTCTTTTTATTCCTCTTCTCTAGTTTCTATTTCATTCATCATCTCCTCCACCATATCCAATATGCTTTTAATACCCTCCATTGTGCTCTTCAATGATTGGATCTCCAACCAGAGTTCATTCTTTAGTTCTTGAATAACTTTCCGTACCTCCATGAGTGTGTTAATGATTTTTATTTTGAATTCCCTTTCAGGGAGAGTCATGAGGTTCATATCATTTAAATCTTTATCAGGTTGTATTAATAATTTTACTCTGGACCAGGTTCCTTTATCATTTCATATTTGTGTGTGGCGCCCTCTAGTGTCCAGAAGCTCTACTCTCTGGAGCTGCTCAGCCCTGGAAGCAATGTGTGGGGTTACAGGGAAGTGGTATTGGTGCCTGGCGGGAGGAAAGAGCTGTTTCCTGCTTCCTGGCTGCTATGCCTGTCTCCACTGCCTGAACCAGTGGGCTGAGCACACAGGTATAAGCCTCTGTGCTTTGCGTTTTTAGTTACTGTAGACAGATCTTCCCTCTGGCTGGCCTAACGCCAGGGTAGGGTTTCCCAGTTTGTGAGCCAGGTGGGGATGGCCAGGAGAAAGGCAGAGTAGGCTGCATATCACGGAGGGTGTTCTTGGAGTTGTGTAGGCAGCCAGGGAGCTGGAGCACCTGAAGATCATGAAAGTTCCCAATCTGCTGGGCAGAGTGCACCCAGACAATTTTGTCTACCTGTCCTTTCTCCTGAGCAGTAAGCTCTGTGCAATCTTTGCCCCTTTAGCAGCCCTCTTGCTAAGGGTTTCCTTGTTAGGAAGTCTCTCAGACTGCCCGCCTTTCTTTTGTCCCAGAGCAGCCAGATATGGATCCCTGCTTTACACAAGTTGCCAGAATCTCAGTCTCTCCAGGAATTCTGCCTGTATTAGCTTTCCAACCCACTAATTATGAGAATATCATGCAAACACCATGAAATGTAGGGTTTTGCTCCCAGTGCAGATCTCCGGAGTTAGGTATTCATCAGTCCCAGGTCTCCACTCCTTCCCTGCTGCATTTCCTCCCGCTGGTGAACTGTGGTGGGGGGAGGGCTTGGTCCTGCTGGGTACGTTACCCTGTTCTGTGAGGTCGGCTCTTGTCTCCAAGTGTTTGCAGTTTGGCACAATCGTCTTTCCTGTTGCTCTTTCAGGAGTAGTTGTATCAGTTATATTTTCATAGTATATGCTGTTTTAGGAGGAAGCCTGTGTCTCACCTCTCATGTCGTCATCTTTAATCTTCTCCCAGGAGATTACTTCTTCATCTATTTATTTTTTTTGTTATTCTTGCCTTTTCCTGTGTTGGTACTGTAACCTGAACATTAAAAATGGACCAAAAATTCTGAAGCACAGATTTCTCTGCACAGACTTTTAGGCAGGAAAATAGACGTGAGCAGGTGGAGGGAGGGTAAGGGTAGTGGAGCCCACTAAAAGGGTCTCACAGAGCTAACCAGGTAACCAGGGAACTAGAAAGGACTCACAGAGTTAATTAGTTGAAGATTCAAAGGCTTGGAATGACTTGGAATGTCTGGATGTTCCCCAGATAGGGAAAAGTCAATCAAGGACTTGTCTGCCCTACCCCATGAGTTGGAGCAGGGAAGTAAGACAAGTTCCATGCCTGCCAATTCACTTCACCTGCAAAAGGCCCAATTTATTCTTTAACTTAACCTATATACTATTTTCCCCTCATCCTCTAGCCCCTTAATCAAGTAAGTTTGTAACCAGGGTAGGAGACAGATCTCCAAGTGTAAATAAACTATGTAGACAAAAAATGTAGAACTATGAACTAGCACATTCACCTAAATAACCCTATTCTTAAGAAAAAATTTCAAAGGAATTATGAATCACCTGTATACATCATGCCTTATGCTGACTTCTACCCAGAAAAGCCCTATAAAACCACAGATCTTAAACCCTTAACTGCACCTCCTCTCTGAGGTTACTTACACTCCCCTTCCTTCAAGTGTCACTCCCTCTTGTACTTCAGATAAGTAGGAGGGGCTAGTGAGAGCTCTGTGTGACACAGATAGGACTGCAGCTGTACAATCTTGCTCTTTTGTAGCCTGCCTGAAAATCTCCCTTCTTTGCCTTTAGGAAGTTCTCAGAGCATAATCTCACTCCACCCAGTGCTCTGTGGCTCCCCCAAATCCTGGGGTGTTAGAGACTTAATTCCTATGTTCTGCCAATTCAAGCAAACACTGGATATCAGCTGACCCTGGCTTTAGAAGTTAGCAAGGGATTTGCCCAATGGCAATCAAGAGTTCTTTGAGCTTCCATTTCCTCCATGTTTTTCCTTTTTCTCTGATTTATTCAATTAAAGGTTGTGTCTGACTTGACTCTGGCCTGTTCCTCCACTGGAGTGTATTCAAATAAAACTCATTCTACTTCACTACTGTGTCTCTGCCCTTCAATTCTTTGTTGTGGTGGGGACAAAAACTGAGTAGAGTAAACTCAACCCCCAACAAGACCACAAGATATGTTCATGGAGGAGACGTATAGTAGAATCATTAAAAGGTAAAGTCTGAGAGTTAAGCTATGTATATGGCCAAGCAAAGTGTGTTCATCAAGGAGAAAGAAAACAAACCACAAGCTAGATGATGGTATGGGAGACTGAAGATTAGAAAAAAATTTAGTGAACCAAGTTAGACAGAGGCACAAACCAACAAAACAAATAAAAACAGATGTATAAAAGAACACATTTATTTTTCCTGGTGAAACAGTCTAGAGGAAGGTGTATTGGACATAGCATATTTGTAAGGATGTGAGATACATGAGGACTTTTGTCAATTTTGTTTATTCCTGTCTTCCTAAAGTCTGGAAAAGTGGCCAGCATATAATGATTGGTTATAAATACTTGTTGAAGGAATGAAAGAATGAACAAATATATGAACTAACTAAAGAAGGAAGGAAGGGAAGACACATAGTGAGGTATGGATTTTAAGTAAAATGTAACCACCATGTGGTTTGTAGATGCCAGTCATGACTTCCATATGAACAAGACCTCCTCTTTCAAGATCATGGCCCTAAGGGGTCGTAAACACATTTTGGTGTATCAGAATCCAAAATTTAAATGTCAAATGACATATTGGTTTCAGTAAATAATTCCTTATATAATTATTATTAAATTGTCTCCTTCTCTTTTCCCTTTTGCCCGTTAATTCAAACCCTGTATCAACAAGACTGCTTTATCTACTTTCAGTTTTTCTCCAATTATGTACCTCATCAATATTCATTAAATTCCTTTTGTTCCCATTTTAACCAAATAATTAGATTCTTATTATGCAATTATTGTTTGTTGTGGTTTATTCTTTTCAATTTCTTTGTTTACTTTGAGTAGACAGATGTGGATATTTGGATTATTAGTATACTACAGAGACATCAATAGTTAAACATGAGTCTCCCTCTGCAAAAGCCTGGGTATAAACTGGTCACAAATACAAAAATAAAACAACCCAGATGTATGAAGACAATACCACTAGTAGATATTGACTGTATCCTTTCCTTATGACTATGAATCTTTTCATGCAACTGATCTGACTATGGTCCACATCACACAGAGGTCATGTCCAAAGGCTGTTGTATATAAGATGTTACATATTGCACAGACTAACACTAAGAATATCTGCATTTCCTCATGATATAATCCTAATGTCTTTTTGCATAAATCAGAAATTTTTCCAAATGTTTATAGATATTGTTCAAAGTCCTAAAATAAGTACTTTGTCACTTTAGCATTGAAAAATCCTTTATCTACAGCCTTGCATTTTATGGAATGGGAAACTGTTTTCTATGAAATAAACTGGGACGTATGTGTGAGTGCCTCTGCAAACTGATGTGATGCTTCAGTATTTACAGAATTGTAGAGTAGGTAAAAATTATCATTGTCACACCACTGTTTCTTTTTTGCCTTTTCCTCAAATCAGTTCAAGTATCCCCAGAAGGAAAGTGGTGCATAAAGCCTATTCACCATTCCTTGATGGTGATAGATGACACTCCATGCTATGGAACTATATGTCAAAATGGCCCTATACCCAATACTCTTCTTAGAAGGAGGAAAAACTTTGCTAACAAAGATAGTGATCATTAATCACTTGATATATATTCTTTGTTTTGTGATCACTTAAAAAAACAGTTTCTAATTAGCACATGCAATTCTTTTAAGCTATGTAACATTGATAAATGTTTTGAAAATATTGAGACTTCTATTGCTATAAATGGCTCATATATAGTGTGGAAGAGAAATTTAATGTAACAGATGATGTTTATTATATAATAATGTGCAATTTTTGTAAGCTAACTTTGTACTGTTAAAGATGTCAATAATAGAACATCTTTTATCTGTTTATTTAATTGTTAGACAATCCAAAATAAAGAGAAGTTCTTCGGATTTTTTTGTAGTACTTTGAGATAGAATTCACAAGAAATATAATTCACCTACCTAAAGTGTTGTTCACTTTTAGCCAACACTTTGTAGTACATTCACAGATTTATCCAGTCTTCACCATAATCATTTCTATAACATTTTCAAAATCCCCCAAAGGTATCCTATCCATTTTAGCAGTCACCTCTCCTTCCACTCATTCCACCAGCCCTAGGCAACTACCTGTCTACTCCCTGTCTATATGGTTTGCCTATTTTGAAAATACATATCAGTTAAATCTTGGCTTCTTCACTTGCATAATATTTCAATGTTTATCCACAATGTATCATGTATCATAACTTTATTCATTTTTATGGCTGGATAGTACTCTATTACCTGGCTTACCACTTTTTATTAATCCATTCATCAGTTGATAGTTGTTCGAGTCATTTCCACTTTTTGGCTATTATGAATAATGTTGCTTTGAGTTTTATTGTAGTTTCTTTAGTGAACGTATGTTTTCACTTCTTTTAAGTATATACCTAGGAGTAGATTTTCTTAATTATATAATAACTACATTTAACTTTTTGGAGAACTTATATTTTGCCTTGGAAAATGACAAAAACATTTGATATTCCTACCAGTACTGTATGAGAGTGCTTTCTTCACATCCTCATCAACACTTGCTATAATCTATCATTTTGATTACAGTCATCCTAGTGAGTGTGAAGTGGTACCTTATTGTGGATTTGTTTGGCATTTCCCTGATGGCTAGTGATAGTGACAATCGTTTCTTGTACTTACCAGCTGTTTGTGTATTTTCTCTTTTGAGAAAAGTCTATTCAGATTTTTGCCCACTTTTAATGGAGTTATCTTTTTGTTAATGAGTTGTACATTTTGATACATTCCAGATACAATTTTTATCACATATATGATATATGATTTGTTAACATTCCGTCCCATTCTGTGGATTTGATTCATCCTTAATTTATTTGATTATGTTCCTTTAAATTTGATGATGTCCAATATATTGTATATATGTTTTTTTTGTTTAAATTCACTTTTGCTATTATATCTATGAAACCATGGCCTAATTCAAGGTCATGAAGATTTCCCCCTATGTTTTCTTCTAAGATTTTTGTTATTTTAGCACTTGATCTTTTATCCATTTTCAGTAATTTTTTTATACTGCATGAAGTATGGCATCAAATTTATTCTTTTACATGTGGCTATTTAGCTGTCCAAGCAACATTTGATGAAAAGTATATTCTGTCCCCATTGAACTGTCTTAGCATCATTGTTTAATTTCTGTTTACTGTACACTAGGGTTAATTTCTAGACTTCCAATTCTGTTCAATTGATCTATATTACTATATCCTAAGGCCACTTGGTAGTATCATTATTGTAGGTTTGTAGAATATTTTGAAATATCTGGAAATGTGAGTTGTCCAACTTTGTTCTCATTTTTCAAGATGGTTTTGGTTATTCTGAGTCCTTTGCATTTGCATATAAATTTGTCAGTTTCTTCAAAGAAGCCAGGTGGCATTTTGACAGGGATTTTGTTGAATCTGTAAACTAATTTAGGGAGTATTGTCACCCTAGAAATATTAAATCTTCCAATAAATGAACTTAGGCTCAACTAATTATTGGCTGACTGTGTTATTGTTTGTAACAATACCCTGGGGAATAAATTGTTCCATAGTTTGACACAATTAAGCTTTGGCTCCTTTGCAAAGATAGTTTTGAGAGCAATGTTTGATATTTGTCCTGACCCCAAAGTGGCTCTTTTTAGCTCTCTCTATTCCTGATTCTTTCCTGGAGAGGCAGGACACCAACATTTCTCTTCTTTCTCAGTTACATGTTGGCAAAGGCAAAAATTCCAGGCTAGTCCTCCTGTACAGAATGTTGGGGCTTCCTTTTTCCACTTGGAATCCCTTTTTGCACAGGAATTTTTACAAATAGCTCAGAAGGAAGAAAAATGCCATTTTATGCTCCATCATGGAAAATATCTTAACTATCTACTGACAGATGGTAGGAGAGGGGGCCATATGTTCTTGTCTGAACCTTCCTGGAGTGTAGCTTCCATCACAATGAGCTGTGAAAGGGAGGGAGGTGGCAAGTTATGGTTCAAATGCCACAAACTGTCACTGTTCTTACAGTTTTAGAATTTCCTGAATAAATGTTTTTCACTTGTATACTCTTTGAAAATTTTTCAGAAAGTTTAAAAAGATTATATTATCCAATAAGTGTCACCAGTTATGCTTGTTTTTCTGGGATGTTGGTTTGCTGAGCTTCACACACTGCCATTCCAGAAGTAAAACTCCAGTTCTTTGGAATTATTAAACTTATTTCCATTCTTATACATTTGGTCCTGGCATATATTTCTTTCTAATTCTTAATTAGACATAATTTTAAAGAAACTAAATAAAAATGTTTTAAATATATGTATATTTTATATTTGAAAACTGTCAAACTTAGAGAAAATTTGCTAGTACAAGTCATTTTCTTCCAAACCACTTGAAAGTAAGTCTCCAACCTATGTTCTGCTACTTCTCTTAGTATTTACTTCAAAATACAATATTCTCAAACAAAAACAAAATATGATAATCAAATTTAAGAAATTAACATTGATATTTTACTATCATTTAATTATCAGTGGGCAAATTTCATCAACTGTCCCCAAAATATTTTTCCTAGTAAAGTTAGCAGTGTAGAAGATCAAGATGCATTTATTTGTCATGTCTTTTTGTACTCATTAAGTTTGGAAGTTTTGCTTTATGTTTCTTTCCCTTTCATAACCTTGACATTTTAGAGGAATACAGGCCATCATTTTGTAAAATGTCCTTTAGTTCAGGTTTTTATTGAATTCAATTGTTTTTGGCAGTTGTATGAGTTTTCTATTGCCTGCATAATTACCCCAAACAGTGGCTTAGAACAATATATATTTATTTTCTCCCAGTGGATTATTTTCTGTGGATTATAATTTTTGGCAAGGTATAACTGGTTAGTGTCTCAGCAGGTTGAAATCACTGTGTCAGATAACAGTGCAATCTTCTTTCAGAATCCTCTCAAGTGCACTGGTTTGGGCTGATTCATTTCCCTGTGGTTGTGGGTCATTAACTGCCACACAGCTTTCTCCACAATATGGCCTTTTCCAATCCATCAGAAAAATATCTGCTGCTGTTTTTCATGTCTCACCTTCAAATCATCTTTTAAAAGTATCAGTTTGCTAGGGCTTCAATAACAAAATACCACAGACTAGATGATTTAAACAACCGAAATTTATTTCTAACAATTCTGGGAAGTAAGTCCAAGAGCAAGGTGTCAGCAGACTTGTCTTCTTCTGAGGCGTCTCCCCATGGCTTGCAGATGGCCATCTTCTCACTGTGTCCTCTCGTGGTCTTTCCTATGTGCACATGTACTACTGTCTCTCTGAGTGTCCTAATTTCCTCTTCTTATGAAGAAATCTGTCATATTGGAATAGGAAACATGCTGATGGACTTGCTTTGAATTTATTAACTATTTAAAGGCCCTATCTACAAATATGTTCACATTCTGAGGTACGAGGGATTAGGGCTTCAACATATGAATTGAGGTGGGCAAAAATCAGCTCATAAAAAATTGGGATCACTTAATTAGGTCAAACCCACATACAGTAACCTACCTTTAATTAAAGTCAACAGACTTTAAAGGATTTTTCATCTAGAATATCCTTTTACCTTGTTATATTGTGTAATCTGAATCTAATCAAATGAGTGGAATCCTATCATATTTACAGGTCAGGCCCACAATCAGGAAATGAATCATACTCAGTGGGGATCATCACAGATTTCTGACTGCCATAGCAGGAATAACAGGCTGTGTACTTAGTGGGTGCATGATTGTTTGCAAATATTGAAAATTATGGATAATGTATGCAATACCTCCACTTCCATTCCAACAAAACAGAGTTCACCTAGTTTTACCCTTCTCATATTTTTAAGTTCATTCTCAAGACTGAGAAACCTGGCTTCCAATGTCTTTAATATGTTTACTTATTTCATCAATCCCCTAGTATGTAACTATTCTCTCATCACTACCACTACTTCTCCCCCTGCACAAATACCCTCCTCACTCCAGTCAGGCTCCAACTTCCCACACTCAGATGCTCCCTCACTTACTTATTTGGGTGCCCTTCTCACCCTTCTATGGATCTGACCCCAGTGCCACTCTGCTCAAAAGCACAGACACCTGCATTCAATCTCTGGACACAAACATCTTAACTGCTTGAATTCTGACTCCTCTAACTGGGTGTAACCCAAACACTCCCACCACACACACACAAATGAATAAAGACATGCCTTTCTTATCTTGCTGCATTAAATTTTTAAATAATTCAGAACTTTACTTCATTGTATTTCAAATTAATCAAAAAAAATTTTTTTTTCTTTTTTCAACCACAACATATTTTGTCTTAAACATATTCATTTTCATTCATCTGCTCTCCTATATATGTAACAAAATAGGAGAAATAGTGAATGCTTGAAAATAAATATTTATGTATATACATACCTTAGTTAATTTATGTAAGGAAGTCACATGGAGTAGTCAGGAAAGCAAATGAACTTTATGAGAGGCTGAATTTCAAATCCCAACTACTACATAATTCTGTGTTATTTTTTGAAGCTCATTTTCCTTACCTGTTAATGAAGATGATACTAGCTATCAATAGTACTATTGTGAATATTAAACAAGTAATTTATGTAAAGTATCTGGCACATTAAGCAATATGATTTCTAGTAGCAGAAGCCTATGAGACATCTAGGACCATGGTAAGAGGATGGGATATAATTTCAATATTGGATGGTAGAAGGTTTGGGGGAAGGCTTTGAAATTATCACAGACATGGCTTAAAAGTACTTAGTATTGTTATTTGGCCTTAGCAAGAATGGAAGTATTTTTCTTTATTCTATGAGATCCCTATAGTCTAAGCTCATTGAATAGACATATTCAATGAAAAGTCATAAACAAAGTAGGAGGGATAAACATTCATTTTTTTATATCTTATCCCCACTCTTTATTCCAACATTTTTTTGGTCTGCCACCCACACATCTGGTCACTAGAAATGTAAAGTTCTTTTACATTGGTTTGAAACATGACAAATTTGCTTTATTTTCAACTGATAAGAGATAAGGTTGGGTTTTTTTCAGGGAACTATTTCTTCTAGGAAATGAGGTAAAAATGTAAACACACATATAGAAATATATGAATTCACAGAGTACAAAAATTATTTACATGTACATTGATTATTCTTTCACAAGTGTAGAATTGTTTTTTTCAAATATTCTGTGTAGATGGATTCTAAATAAAATAATTCACATATCTAATTTCATGTAGATTTAGTTTGGAAAACTTGTCAGCACTAATGAAAGCTAAAGACATGACTTAGGACCTGTTTTTCCATCTCACCTCTGAGTACAAGCTCCTATTTAATCCCTTCAGCTGCAAGCTATTCTGACCCTTCTCTGGCCTTCTTAAGTCCTCTTTACGTCTCCAGTTCCAAAAATGTTTTCCCCTAAAGATTGACCATACATTACCCCTATTATGTACAATGCCTATACCAGAAGACTGTAGGGCGGTAGTCTTCTGAGATCCTGACCTTAACCTGTTTAAATTGGCTCCATAGCATTACATTTATAGTCCATATACAGCATTCTCTCCACAGAGAGTAGGGTAGATAATAAGGTTGTGAGACACTGAATGCTAGTATTCTATAAACTATGGCATACTTTCTAGATGTAAGGGAAAGTTATTATAGCTTAAGAAAATTGTCCCTAAAGAGTAATTCATTGTTTTCTAACTGTGCAGCAACCAACTATGTCTTTTTGTTTTTAGCAAAATCATTTTCTGTGAGGGAATTATCCATGACTGGCCAAAAAGCTCCAGCTATTCATGACTCTATCTTTCTTGATTTTTTCTTTCTCTATGTCACGATAATCCTAATTTCTATGGACTTCTTCAGACATCACTACTAAAATCACAATTGACCTGTTTGGGTAGACTGACCCCACTTTTTAGACTGACTAGAAATTTTCTCTTCCTCTTCAAAAGAGAAAAGAATGCTTTCACAAAGTGAACATTTAGTAATCCACTGAGAAAAAACAAATTATAGAAAAAAGCACAAACAGCACAAAAGCAGAGACAAGGATATTTTTTACCAATCAAATCTCTGCTTTTACTTTAGTTAGTTCCAGACTGACAACAGGCTCAACTTTTGTGCTTATTCCTTGTCCATTACCTTAACTCTATTGTGCTTGCTGCTAATCAAACATATTTAAATTTGTAATTTAAGATAACATACTAAAATTTGAATGAAATTTCAGTCATCTTAATTAATTTATAATATCCTAGTTTTTTCATTAGTTTGACCCCTCAGGAAATCCTTTTTGGTGATAGGTTTTGATATATGGCTTCCTTGATCCCCTAGATATGCAATGACTTTCCTGACTGACCACTAAAAACTTTTCCTTTTGCTTTCATTCCACCATAGAGTAATTATTAAGAGTTCAGACCCTGGAACCACACTGCTCAGACTTAAAATTCATCTCTGCCATTTACTAGGTATATGGATTCTGGAAAGTCACTTCTCTGTGTCTCAGTAAAAATACCACTTACACCATAGAGCTGTTATAAAGATTAAATAAGAACACAGAAATGAATATCTGATACATAATGAGGGCTTATTTTCATTACCCATTCTTTCCCTAATGGTACTGATTGTGAATTACAGGTTAGGGACTTGACATGCATTTTTGCAATCATTACCTCAAATTCTTCTAAGCAAATATTTCTCCAGCTCTATAGGTAGGAGAATTGAGCTCAGAAATTAGATAAATGATTATGTGTAAAGTTACACAGTAAATGATAGATGTAGTCTCAGAACTGAAGCCCACTTCAATAGCTAGCACTTTGGCCAATGTATGGAAGTCTGTGTTGTTAACAACCTTAACAGTGATAATCTCTTTCTTGGTCTATTGCTGTATTTGTTTTTGCCTGAAACAAATTCACCACACAATTTTTAAGATGATTGTATTTCCATGAAGCCAATTTGGACTGCCTATTTCAAAAAATTTTCCCTATAGCTTTAGGTCCTGAGTAAGAGACACCATTCCTAGATACAGAGAAAACATGTAAAAAGAAGTTTGAAAGAAATATCTTCTTCAGATAAAATGCATTTTCCTAGTCATAACGTGGAGACTCAAGTTGCACATGAATGTACTGATCACACATTTTCAGTTTAAAGGAAAATAAATTAAAATAACAATTACTACCTCAATCATTGCTTACCCTGGCACTTATTTATCTGTACCACAGATGGTTTTGACATTCATTTAGCCATTCAAAAATGTTTATTCCACCAAAAACTGTGCCAGAAAGTGTGGAAGGGGCATGAATACAGCAGTGAACAAGACAAAGATGTTTCCTGCCTTTTGGAACCTATGTTGTAATGGAAGAAGACAAATAGTACTTGGATAATCAAATAAAAATAAGTCAATTTCTCACAGAGTAAAGCTTTATGAAGATGGCAAAACAAAAATATTAGAAAGTAATCAGAGGAGAAACATACTATTTGAAAAAGGATGGTTAAGGAGGCCACTTTTAAGAAGTAACATTTAGGCAAAAACTTGAGTAATGAAATGAGATAACTAGAAGGATTTTCTGGGAAAGAGTGACTCCAGCAGGGAGAACAGAAAGTGAAGTCTCTGAAGCACAGATGAGCTTGGTAAGTTCATGAAACAGAAAGACAGGAGAGTTATTTCACCAAGATGGTAATAAAGGTCATTCTTGATGTCACTCCCACTTACAAGAACAACTAAATATTTGTGGTCAAGACGTCACTGAGATAATCCTAGGACACACTCTTGAATAACTAATTAATCTAAGTAGACATTAAAGAGAAAATTAAATTGTCTTTTGAGACAAATGAAAACAGAAACAGAACATACAAAAACTTACGCAATTCAGCAAAATCAGTTTTAAGAGGGACGTTCATAGCAATAAACACTTACATGAAGAAGCAAGAAAGATGAAAGATAAACAATGTAACTCCATGTCTTAAGGAACTATAAAAAGAGGAACAAATTGAGCCCAAAATTAACAAAAAGAAGGAAATAATAAAGATTAGAACAGAAAAAAATAACATAGAGAACAGGAAAATGATAGAAAAGATTAACCAAACCATGAGATGTTCCTTTGAAGAGGTAAATGGAATTGACAACCTTAAGTGAGATCAACAAAGGAAAAAAAGAGGTTGATCAAATCAAATGAATTATACATTAAACTAGAAACATTACAGCTGATACTATATAAATACAAAGGATCATTAGAAACT
>JAVSCE010020969.1:0-16678 GCA_032199065.1 Smutsia gigantea
CAAAATGTTGCCTTTTCATATCTAAAAAAACAAACGCCTAACTAAGCTGAAATATTAACTGAATACTAACAAAAATTATGAGCCAATTCTCATATATATCTATTACATATAATACATGTAAGCATATGATTAGTTTAACGTGATAGGTACAAATATCAATATTAAGTTTACAATATATGACCTTATAAAGAAGAAACTATGATTCTTACACTAAACTTCAGTAATGGTGTAGTGACTGGAATATAACATTACTCTCAACAAGGAGATCCCTTATTAAAAGGGATGTAAAAATAGTCTTGCCATAATGTAGGATATGACTGCTTAATCATGAGAGGGTTGGATGTGAAACGTGCTGCATCTGTTGATTCACAGAGGGCTGAATGGAAAGAGTGAACACATCTCTTTTCAATTATATGATCATTATCTGATAAGATTTCTGTAAAACTTTTATATTTTTAATGAATAAGCAATGACTTAATATCATGATTTACATATACATTTTTGTAATGTCTGCTTCTAATACCTGTTGCAATTATTTAAACAGTATTTTAAGAGTCCAGTATTTAGATGCTCTAGTATCCAGTAGCTCTTTGAAACTGTTACATTATAATAAATTCAGATTTCATTGTTGAATGTAAATGGAAGACAATACTATGTATTTATCTTATAGAGTAATTCCAAGTTAGATATCAAAATATAATAAAGTTGAAATAGTCCTTATGTCATCATTTCTAACTTAAAATTTTCATTAATAAGGAAATGCAGTTTTTCAAAATGCTAATGCAAACACTTTGCCATTATTTGTATTTTTTGTCTTCATCTAAGAAATGGAAAACTATTACCTTCACAATTCTTGCTTTACCAACTGAAGTAAGTTTTATGCCTACTGTGTACGACAAATAATGCTTTCCTCTGGTGATTCATCCAAAAACATTGATGAAATCTTAGTAAATGTCATGTTATTTTTTTAAGAAAATGTCCCAGCCCTATTCTAGAATCCACTCAACTGCCTATATAAAGTGATAGCAGTGGAGGGAGAGCAAGAAACAAAGGTGATGATTAGGTGAGTCTTAGAAAGTTACTTTTTAAAGGTGACCCCCTATGGTAGATATTGGCAGTAGATGTGAATGTGTGATATGAAACAGAATTTAATAGGCAGGCAGAAGTAGTAAGTGATGCTCATCAATTTTCTCTTACACAGGCCATATGTGATTGGATAAGGGGTGGAACTGATGAAAGAAAGAAATGGAGAAGCTTGAATGGAGCAATTGGATTATCCAGGGAATTTGGAAGTTAGATGCAAAAACTATAGTCATGGAGCTTTCACTGGCCAGTCACGATGGACTCGGAGTCAGGAGTGCCATATTTGAATCATATGACTGCTGATAAGAGAAATTTAGTCTTCATAAATAAAGAGGCCAGAAAAAGTAGATACGAAATGAGAGAGAGAGGGAAAGAAAGAGATATTGTACATATTTTGTATTACATATATATAATAATAATTCTTTTTTAGGATTATTACAGAGAAATGGAAGAAAATAGAAGTAGAGAAAGTAAGAGAGATAAAATGAGAAAAATAATGCAAAGAACAAGAAAAAGAATGAGAATGTTGCAATATATAGTTAAACATACATTTTCACTTTTATAACCAAGTATGGATAAATTAAAATTGCTGATTTTAAAAACAAACATTGAAGCAGCCAATAAATTATTAAACTATAGAAAAATATAATGAATCATTAAATGTCTTCAAATTCAGTTAAAACCTTAAAATTCTTTAAATAATATTTTAAACATTTTTACTAATGCACTGACATTGTTAACTAGAATACTCCAAGATATATGTAAAGATTAGTGTTTATAATCAACACAGTTCCTTTTCCACACACATCTTATCTACTGCTTATCTACATCTTATCTCTACTAATTACAAAGCAGATTACTAAACTGCCAGGGTGCATAAACTGAATTTACTCATAGCTGTCTATATAAATTTAGAATAACTTGAAAATCAGCCTGAGTGTCCATTGTTTTATTTGGGAAATATGGTGATATAAATACTAACCTAAAAGTGTAATGGTAAGAATCAAATGAATAAAAAAACATATGCACCCCTATGTTTATTGAAGCACTTTTTACAATAGCCAAGATATGGAAGCAACCTAAGTGTCCATCAGTAGAGGAATGGATAAAGAAGAGGTGGTACATATACACAATGGAATACTATTCAGCCATAAGAAAGAAACAAATCCTACCATTTGCAACAACATGGATGGAACTGGAGGATATTATGCTCAGTGAAATAAGCTAGGCAGAGAAAGACAAGTGCCAAATGATTTCCCTCATTTGTGGAGTATAACAATGAAGCAAAACTGAAGGAACAAAATAGCAGCAGACTCACAGACTCCAAGAAGGAACTAGTGGTTACCAAAGGGAAGGGGTGTGGGAGGGCGGGTGGGCAGCGAGGGAGAAGGGGATTGAGAGGTATTATGTTTAGTACACATGGTGTGAGGGGTCACGGGGAAAACACTGTAGCACAGAGTAGGCAAACAGTGAATGTGTGGCATCTTACTACACCGATAGACAGTGACTACAATGGGGTATGGGTGGGGACTTGATAATATGGGTAAATGTAGTAACCACATTGTTTTTTCATGTGAAACCTTCATAAGAGTGTATATCAATAATACCTTAATAAAAAATTTTAAAAAAAGAACCAAATGAATAATAAAACTTTCTAGTATATATTAGGAACCAAACTAATATTAATCATTTCCCTTCTCTCATTCATCGCTGGCCCACTGACAATGCTGCTTTAAGATAATTTGGAGATTAATATGACTATTAATGTTTCACATAAGTGAAAGTCATTTCAAAACATTTCCTGGGATTGATTTTTAAATACACTGCGGCAAATTTATATGACTCATTTGAGACTGAAAGAAGATAGGTCCCTTGGAGAGCCTCTGTAGAAGTACAGTGTTTTTTCCTACATTTATTTACTTAGTAACAATCTATATCTGGTTTTGTTACACAATGATTCATTGAAGCCAAAGATAGAGGGCTTATCTCAAGTTTATTTAAGATATTTTGCAAATCTTTCTTAAGAGTTCATATGATAAATTTAATAATATTTTCTACTGCTTAACCTTAGCCTGATACTTAAGAAGATTAATTTATTATAATTTTTATTATTGAATGTTGCTACATATGCATTATTTAGTACAAATGAAATTTCATAAAATAGTAAAGGCTGCATGGACTTTGAGAGAATTAGATAATTTTGGACTAATTCTTATAGTGTTGGATTAGATAGCTCCCAATATAGCAGAAAACTCTAAAAAATAAAATACTGAACTCTACGGAGCTGGGATTTTCTAATTATTCTGTTCAGAGCTGCTGAGATTTGAATCTAATATAATAATTATCTAATATAGGCATTTGTGTAAACAGTGTTTGTTATGAAGGGGTTTCTTATATATTGCAAATTGGGATTTAAAATGAGGATTTAATGGAATCAGAGTGTCTAAGTTGGCAGCATGAGAGGTGAGACTGAGAACTCCTTGCAAAATCACAAACAGTATAAAAATATAGTTAATAAACACAACTAACCTTCAGAAAGCAACTAGAAAGAAGGCTGAGCCAGACTGCATACAGACCTCAAGAAACAGGGTAATGTATGAAAGCCTTAATCTGGCGGGACCCAAGCCCTTCCCCACCACAGTTCACCAGCGGGAGGAAGAGAAAGGAGCATGGGAGGGGGTGGAATACTGGGACTGCTGAACACCTAGCCCTGGAGATCTGCTTTGTGAGCAGAATTCTATATTGTGTGGTGCTCTGGATGTTGGGGAGCTCGGACAGGCAGAGTGCTTGAAAAAATTGATATTCCGGCCATTTGTGGAGGAGGGTATCCACACCTAGCTGCTCTGTGTAGGAGGAAAGGCAAGGAGTCTGGGAGGCTTCCTAGCAGCGAGAGGGCTGCTGAAGGAGCGGGGTTTTCATGGAGCTTGCTGTGCGGGAGAAGGGAGAGCTGGACAAGGTTGTCTGGGTGCACTCTGTCCAGCTGTTTGAGGAGCTTCAGGTGCTCCATCCCCCTGACTGCCTACTCAGCTCCGAGGCCCCCCACTGGGACACACAGGCTGCCAAGCCTTCTCACCAGCCTGCAGGCACCTGCTCGCAAACCCACAGTCACTGCGCTGGCGCTGGGCCAGCCAGAGGGAGTCCCCGCCTACAGCAGCTGAGACACAAAGCATCGAAGTTTACCCGTGTGTGCTTGGCCCACTGCCTCTGACACTGGACACAGGCACCGCAGACGGGAAGTAGGAACAGATCTTTCCTCCGCCCAGGCACTAACTCTGCCCTCCTATGAAACCCAACGTCACTCTAGGGGCTGAGCAGCTCCAGAGACTGCAGTTTCTGCACACTAGTGGGCACCACACAGAAATATGAAACGTCAAAAGAATATGGTTCAGACAAAAATATCACAAACCCCAGAAAGAGGGCCAAGTGAAACCAAACTCAGCAATATTCCTGAAAGAGAGTTCAAAATAACAATTATAAACATGCTCATGGAGGTACAGAAAAATACTGAAGAGCTCAGAAACGAATTTAAGATGGAGATTCAATCATTAAGAAATACCATATCTGAAATGAAACACACAATGGAGGGATTTAAAAGCAGACTTGATGTAGTAGAAGAGACGGTAAGTGGAATAGAAATTAGAGAAGAGGAATACAAAGAAGCTGAGGCACAGAAAGAAAAAAGCATCTCTAAGAATGAAAGAATATTGAGAGAACTGTGTGGCCAATCCAAATGGAACAATATTCGTATTATAGGGGTACCAGAAGAAGAAGAGAGAGAAAAAGGGATAGAAAGTGTCACTGAGGAGGTAATTTCTGAAAACTTCCCCAATCTGTGGAAGGTGGTAGTCTCTCAAGCCATGGAGGTGCACAGATCTCCCAAAACAAGGGACCCAAGGAAGACAACATCAAGACAAATAATAATTAAAATGGCAAAGATCAATGATAAAGACAGATTTTTAAAAGCAGCAACAGAGAGAAAAAAGATCACATACAAAGGAAAACTTATCAGGCAATCATCAGACATCTCAACAGAAACCTTACAGGCCAGAAGGGAGTGGCATGATATATTTAATGCAATGAAGCAGAAGGGCCTTGAACCAAGAATACTGTACCCGGCAAGGTTATCATTTAAATTTGAAGGAGGGATTAACAATTCTCAGATAAGCAAAAGCTGAGAGAATTTACCTCCCACAAACCACCTCTACAGTGCATTTTGGAGGGACTCCTATAGATGGAAGTATTCCTAAGGTTAAACAGATGTCATCAAAGGGAAGACAAAGAGTACAGAATATGATTCATAACATACAAAGAATGGAGGAGGAAGAAAAGGAGGGAAAAAAAAAAGAACCTTTAGATTGTGTTTGTAATAGTATAGGAAGTAAGTTAAATTAGATAGTTAGGTAGTAAGGGAATTGCCCTTGAACCTTTGGTAACCACGAATCTAAAGCCTGCAATGGCAATAACTACATACCTATCGATAATCACCCTAAATGTAAATGGTCTGAATGCACCAATCAAAAGATATAGAGTTACTGAATGGATGAAAAAACAAGACCCATCTATATTCTGCCTACAAGAGACACACTTCAAATCCAAAGACATACTGAAAGTAAAGGGATGGAAAACGATATTTCATGCTACTAATAGTGAGAAAAACGCAGGAGTTGCAGTACTTGTATCAGACAAAATAGACTTCAAAACAAAAAGAGTCACAACAAATAAGGACATTACATAATGATAAAGGGGTCAGTTCAACAAGAGGATATAACTATTATAAACATCTATGCAACCAACACAGGATCACCTACATATGTGAAACAAATACTAACAGAATTAAAGGGGGAAATAGAATGCAATGCATTCTTTTTAGGAGACTTCAACACACCACTCACTCCAAAGGACAGATCAACCAGACAGAAAATAAGTAAAGACACAGAGGCACTGAACAACACACTAGAACAGATGGACCTAACAGACATCTACAGAACTCTACACCCAAAAGCAACAGGATACACATTCTTCTCAAGTGCACATGGGACATTTTCAAGAATAGATCATATATTAGGCTATAAAAACAACCTCAGTAAATTCAAAAAGATTGAAGTTCTACCAACCTGCTCCTCAGATCACAAATGTATGAAACTAGAAATAAATTACACAAAGAAAACAAAAAAGCCCACAAACTCATGGTGGCTTAATAATATGCTCCTAAATATTCAATGGATCAATTACCAAATACAAACAGAGATGAAGCAATATATGGAGACTAATAACAACAATAATTCAACACCACAAAATCTGTGGGATGCAGTGAAGGCTCTGCTAAGAGGGAAGTATATGGCAATACAGGCCAACCTCAGGAAAGAACAATCCCAAAAGAACAGTCTAAACTTACAATTAATGAAACTAGAAAAGGAAGAACAAATGAGGCCCAAAGTCAGTAGAAGGAGGGACATAATAAAGATTAAAGCAGAAATAAATAAAATTGAGAAGAATAAAATAGAAAGAATCAATGAGAGCAGGAGCTGGTTCTTTGAGATATAAACAAAATAGATAAACCTCTAGCCTGACTTATCAAGAAAAAGGAAAGTCTCCACACATAAACAGAATCAGAAATGAAAAAGGAAAAATCACTACGGACACCACAGAAATACAAACAAATATGAGAGAATACTATGAAAAATTATATACTAACAAACTGGATAACCCAGAGGAAATGAACAACTTTCAAGAAAAATACAACTTTCCAAGGCTGATCCAGAAAGAAACAGAAAATATGAATAGACCAATTACCAGCAAAGATGTTGAATTGGTAATCAAAAAACTACCTAAGAACAAAATTCCTGGACCAGATGGTTTCACTGCAGAATTTTATCAAACGTTTAGTGAAGACCTAATACCCATCCTCATTAAAGTTTTCCAAAAAGTAGAAGAGGAGGGAATACTCCCAAACTCATTGTACAAGGCCAACATCACTCTAATACCAAAATCAGGCAAAGACACCACAAAAAAAGAAAATTATAGACCAATATGCCTGATGAACATAGATGGAAAAATACCCAACAAAATATTAGCAAACCGAATTCAAAAATACACCAAAAAGATCATCCATCAAGATCAAGTGGGATTCATCCCAGGGATGCAAGGATGGTACAATATTAGAAAATCCATCAACATCATTCACTCCATCAACAAAAAGACGGACAAAAACCACATGATCATCTCCATAGATTTTGAAAAAGCGTTGAACAAAATTCAACATTCATTCATGATTAAAACTCTCAACAAAATGGGTATAGAGGGCAAGTATGTCAACATAATAAAGGCCATATATGACAAACCCACAGCCAATATTATACTTAACAGCGAGAAGCTGAAAGCTTTTCCTTTAAGATCAGGAACAAGACAAGGATGTCCACTCTCCCCACTTTTATTAAACATAGTACTGGAGGTCCTAGCCACAGCAATCAGAAAACACAAAGAAATAAAAGGCATCCAGATCAGCAAGGAAGAACTCAAATTGTCCTTGTTTGCAGATGATATGATATTGTACATAAAAAAACCCTAAAGAATCCATTCCCAAACTATTAAATCTAATATCTGAATTCAGCAAAGTTGCAGGATACAAAATTAATACACAGAAATCTGTTACATTTCTATACACTAATGATAAACTAGCAGAAAGAGAAATCAGGAAAACAAGTCCATTCACAATCTCATCAAAAAGAATAAAATACCTAGGAATAAACCTAACCAAGGAAGTGAAAGACCTATACCCTGAAAACTACAAGACACTCTTAAGAGAAATTAAAGAGGATGCTAATTAATGGAAATTCATCCCATGCTCTTGGCTAGGAAGAATTAATATTGTCAAAATGGCCATCCTGCCTAAAGCAATCTACAGACTCAATGCAAGTCTTCAATGAACTAGAGCAAATAGTTCTAAAATTCATATGGAACCACAAAAGACCCTGAATAGCCAAAGAAATCCTGAGAAAGAAGAATAAAGCAGGGAGAATTATGCTCCCTGACTTCAAGCTCTACTACAAAGCCACAGTAATCAAGACAATTTGGTACTGGCGCAAGAACAGATCCATAGACCATTGGAATAGAATAGAGAGCCCATATATAAACCCAAGCATATATGGTCAATTAATATATGATAAAGGAGCCATGGATATACAATGGGGAAGTGACAGCCTCTTCAACAGCTGGTGTTGGCAAAACTGGACAGCTACATGTAAGAGAATGACACTGGATTACTGTCTAACCCCATACACAAAAGTAAACTCAAAATGGATCAAAGACCTCAATGTAAGCCATGAAACCATAAAACTCTTAGAAAAAAACATAGGCAAAAATCTCTTGGACATAAACATGAGGAACTTCTTTATGAACATGTCTCCCCAGGCAAGGGAAACAAAAGCAAAAATGAACAAATGGGACTATATCAAACTAAAAAGCTTCTGTACAGCAAGGGATTCCATCAGTAGAACAAAAAGACATCCTACTGTATGGGAGAATATATTCATAAATGACATATGGGGTTGACATCCAAATTATATAAAGAACTCACGCACCTCAACAAACAAAAAGCAAATAAGCCAATTAAAAAATGGGCAGAGGAGCTAAACAGACACTTCTCCAAAGAAGAAATTCAGATGGCCAACAGGCACATGAAAAGATGCTCCACATCACTAGTCAGAGAAATGCAAATTAAAACCACAATGAGATATCACCTCATACCAGTTAGGATAGCTGCCATCCAAGACAACAACAAATGTTGGCGAGGATGTGGAGAAAGGGGAACCCTCTTACACTGCTGGTGGGAATGTAAATTAGTACAACCATTGTGGAAAGCTGTATGGAGGTTCCTTAAAAAACTAAAAATAGAAATACCATTTGACCCAGGAATTCCACTCCTAGGAATTTACACTAAGAAGGCAACAGCCCAGTTTAAAAAAGATATATGCACCCCTATGTTTATCGCAGCACTATTTACAATAGCCAAGAAATGGAAGCAACCTAAGTGTCCATCTGTAGATGAATGGATAAGATGTGGTATGTATACACAACGGAATATTATTCAAACATAAGAAGAAAACAAATCCCACCATATGCAACAACATGGATGGAGCTAGAGGGTATTATGATCAGTGAAATAAGCCAGGCAGAGAAAGACAAGTACCAAATGATTTCACACATATGTGGAATATAAGAACAAAGAAAAAACTGAAGGAAGAAAACAGCAACAGATTCATAGAACCCAAGAATGGACTAACAGTTACCAAAGGGAAAGGGACTGGGGAAGATGGGTGGGAAGGGAGGAATAAGGGGGAAAAAGGGCTATTACAATTAGCACACATAATGTAGTGGGGGTGGGGTAGGGTAGGGAGATACGGGGAAGGCAGTATAATACAGAGGAGACAAGTGGTGATTCTATAACATCCTTCTATGCTGATGGACAGTGACTGCAATGGGGGTATGTGGTAGGGACTTGATAATAGGGGGAGTCTAGTAGCCATAATGTTGCTCATGTAATTGTATATTAATAATAGCAAAATTAAAAAAAATGAGGATTTAATGGAAAAACCTTCATATGAAAAATATTTTTCAAGCTAACAATATGTCAGATTTAAGAAAATAGGGTAATGGATATTCTAGATTTATGTTTATTTCTTAAATTAAACTTAGAAGTTAATAATTTGCTTAACAGAAGAAAAATATTTTAAAAATTAACAATATCAGACTAAAGTTAATATTTCTAGGTCATTTAAAAATAAAGACAGTGTAAATGGCCTTGAATGGGGACATACTAATTTTTCATCTTACATAAGGTGACATCAACTGATGCTACATAATTTTTATTTTGATAGTTAGAGATATGTATACTCTGCAATAATTTTAGAATAGCTACTCTTATATTGAAAAAAGTCTATGTGCCTTACAAATTACTGGATAAAAAAGTAAAAGAAAACCCGGTTATGGAGTAAAAACATGCAAAACAAGTAAATAAGTGGAGGCATAAAATAGGAGAATAAAAAATTATATGCAAAAAAGACTTAATATGTTTGTTTTGAGAAATGGTATATAGTATGATGTTTAAAAGCATATGCCCCAAGGGCTGACAAGATTTGAAATCTTTGTTTCTTCTTAAATGCATAGTCTTGGATAAATTATTTAATCTGTCTATGTTTTAATTTCCTGGTATGTAAAATAAAGGTAATAATAAAGTATACCTCAATTTGCTTTTGTTATGATTAAATGTTTTTTGAAGATTAAAACCTTAAAACAGTGTCTACTTTTTATTTTCAGCACTTCTTGCACATAAAAGTAATGAATTAAACACATCTATTAAATGGAAAATTACTTTTAGAGTCAAAATATGATTTAAAAGATTATTTAAAGATTACATAGTTCATGCAGTGACAGAGTAAGCAGAGATACCTGAAGATAAATGGTTCAGAAAAAGGGAACCAAGACAAGAGAAAGGAGAAGGCAATTAATCAGGTAACAGAGTTACAAAGTGAACCAGGAGGCCTAAAGAATTACTGATTCCCAGTGAAGGAGGCTAATATGCAAGACATCCAGTGGAGACAAGTCAAAGGGAAAATATGTAGTATCTGTCCATTTTGATCCTAAGGGAATAATGTAAATGTATGCTATGGAAAAGTATGGAGAGACTAAGTCAAAAAGAAGAAAGAATAAAGGAAGAAGTAGAAGAGGAATAGGAGGAGGAAGAGGAACTAAACTGAGACAGTGAGTAAATTATTAATTCCAGGGTTAGAATGAAAGTTGCTAATAAAGGAGAATGCAATCATAGTATACTCACCTACTTAATCAAATATTAGTCAACCAAAATCTTCACCTAATAAGAATATCTTAAATTTATGAAGTAAGAGCAGTATATTCATCTTAATTAGAAAGAAGTAACAGAACATAGCTTCAAGAATTGCTTTTTTTGCCGTTAGGATTGAGAATAGTGAGAGTAGGAAGACAGACTGGGTTTTTAGGGTTATAGGGCTGTCAAGTGGTCAAGATTTCCTGCAGTGGCCGCTGCTATGTTTTTCTGCCATACTTTCATATAGGCATCCAGGAAAGAAATAATGAGTCCACATGGATTTAGACAGACAGATTATCATCTACAGACATTGTAGTAGCTCAGAGTTTTTTTTTTTTTTTTTTAACAACAGTCTTCTTTGCTCCTATATTCCATGGAGGTGATATGAAGGCAGAACAGGTGGGGGCCGTGTCATAGCTAAGGAACACTAAATTTAGGACATCTCCCTCCCAATATTTTAAAGGACCACTCTAAACCTAATTGATTATTGTCTCTGGAGAACAACATTATCATTTTGACACTAAAATGTAAACAAATCCTTTACAAAAGCTGAGGGATAGACCTTTATCTTTACTATCCTGCAATGTCTCTGAGTGAGTAAGGCCTTCTCTATCTTTATTATACTGTAACATAAATGAGTCTGAAAAAAATGGCTTTTTATGCCTGGAAATGAATAAACATGATTGAGAACTTTCTCTCAATAGTTAGTTCTGCCTTCTTCCCAGAATTTTTAATCATCATTCATGGTGATAAAATATTGTAAGCTGCCTTCTGAAAATTGGGGATGATATAATAATGTCATCTGCTATTTCCATTTCTAGTCAGCATTCTACTGGAGTTTAATATTAGAGAGCATAATATAATAACATATTAATAAGTAATAAAAGTACCATGATTTGTTGATAACATAATTGTCTAGCAAGATTACTTAAAGTATCTAAAGATGAAGTTTTAGACTAAATTAATTCAGCAAAAATGCTAAATAAAAATCCAATACATAAAAATCAACTGAATTTTTACATATTAAAAAATAAACAGAAATTTAGAACAATTCCATTTAAAATTGATTCAAAACAAAAAAGCAGTTAGGAATGAATCTAATGAAACTAAAAATGAAGTCATATGCCATATTCATAGTTTGAAAGTCAGTATTTTAAAGTTGACAATTCTCTCAAATTATATTTTCAACTTAATCCCATTCAAAAATCAAAGCACTTTTTTTGTGAAAATTAAGTTGGTTACTACAAAATAAATGGAAATTCACAGAACTAAAAAAACGCCAAAGCAATCCTGATGAAGAATTTTAGAGTATTACACAGCCAGATACACAGTATTAATGTAAAGCTACACTAAGCAAGGGATATGGATTTGGTACAGTTAGAGACAAAAATCTGAAGCTGAGAAAGAATAGAAAGTCATGAAAGAGACATATAAATAACTGCTTGTTTTAGAACAATGTGTCATTGCAATGTGCATAGGAAGATAAACTTTGTAATAAATCCTTATGAGTCAATTGGGTTTCCATATTGAGAAGAAAAAGAACCTTAATGTTTTCATAAGATCATGTGCAAAAATCAATTCCACATACTAAATGTGTAAAGGTAAGATGACACAACTAGTAGAGGAAAACAATGTACTTTGGGTGGGCAAAGTTTGCTTAGAAGGAGCACATTAAAAAAAAAAAGAAGTAACCTAAGGGAAATATTGGTGAACTGGATTCCATTATGGTGAAAACCTTTTCACCAAAGTAATCATAAAACCAGTGAAGAAGTAATCTACTAGGTAGAGGAATACAGATATACAGATATATATGAAAATAAACTTATATCCAGAATATACAAATACAATTTATTGTTCAATTAAAAATATAAACAACAAAATTGAAAAGTGAGTAAAACACTTGATAAGATCCTTCAAAAAAATATTCAAATGGCAAAGATATGAAAGGGTGCTCAATTTTATTAATCTTTAGGGAAACACTAAGTATCACTTACCCACGAGAATAGTTAAAATGAGAAAGATGGGCAATACCATACTCTAAGGTGAAAACATAAGTAGAAGTAAATCTTTCCTAAGCCTTTTGGAGCACAAACTTGAGAAGCATCACAGAAGTTTCAATCATGAATTTCATAAGTATAAGATTCTCCTGGATAGAAACACCACCATTGATCTGAATAAATTAGAGAAAAAGCAAGAGAACCTAATGAAAGTAGAGAAGGAAAACAATAGTAAAAATTACTGATGTAGATGATAAAAAGACAGGGGAGAATCAACCCTATAAAATACAGTTCAGTGGGGGAAAATACTAATAAAATAGATACTCCCTAGCTAGATTGAATAAGAGGGGATGAATAAACAACATTAAGAATGAGAAGGAAGACTTTGTTATACATGTAGTATAAATTTTAAAATATACACTAGGAGATTCCACATCAGTTTTCAATAAGGATTACCTCTGGAGAAACAACAACACTTGTTAGGGATATGCAAATCCATTTTTTATTCTCTATATGTAGTTAATTTAAAAATCACCAAGCAAATGGGCAAAGACATGTATGTACCATTCCATCTGAACTGGAATTATTAATCCAGTGTTTATCTACTGTGTGACTGTGATCAATTTACTTAAGTACCAATTTCCTCATCTGCTGCGAGCAGATGATAATACTCCATACGTTTGTTCTGAGACTTAAGCAACCTAAAAATTATAGTATTTATCAATGGCTTCTGATGGCTAGCACACCCTCAATAAAGAGATACTAAATTATGAAATACTGCTCTGAGATCAGTGTGAAAGATCACCTAACTCAGACTACAGAGATACTTTCAGAGGAATTTGATATGCGAGTCTGGGAGACAGAGCCGCTAGATCACTTAGGATATTGAATGCCATCCTCCAGAGAACAGGCACATCAGGTTTTGTATGTTCTGAAGTTTTTATGATTTGGGAGCTTCTTTTTAAAATATATACAAATATAAAATTATATATAAAAGACTATTTAGAATAACCGAAGTCACAAAAATTACCAATTTTTACAAGTTGGCAAATGCCCTGAAACAAAAGCAGACTAAGAAATTTGTCTAAAAGTCGACTGGCTAATTAACACTTTTCTCTGAAGTCATACTTTCAGGTTTTGGATGCACACTTTTAGTTTGTCTTTTACGTACCAGCCATTTTGTAGTGTCACTGTCTGAGATAATGCAAATATTCATTCTTTCATCTAGCATAGTTAATGGCTTTTAAAAAAAATAATTAATGCTTCACATAAATTTTCTGGGTTCATAAGTTTTTGTTCATAGTATGATGAAATTTCATAATTTTTCCAATCTGGGAAGAAAAGTATCAAATTTCTTTTCACATGAATGTAAAATTTTACGATATTTCCATTTATTTTGTGCAGTAGTAATCTCAAGTAATCTGAATTTTTGGTATTCATTAACCATCAACACCCTCCTTAGAGTGGTATCCTGGGAGTTTATCTTTGTTGATGGTTTTATGTCGAATCTGCTAAAAATTAATAAGAACTTGTACTGATATGACTGAACAAGGCCATTTCAGAGTACAGTACATGAGCCAAGGTTTGGGCAGCGTGAGGAGTTCAAAACTTACGGAGAGAAGTGATAAATGGTGCCCAGTTCCCAACATTGACTAAACGTAGACCACTGTGAATTTGAATAAAAGCAGCAAAGGCCTGGTAACAGATTGCATAAAAAAGCGTATGAAGGGCTGTATAGTATAATTTTAAGATGATTAGCTTTAGTAAGATTTATTGCTTATTTGCTTACAAAGGCTTGTTAGCAATAGTTTAATTAAACAGTGATGTGAAAGCAAGTTACATACTTGTATCTCAAAGAGAAGTGGCTTTAACATGAAGTTAATGAAGCTTAGTTCCTGGACCCTCACTCATACAAAGCTCTGGGACAGAGCCAAGGAATCTCACATAAAGATGCTGTATTCTTTTCCTTTTAAGAATATTCTTTTGAGAGTGCATCCTCAAAAGTCATAATTTACACCCTCCCTCAAAGTCTAGAGCTATCTTTAATGCCAATAAACTGAAATTAAATATATTCCTAAACCAAGCTTATCTACCTACACCCCAAAAAAGCCCATGATCACTGCAACACCACCCAAAATGAAGTGAAATGTGAACTGTGTCAGAGAGTAAGGTGGAATGTAAGTGGGCTTAACCAATGAAACGTTTAAATAGGTTACGTAGACAAATTGTGCAAAAATGCATATGACCAGGTAAACCCATTATTAGAGCTGCTCTCAGGTTTTTGGAAGGCTACTGAGGAGCTGAGAGGCTTAAGTTTCATTGACCTCATGGTAAATCTGACCCTAAGAAGTTTTAATTTTATCCAGAAAATAGTATGTTGTACATACACAGCAATTACAGGATCTTAATATGTAAAGAGGGGCAATATGTAAATATGAAAGAGGGGCAATAGTCCTGAGCACTTTTCTATTTTAAATTTGTTATAAACTTTGATACACATAATAATTAACAACGCAATGCCCTGAACCTGCAGGTCATACAAGAAACACATGTTGAAGTTGCCAATAATTTTGAATCTATACAACTGAAACTTACTCCACTAGTAAAAAAGGAAAATTGTGTAATTTCATCAAAGGTAAGAAACAGTTCAGAAAATAACTCATATAATTATAATTAAAATTCTATCTTTATAGTTTTCCTAGAGATACATTAGATTAAAATGTAAATGTATCATGTCACCATGCTTTTTTAAAAAGTTAATTCTCATTGAACTATGACAACTTGAATTATAAAAAGGTGATACTGAATCTATAATCTTTTATTCTTTAGTTGAACCATAAAAAGAATTTTCCTTTGCAAATATGTATATGTTAAAATGACAAAGAATACTTAATAGGAGAAAGATTTCCCTCTAATTTAATATCAAGAATAGAGTACTTTCATTTTTGAAACAGCATTCCATGGTGGAAATAACATTGATGCTGGAATTTAAAGGCTGAGATTGAATTCTCAACTCTGAGCCACAGTAACTCTGTAACTATGGGCACTTATTTCCTCTATTCTTCTGTTTAATGTGCATTATCATGTTTATAATTCTAAGAATCTCTTATTACTAATTTAACAGAAGATAAACATCTAGGTAAACAGTTCAAGAAGAGATTTCCTTGTCTTACAGTTCTATAATATGGAACATATACATGTAAAAACCCTATTATGTTCCATTATTAGACTACATAACTTACACATACTATTCCATTTAGTTACCAATCCAATCTTATAATATACATGCCAATACTATCATTTTTAATTTACGGATTTTAAAAAATGATAAAAAGTAAATATTTGCCCAAGGCCATCATCATTTGAGTGGTACAGTTGGGGTTTTAATACATACGTGGATTCTCTAGCTTGTCTGTACATACAAATAGGTACACGCTGTCCCATATTTTTGCATTAGCGGAACTCAGGACTGAATTATGAAATCTTGTCAAAAGTAGCAGTAATATGTATTCAATTGAAAACTGCATATTTAAAAGCAGACTTTAAAATTATAAAGCATCATAGTTCTATAAAATTATGTAAGCTTAATATTTAATTTAAATGTGACACTGGTCGAAAAAAAGGATTTTTGAAAGTATGGTGAAAGAATGAATAAATCCTTAGATTCCAAAATATAAAAATTTGTATGTAGCTAAAGCAATGTATGGCTATATTATGATTATTTATAATTTGTAACAGTTGCTTCCCATTTGAATAT
>JAVSCE010020970.1:0-65796 GCA_032199065.1 Smutsia gigantea
ATGAATGGCTAAAGAACATGTGGTACACATACACAATGGAATACTATTCAGCCATCATTAGAAAATAAATCTTACCATTTGCAACAACATGGATGAAGCCAGAGGGTATTATGCTCAGTGAAATAACCAGGCGGAGAAAGACAAGTATCAAATGATTTCACTCATCTGTGTAGTATAAGAACAAAACAAAAACTGATGGGACAAAACAGCAGCAGACTCACAGAACCCAAGAATGGACTAACAGTTTCCAAAGGGAAAGGGACTGGGGAGGGTGGGCGGAAAGGGAGGGATAGGGGGAATAGGGGCTTTATGATTAGCACACATAATGTAGGCGGGTGCATGGGGAAGGCAGTATACCTCAGAGAAGACAAGTAGTGACTCTACAGCATCATACCACGCTGGTGGACAGTAACTGTAATGGGGTATGTGGTGGGGACTTGATAATGGGGGGAATCTGGTAACTACAATGTTGCTCACGTGATTGCCATATTAATGATACCAAAATAAAAAAAAAACACTACAAAAATGGCAAAGATCAAGGATAAGGCAGAGTATTAAAAGTAGGCATCAGACTTCTCAGCAGAAACCTAACAGGCCAGAAGGGAGTGGCATGATATCTTTAATGCAATGAAACAGAAGGGCCTCCAACCAAGAATACTCAACCTGGCAAGATTATCATTTCAATTTGAAGGAGAGCTATCTATGCACCCAACATAGGAGCACCTACATATGTGAAACAAATACCAGCAGAAATAAAGGGGGAAAGAGAAGGCAATGCGTTCATTTTAGGAGACTTCAACACACCACTCACTTTGAAGGACAGATCAACCAGACAGAAAATAAGTAAGGAGACAGAGGCACTGAACAACACATTAGAACAGATGGACCTAAGAGACATCTACAGAACACTCCACCCAAAAGCAGCAGGATACACATTCTTCTCAAGTGCACATGGAACATTTTCAAGAACAGATCATATCCTAGGCCACAAAAAGTGCATAACTAAATTCAAAGATTGAAATTGTACCAACCAGCTTCTCAGACCACAAAGGTATCAAACTAGAATTAAATTACACAAAGAAAACAAAAAAGCCCACAAACACACGGAGGCTTAACAACATGCTCCTAAATAATCAACGGATCAATGACCAAATAAAAACAGAGATCAAACAATATAGGCAGACAAATGACAACAATAACTCAACACCGCAAAATCTGTGGGACGCCGTGAAGGCTGCGCTAAGAGGGAAGTATGCTGCAATACAGGCTTACCTCAGGAAAGAAGAAAAATCCCATATGAACAGTCTAAACTCAGAATTAATGAAACTAGAAAAAGAAGAACAAATGAGACCCAAAGTCAGTAGAAGGAGGGACATAACAAAGATTAGAGCAGAAATAAATAAAATCGAGAAGAATAAAACAACAGAAAGAATCAATGAAAGCAGGAGCTGGTTCTCCAAGAAAATAAACAAAAATAGATAAACCTCTAGCCAGACTTATTAAGAAAAAAAGAGAGTCTACACCAAGAAACAGAATCAGAAATGAGAAGGGAAAAAATCACTATGGACACCACAGAAATATAAAGAATTATTAGGGAATATCATGAAAAACTACATCCTAACAAACTGGATAACCCAGAAGAAATGGACAACTTTCTAGAAAAATACAACCTTCCAAGGCCGACCCAGGAAGAAACAGAAAAATCTGAACAGACCAATTACCAGCAATGAAATTGAATTGGTAATCAAAAAACTACCTAAGAACAAAACACCTGGAACAGATGGTTTCACTGCTGAATTTTATCAAACACTTAGTGAAGACCTAATACCTATCCTCCTTAAAATTTCCCAAAAAGTAGAAGAGGAGGGAAATACTTCCAAACTCATTCTATGAGGCCAGCATCACTCTAACACCAAAACCAGACAAAGACAGCACAAAAAAAGAATATTACAGACCAATATCCTGATGAACATAGATGCAAAAATACTCAACAAAATATTAGCAAACCGAATTCAAAAATGCATCAAAAAGATTATCCATCATGATCAAATAGGATTTATTTCAGCGATGCAAGAATGGTACGATATGTGGAAAATCCATCAACATCATACACCACATCAACAAAAAGAAGGACAAAAACCACATGATCATCTCCATAGATGCTGAAAAAGCATTCGACAAAATTCAACATCCATTCATGATAAAAACTTTCGACAATATGGGTATAGAGGGCAAGTACCTCAACATAATAAAGGTGGTATATGAGAAACCCACAGCCAACACATCAAACTTAACAGTGAAAAGCAAGAGAAGGATGGCCACTCTCCCCACTTTTATTCAACATAGTACTTGAGGTCCTAGCCATGGCAATCAGACAACACAAAGAAATAAAATGCATCCAGATTGGTAAGGGAGAAGTTAAACTGTCACTGTTTGCAGATGACATGGTATTGTACATAAAAACCGGAAAAAAAAATCCACTCCAAAACTACTAGAACTAATACCTGAATTCAGGAAAGTTGCAGGATACAAAATCAATACACAGAAATCTGTTGCATTCTTAACCCTTGAACCCTTGGTAACCACGAATCTAAAGCCAGCAATGGCAAAAAGTACATATCTATCGATAATCACCCTAAATGTAAATGGACTGAATGCACCAATCAAAAGACACAGAGTAACAGAATGGATAAAAAAGCAAGACACATCTATATGCTGCCTACAAGAAACTCACCTCAAACCCAAAGATATACACAGACTAAAAGTGAAGGGATGGAAAAAGATATTTCATGCAAAAAACAAAGAGAAAAAAGCAGGTGTTGCAGGACTTGTATCAGACAAAATAGACTTCAAAACGAAGAAAGTAGCAAGAGATAAAGAAGGACATTACATAATGATAAAGGGGTCAGTCCAACAAGAAGATATAACCATTACAAATATATATGCACCCAACACAGGAGCGCCAGCATATGTGAGACAAATACTAACAGAATTAAAGGAGGAAATAGACAGCAATGCATTCATCTTAGGAGACTTCAACACACCACTCACTCCAGAGGACAGATCAACCAGACAGAAAATAAGTAAAGACACAGAGGCACTGAACAACACACTAGAACAGATGGATCTAACACACATCTACAGAACTCTACACCCAAAAGCAACAGGATACACATTATTCTCAGATGCACATGGAACATTTTCCAGAATAGACCACATACTAGGCCACAAAAAGAACCTCAGTAATTTCAAAAATATTGAAATCCTACCAACCAACTTCTCAGATCACCAAGGTATAAAACTAGAAATAAATTTTAGAAAGAAATCCAAAAGCCTCACAAATACATGGAGACTTAACAACACTCTCCTAATTAATAAATTGGTTAATGACCAAATCAAAACAGAAATCAAAGAATATATGGAGACTAACAACAACAACAACACAAAGCCACAACCTCTGTGGGACGCAGCAAAGGCAGTTCTAAGAGGAAAGTATATTGCAATCCAGGACTATTTAAAGAAGGAAGAACATTCTCAAATGAATGGTCTAAAGACACAATTACTGAAATTGGAAAAAGAAGAACAAATGAGGCCCAAAGTCACCAGAAGGAGGGACATCATAAAGATCAGAGAAGAAATAAATAAAATTGAGAAGAATAAAACAATAGAAAAAAATCAATGAAACCAAGAGCTGGTTCTTTGAAAAAATAAACAAAATGGATAAACCCCTAGCCAGACTCATTAAGAGAAAAAGAGAATCTACACACATAAACACAATCAGAAATGAGAAAGAAAAAATCACGACGGACCCCACAGAATTACAAAGAATCATAAGAGAATATTATGAGAATCTATATGCTAACAAGCTGGAAAACATAGAAGAAAAGGACAACTTCTTAGAAAAATACAACCTTCCAAGACTGACCAAGCAAGAAACAGAAAAACTAAACAGACCAATCACCAGCAACAAAACTGAATTGGTAATCAAAAAACTACCCAAGAACAAAACCCCTGGGGCCTGATGGATTCACCTCTGAATTCTACCAGACATATAGAGAAGAAATAACACCGATTCTCCTTAAAGTTTTCCAAAAAATAGAAGAGGAGGGAATACTTCCAAACTCATTCTATGAAGCCAGCATCACTCTAATACCAAAACCGGGCAAAGACCTCACCAAAAAAGAAAATTACAGACCAATATCCCTGATGAACGTAGATGCAAAAATACTCAACAAAATATTAGCAAACCGAATTCAAAAATACATCAAGAGGATCATACACCATGATCAAGTGGGATTCATCCCAGGGATGCAAGGATGGTACAACATTCGAAAATCCATCAACATCATCCACCACATCAACAAAAAGAAGAACAAAAACCACATGATCATCTCCATAGATGCTGAAAAAGCATTTGACAAAATTCAGCATCCATTCCTGATTAAAACTCTCAACAAAATGGGTATAGAGGGCAAGTACCTCAACATCATAAAGGCTATATATGACAAACCCACAGCTAACATCATACTTAACGGCGAGACGCTGAAAGCTTTTCATCTAAGATCGGGTAAAAGACAGGGATGCCCACTCTCCCCACTGTTATTCAATATAGTACTGGAGGTCCTAGCCATAGCAATCAGACAAAACAAAGACATACAAGGCATCCAGATTGGTTAAGAAGAAGTCAAATTGTCACTATTTGCAGATGACATGATACTGTACATAAAAAACCCTAAAGACTCCATTCCAAAACTACTAGAACTAATATCTGAATTCAGCAAAGTTGCAAGATACAAAATTAACACACAGAAATCTGTTGCTTTCCTATACACTAATGATGAAGTAACGGAAAGAGAAATCAGAAAAACAATTCCATTCACAATTGCATCAAAAAGAATAAAATACCTAGGAATAAACCTAATGAAGGAAGTGAAAGACCTGTACTCTGAAAACTACAAGACACTCCTAAGAGAAATTAAAGAGGCCACTAACAAATGGAAATGCATCCCATGCTCTTGGCTAGGAAGAATAAATATTGTCAAAATGGCTATACTACCTAAAGCAATCTACAGATTCAATGCAATCCCTATCAAACTACCAACAGCTTTCTTCAATGAACTGGAACAAATAATTCTAAAATTCATATGGAACCACAAAAGACCCCGAATAGCCAAAGCAATCCTGAGAAGGAGGAATAAAACAGGGGGAATTACACTCCCTGACTTCAAGCTCTACTACAAAGCAACAGTAATCAAGACAATTTGGTATTGACACAAAAACAGACCCACAGACCAGTGGAACAGAATAGAAAATCCAAACGTTAACCCAAACATATACAGTCAATTAATATTTGATAAAGGAGCCTTGCATATACAATGGGAAATGACAGCCTCTTCAGCAGCTGGTGTTGGAAAAACCTGGACAGCTACATGTAAGAGAATGAAACTGGACTACTGTCTAGCCCCATACACAAAGGTAAACTCAAGGTGGATCAAAGACCTCAATGTGAGTCATGAAATCATAAAACTCTTAGAAAAAAACATAGGCAAAAATCTCTTGGACATAAACATGAGCGACGTCTTCATGAACATATCTCCCCGGGCAAGGGAAACAAAAGCAAAAATGAACAAGTGGGACTATATCAAGCTCAAAAGCTTCTGTACAGCAAAGGACACCATCGGTAGAACAAAATGAGATCCTACAGTATGGGAGCATATATTCATAAATGACGTATCCGATAAGGGGGTTGACATCCAAAATATATAAAGAACTCACACACCTCAACAAACAAAAAGCAAGTAATCCAATTAAGAAATGGACAGAGGACATGAATAGACACTTCTCCAAAGAAATTCAGGTGGCCAACAGGCACATGAAAAGATGCTCCACATCGCTAATCATCAGAGAAATGCAGATTAAAACCACAATGAGATATCACCTCACACCAGTGAGGATGGCCAACATCCAAAACACAAACAACAACAAATGTTGGCGAGGATGTGGAGAAAAGGGAACCCTCCTGCACTGCTGGTGGGACTGCAAATTAGTTCAACCATTGTGGAAAGCAGTATGGAGGTTCCTCAAAAAACTCAAAATAGAAATACCATTTGACCCAGGAATTCCACACCTAGGAATTTACCCTAAGAATGCAGCAGCCCAATTTGAAAAGACAGATGCACCCCTATGTTTATTGCAGCACTATTTACAATAGCCAAGAAATGGAAGCAACCTAAGTGTCCATCAGTAGATGAATGGTTAAAGAAGAGGTGGTACATATACACAATGGAATATTATTCAGCCATAAGAAGAAAACAAATCCTACCATTTGCAACAACATGGATGGAGCTAGAGGGTATTATGCTCAGTGAAATAAGCCAAGCCGAAAAAGACAAGTGTCAAATGATTTCACTCATATGTGGAGTATAAGAGCAAAGAAAAAAACTGAAGGAACAAAACAGCAGCAGACTCACAGAACCCAAGAACGGGCTAATAGTTACCAAAGGGAAAGGGACTGGGGAAAATGGGTGGGAAGGGAGGGATAAGAGGGAAAAAGGGGCATTACGATTAGCAGATGTAATGTTGGGGGGGCACGGGGAGGGCTGTACAACTCAGAGAAGACACGTAGTGACTCTGTAGCATCTCACTACACTGATGGACAGTGACTGTAATGGGGTTGGTGGGGGGTACCTGATGAAGGGGTACTTCAATAACCATAATATTGCACATGTAATTGTAGATTAATGATAATAAAATAAATTATATATAAAAAAAAGAAATCTGTTGCATTCTTATATACTAACAATGAACTAGCAGAAAGAGAAATCAGGGAAACAATATCATTCACAATTGCATCCAAAAGAATAAAATACCTAGGAATAAACCTAACGAAGGAAGTGACAGAACTTACACTGAAAACTACAATACGCTCATGAGAGAAATTAAAGAAGATACCAATAAATGGAAACACATCCCGTGCTCATGGATAGGAAGAATTAATATTGTCAAAATGGCCATCCTGCCTAAAGCAATCTACAGATTCAATGCAATCCCTATCAAAATAGCAACAGCATTCTTCAACGAACTAGAGAAAATAATTCTAAAATTCATATGGAACCAAAAAAGACCCCGAATAGCCAAAGTAATCCTGAGAAGGAAGAATAAAGCTGGGGGAATTATGCTCCCCGACTTCAAGCTCTACTACAAAGAAAGCCACAGTAATCAACACAATTTGGTATTGCAACAGAATAGAGAGCCCAGATGTAAACCCAAGCATATGTGGTCAATGAATATATGATAAAGGAGCCACGGATACACAATGGGGAAATGACAGCCTCTTTAACAACTGGTGTTGGCAAAACTGGACAGCTACATGCAAGAGAATGAAACTGGATACTGTCTAACTTCGTACACAAAAGTACACTCAAAATGGATCAAAGACCTGAATGTAAGTCACGAAACCATAAAACTCTCAGAAGACAACACAGGCAAAAATCTCTTGAATATAAACACGAGCAACTTTTCCTGAACACATCTCCTTGGACAAGGGAAACAAAAGCAAAAATTAACAAAGGGGACCATATCAAACTAAAAAGCTTCTCTGCAGCAAAGGACACCACCAGTAGGACAAAAAGGTATCCTACAGTATGGGAGAATATATTTATAAACGACATATCTGACAAGGAGTTAAGATCCAAAATATATAAAGAGCTCACACACCTCAACACCCCAAAAAGCAAGTAACCCCATTAATAAATGGGCGGACGAATGAACAGACACTTCTCCAAAGAAGAAATTCAGATGGACGACAGGCACATGAAAAGATGCTCCACATGGATAATTATCAGGGAAATGCAAACTGAAACTACAATGAGATATCACTTCACACCAGTGAGGATGGCCGCCATCCAAAAGACAAACAACAACAAATGTTGGTGAGGATGTGGAGAAAGGGGAACCCTCTTACACTGCTGGTGGGAATGTAAATTAGCTCAAATATTGTGGAAAGCAGTATGGAGGTTCCTCAAAAAACTCAAAATAGAAATACCATTTGACCCAGGAATTCCATGCCTAGGAATTTACCCTAAGAATGCAGCAGCCCAGTTTGAAAAAGACACAGGCACCCCTATGTTTATAGCAGCACTATTTACAATAAGCAAGAAATGGAAGCAACCTATGTGTCCATCAGTAGATGAATGGATAAAGAAGATGTGGTACATATACACAATGGAATATTATTCAGCCACAAAGAAGAAAACAAATGCAACAACATGGATGGAGCGAGAGGGTATTATGCTCAGTGAAATAAGCCAGGCGGAGAAAGACAAGTACCAAATGATTTCCCTCATTTGTGGAGTTTAACAACGAAGCAAAACTGAGGGAACAACACAGCAGCAGACTCACAGACTCCAAGAAAGGACTAGCGGTTACCAAAGGGGAGGGCTGGGGGACAGTGGGTGGGGAGGGAGGGGGAATGGCATTGAGGGGTATTACGATTGGCACACATGGTGTGGGGGCGGTCACGGGAAAGACAGTGTAGTACAGAGAAGACACGTAGTGACTCTGTGGCATCTTACTATGCTGATGGACCGAGACTGCAATGAGGTGCCGCGAGGACTTGATAATGTGGGTGAATGTAGTAACCACAATGTTTTTCATGTGAAACCTTCATGAGAATGTATATCAATGATACCGTAATATAAAGAAAATAAATCATAAAAACATACTGATTCAACAGTTACCCATATTACTAAAGCCTCACCTCAACTAGTGTAGTTATTATCTGTCAACATAGAAAGATGTTACAGAATTAATGACTATATTCTCTATGCTGTACATTCATCCCCATGACTAATTTATATTAGGATTGAGATTTTGTGCCTCTTTATCCCCTTCACTTATTTCACCCACCCACACTCTGACTCCTCCCCACATGGTAACCACCAGTCACTTCTCACTGTCTATGAGTCTACTGCTATTTTATTCATTTCGTTTGCTTTTATTTTTAGATCTCACATGAAACCATATGGTATTTGTCTTTCTCGGCCTGGCTTATTTCAGTTAGCATAGTACCCTCTAGGTCCATCCATGTTGTCACAAATGGCAGGATGTTCTTTTTTATGGCTGAATAATATTCCACAAATACTAAGTTTAAAGTTTTTAATTATTTATTATTCCATTACTAGTTTTAAATTAAAAATCAATAATATGTATGTATAATATATTTCACATCTTCATATAGAACACTTTGTCTGTTTTCTGCAAGTTGATAAACTGATAACACAATTTTTAATCACTACCAGTGCACTTCTACAAAATTCTAGTAATTAACTGTGCCATACACCAACAAACATGAGACTCTCAAGAGGCAATCCAGATGGTAACCAGCCATCCTCACTTCTAGCTGGACAAAGAAAGAAATCAACCAAGGCTCTCTGTATTCGAGAATCTGGGAAAGAATTAAGCAAGTCAGGGCCCTCCGGAAGGAAAAGACTCTCTAAGGCAAAGACTATGAAAAAGAAAGGAATAACCAGCTCCCTCCTTGAAGCTGGCTAGATGGTTGTTGGTTGTTCAAGGACCCTTCAAAGACAGGGTCATCTAAGCCACTACCCTAGGCTTCATAGTCTGCTATCCACAGATGGTGGTTACCTCTGGTCACTTCCTGGATTTGGTTCCTGACCCTGGAGTCTGAAGAAGAGATAACTGACTCAGAGCCCACCAACAGAGCCCTGGCTAATTGCTGAGATCAACTGTTTGGACCTTGCAAGAAAGAGGAGCATTGTAGGATGCTAACCCAGTTCCCTTCACTCTCGAATGGCCTCAGAAGTGGGGCAACCACACTCAGTTCTGGGGCCCCATTTCTGGGCCTTGATATTCTAGGAAAGACAGGACAAAATGAGGATTCTCCTATGGAAACCCCTTGAAGCAGCTAAGGGCAATTGTTAGATGAAATAGCAACCAAGTCCCCCATACCCAGAGCAAATCACAGGTTCTGGCTACCCCCGATTATCTCCAAGCCATAGTTTTCTGTCCTCAAGACTGTGGAGGAGAGAGAGCCAAGGTATGAATCCTCAAACACTGTTAGTGGGAGTCAAAACTGGTGCAATCACTTGGAGATCAATTTTCCATTATCTAGTAAACTTGACGCTAGCATGAACTATTACCAAGTAATCCCTCTTCCAGATATGTATCTTAGAGAAACTCATGCACACGTACAATAGAAGACATGTTGTTGTTCTTAGCAGCATTGCTCACAACAGCTCAAAACAGAAAGCAATCCAAATGTCCACAAACAGTAGAATGTATAAATAGGTATGTATGTACACACGTCTGTGCAAAGGCAAAGAAATGATTACCATAACAGTCATGTCAGGATAAGTGGTTATCTCCGGGAGAGAGAGAGGAGTAACTGGAGGGCTTCTCGATAACTTGCAATGTTCTATTTTTGGTCCTGGAAGGTTCTTTCATGGGTGTTTACTTTATAATTATTCATTTTAGTGTATACTTATATTTTATGCAACTTTGGTATTTTTGTTATATTTAAAAAAACAATTAAAAAAAAGGAAGAAACCACTACCTTCCTCTGGAGCTCCCTTAAAGCATTCCCTAAGATCATATGTTCTCAACTTTCTAAGATGAGGAATGATGTAATATAGAAAGCACTCATTCCCTCTATAAAAGCTATGCGAACTGGTTATCATATTCACTTGTAGTAAGATTCTTGGAAAGGAATGCCTGGACAAGCCAGGGTCCTATCAGCAGTACCATTACCCTTCAAGTTGCTACGATGGGCAGCAGTTCAGGCCCCTCCCAATACAGGGATCAATATAGAATTCTATCTTAGCTCCCCTTACATTCATGATTTTACCATCAGTCCTTTCCTGGCCCTGGTTATTGGAAAAGAAAAGTTGTGGAGCAAAGAGAAAGTTGAAACCAAGCCGGGGCAATGCTAGGGATCTGCTGCAAAGCTGATTAGAGGCAACCAATCACGCTGGCCATTGCTGCTTCCACTGCCTAAATCTTCCTCCCTACTGTTAAAAATCTCTGCTCCTTTGTCATGCCGTCTGTCTCTCAGCTTACATTCACTCATTTTTCTACAAAATACAGCATCTTCCACGCTCTCCTCTCCTATATCTTTCCCACTACCTTCGATGATCCTTTGGCTACCCTGTCTATCGCCCCAGCTTCACAGTTCCTTGACCTCCTCTACTCCCAGTTCACCCACCCACTGAACCTTGTCATCATCCAGAACTACTCTTCCTCTTAAATCTTAAGATCCACTATCCTACTCTGACCACAATTTCTTGTCTGCCATTCCACCTTTTTAACAGCCACTCTTTAAGCTCTGAAATCTCTACACAACTTCCCCTGCACACACCCACATATTCACGCAGCTTCTTTCTCTGGTTCCAAAAATCCTCCTGAAAATATACTCTTCCCTGGTGAAGACTAAATCCCATGGTTTATAACCTGAATAAATTTCATCAGTAATCTCACAACCCACTTAGCCCCTCAAACCTTCCACCACTCAACAATCATCACCACCACATTCACAGATCTAAGGCCAAATCCAGTGTGTGCCTTCCTTGCTCCCACTTCTTGGCAGCTGAGCACACCTGGAAAAAAAATAAAACTGAAAAGTAAAAACACTGTATTTTCAAGTTAGATCGGGGCTCACTACTGCCCATCAACCTCCTCTCAGTCTCTAATGAAGGTTACAACCTTCCCTCCTGTTTCTTCTGGCCCCTGGCCCCCTCCCTCCAGAATGCCCTTACTGCCTTATTCACAGAGAATAGAGGGACACCAATAAAGAAACTCTCTCAATTTCCTGCCTTTCCAAAACCTCAAAAACATGCCTTTCTAACCAGCCTTAACTCTGATATCAGAAATGATGCCCCTTCTCTTGTTCATGCCCAGTCCTTCCACACGTTCTCTATACCACCCCTTGCTTCCCCCCAGTTATCCCCTTTCTCTCCTATATTTTCAACCTGTTTTTATCAGCTCCTCCCCTGCAGAACAAATAAACATGTTCAAATCTCTCATCCTAAAAATATACATGTACCACCTATTATCTACTCTACTTTTTACAGACAAGACCCTTGACGTGACAGTCGACACTCAGGTTATCAACACTTTCCCCAATTACATTACTGGCCCTCTGCACTTTAGCCTTCACCAACACTAAACCATACCTACTGCCCTGGTTTCCCTTAAATTCCTAATCTAACAGGACCCTCTAAGTCCGTACCTTATATAACCACATGAAGAAATTTCACATATTTATTAAAAGACAAATGCAATACATGTTCATTAGCATACAGCAGTACGTGGCACAGGGAAACACCGAAAAGGAGATAAGCATCTTCAACCATCATTCCACTCTCCCAGAGATAACTAACTATTAAAGCTATATTCTAAGCTCCAGAAGAAGCCAAGCAATCATCTCACTACCTCTCATACTCCTAAATCTCTAAAAGAAGAGGAAGAAGAGGAGTTCTCAGATTACTCAGGGATACACAACTGGGCCTCAGTGCCAACTGGTGGAGCTTTGAAGAAGAAGAGCAAACTAAGCAAAAATATTATTCTGACACTTGCTAAAATGGTAAGAAAGACTTTATTATAAAGGACAATTGTGATTGGTATCATACATAGGTAGGTGTAAAGATTACCGCGATAGCGAAGAGAGACTGGACTCAACTATGAACACAGTAGTGACGGCTGGGGATCTACAGCAAAGGAGATTTGGGGGCAGGAAACCGGTGGATAAAACTTTCAGAGAGTGGACATCAAGGATAGGATTCCTGCTAAACTGACTTAGGATTCTTGCTGAAGGCAGCCCAAAGTGATCACATATAAGGGGGAGAGGGAGAATCTTGCTAAAATGATTTAGCAGGATTTTTTCGAAAACCGGACTAGGCAGGCCAAAGACAATGACCGAGGATGAAATCTAGCTGAAAAGAAGGCTCAGAGGAGCATGACTAAAGTTTGGTCAAGGATAGAGTCTTTATTAGCCCTCTCTCACTCTTCAGCTTTCCTGGAGGAATGTTCTCCACTGAAATATTCTCTGTTTTAGACTTGTGGAAAATGATATACATGCACATATGGAATTACAGATATGCAACACTATATATATGATGTCATGTTATACTGCACCCTATGTATGCATGTGGTGTGTGGGAGAGTTGTGCATGTAAATATATATATTTTATAATAGGTTATAATATATGTAAAACACACACAAACACAGGGTGCAATGTAACATAACATTATCTCTTTCCTGGACAGCTACACCTCTCTCCTCCTTATCAGTCTCCTACTGCCCCACTCTCATCCACCCACCCAGGGCATCATCAGTATTATCACAGAGGGATTGATTATCTCATCTGCTTAAGACAATTCCATGACTTCTCCATCACAGCCTTCAGAGTGAAATCCTAGTTCCGTGACCTGACCTTTGGGGCTGTCAACATCCTGACCCCTATCCATGTCTCCAGTTTCATTCTCCTCCCCTACATAAACTTATGGCGCAGTTATAACCAACTACACATATACCTTTCCTTAAATACATCAAGATACCCCCACTTCTTCCAGTTTCCTCTGACTGGAACATCCCTCACAGTCCCTCTACTTTCATACTTCCTCTACTCATCCAGTATCAAGCATTATCTTCACTTGCCAAAGCATTTTCAGATGCCCCCCTCTGTGGGCCCACAGACTGTCACCTCCCACTTGCCTATGCCCACCATAGTACTGATCATACTCTTTGGACATTGTCTAGTTACTCATATCCCCACTTAATGAATCTTCATCAAGGACAGGAAACCAGTCAAGGTTTACCTTCACATTCCTTGTACCAGACACATGGTAGTAAGTGTTCCATATATTTTTGCTGAATGAATGACTACATGAACAAATGAATGCCATGCTGTGCTAATTTTCAATGGACTGCTGGTGGAGTCACTCAGATGTCTTCAAAACAGTGAGGAAAGGCAGCAACAAAAGGTCAGGCAGCATGACTAAAAAAATTGTAATAATCCCCCAAGCATTCATCACTTGGTTTCTAAGTACCAATCTCTACTGAAAGAATACATGATTCCTTACAAAATGACTGATTCCAGAGTGAGGCAAGGAGTATATATGATAAGCCTAAAATATCTTTTGTCAGAAAGCAAGGAAGCCACGATCTAATGAGACCATGTGAAAGGGTACAGGAAAGGGCTCCTAGCTTCTAAGATGACACAGTTTGAGCACCAAAAAAATGGTCACAATGGATAAACACAAAATACATAAAAATCCATGAATTCCTAATGACATTAAAGAAAACAATGAAGGTCTCCAGGAAACCAACTCACTACTCTAAAAACTGATCGATGAAAAAAGAAGCATTTACCTGACTTACTTTTTACGAAATACATTTCAGGACAGAAAAATAGCTGATAAAGAAAAGGTCTTCTTTATAATTCCAGCCAATAAATGCAGAAGGACTGATAGAATTAGACCACTATTTTTTAACCTCTATTAAAATAATGAATTTGAACAATTATCTTTCAATGATTGCTAAAACCAACAGAAGAAAGGTTGGGTAGGAGATGCTACAATGGAGCTATCAGGCTGAAAACACAAATCAATCCCAGCATCAGTTTAAAAAAATAAAACCAGACATGATGAAATGCAAAGAGCACATCACTGCCTGAAATGATTCTTTTGCTTAAAAAGAATAACTGAAACTGAATCTAATCAAGCTTTTAGCTCTAAATGCCAGCGAACAGGAAACACAGGGATGGGAAAACAAAATAAATCCCACCTCAAGGAAGCAATCACCTAAATCCATTCATTGAGAGGACAAATTAGTTTCTCTAATAAATCAGTGGTCTTTAAAATGGGGTGGGGGAGGATAGAGGGTTTTAGAGGAAAAGTGATTTAAGAGAAAAACATCCAGTGGCAATAAGTAGCCCTCCTTTGGATATGGATTAAACAAAGCTACTGTAAAGAGACATCTTTAAGACAATCATGGAAATTTGAATATGGACTGTGTATTAGATGAAATAAGGAATTATTAATTTTATTAAGCATACAATGTCCTAGTGGTACCTTAATATAATGCACCTATGAGTTTAGGATGCATTATGAGTTACTTACCTGTGTAATGACATGATGCCTGGGACTGCTTTAAAATACCACAGTGAAAAAAGTGGGTGAGGAGAAAAGATCACACAAAATTGACAAAATGGTATTAATTGCTGAAGCTGGGGAATGGATACACACGTGTTAATTTTACTATTTTATACTTTAAACATATGTGGAAATTACAGAAATAGAAGAAAAAAACACAGAAGCCAACATCAGAGGCTCCAACTGGCCCCTTCTAGACAGTGTGAGCAGAAGAAATCGTAACTGCAATGGATTAAAAACTACTAAATATATAAATATCCATATATGGATGAGGGTTTTAAATACCAGCTATGAAAGGTTTGTTGGGGGTAAAAAAGGCTTATTGGGGAAAAAATAAATTTGAAAATGGATTAGGTACCAGATGGCATTAGGAAATCATTGTTAATTTTTCTTGCTGAGATAATGGTAATTATTTGCAAAATGTTCTTAATATTAGGAGATGAACACTGAGATATTTAGGGGTGAAGTGCCATGATATATGGTCCTCAAACTGATCTATTAAGTGGTATCTCAACCAAAATGCCAAGAAGAATTTTTGTGGAAACTGACAAGCTGATTCTAAAATGTATATGCAAATTCAAAAGACTAAGAATAATGAAGTTATTATTGAAGAAAAAGAACAAAACTTCAGGATGACCATTTATAAGGTATATTACAAAGTTACATTAATTATGACAGTGGTACTATACAAGGATAGAGAAATAAATGAAAATGAACAGAATCCAGAAACAAACTCACGTAATGTAACCTAATCATTTGATCTATGAAAACAATGACACTAGAGGAAGGAAAAATGATCTTTTCAATAAGTGGTATTGGGATGACTGGATGTCCATTTCAACAACAAAAAAAAAAAAAAATAGGCCTTTACCCATACCCATAACTCATATGGGCAACATACACAAAAAACAACTACAAGTGAGTTGTAAATATAAATGACAGAATAAACAATAACACACGATAGAAAAATATCCTCATGACCTTGAGAAAGGCAAACAAGCCCTAGCCATTAAGAGGAAAAATTACGAATTGAACAATATTAAAATTGAAATAATCAGTTCATTAAAAGATACCATTAAGAGACTGAAAATGCAAGCAACGGAATTTGCAATAAACATATTCAACAAATTATGGACATCCTTAATATAGAACAAGCTCCAGAAAATCAATAAGAAAGAGACAGTCCAAGAGAAAAAGTAGTCAAAAGACTTGAACAGGCACCTCATAAAAAGATATCCAGGCTAACAAACATGTGGCAAGATGCACTTTATCATCAGAGACATGCAAATTAAAACCACAGTGAGGTACCATTAATAACCACTAGAACGGTCACTTAAAAAAAAAAAAAGAAGACAATGACAAGTGTTGACAATATTCTAGAGCAACTTAAACTCTTAAAAATTTCTGTTAGGAATCTTTGAGTACAATCAAACTGGAAAGCTGGTTGGCAATGTCTACTAAAGCTAATCACATACATAATCTATGATTCAGCAAATCTACTCTTAGGCATATGCCTAACAGAAGTGTGTGAATATATCACAAAAGACATGTACTAGAAGGTTCACAGTAATATTTGCAGGCCAAAAAGGGAAACAACCAAAATGCTTCTCTATTGTGGTATATTCACAGAATGGAATATATAGCAATGAGAATGAATTACTACTACACTTAATACCAAGGGTGAATCTCAAAAACAAAATCTTAAACCAAAGATGTCAAGCACAAAAAAGCTACCCACCATATTTTTATAAAATCCAAAACAGGCAAAATAATCATACAGTGATAGAAGTCAGGATTGTGATTAATTTGCAGTTTGGTTGTGACTGGTAGGTGATACATTCAAGGGCTTTTCAGATGCTGATCATGTTCTATTTCTTAATCTTGATGCTGGTTACACAGGTATGTTTATGTTGTGAAAACGCTTTCGGCTGTAAACTTATATGTGCACCTTTCTGTGCACATATAAGTTTACTTAAAAATAATACCTGCGGATCTCAAATGGGTCAGCCAGAATAGGTAATTCAAAAAAACAGGTAAAAAATTATACCTCAATTTAAAAAAATGCATGAATGGATGGATGGATGGATAGTGAGCAAGTGAATGAACAAGTAAACTACTACGGCAAAAATTAACAACTGTTGAATTTCGGTTCACAGTATTAAAGTGTTCATTGTACTCTTCTATCAAATTTTTTATTAAAAAAATGTTCAAGCAAGAAGAGTCATTATGTCCCTCAACTCTCAATATTTATAACTAGGAAGTAATTAAAACATCTGATATAACCTGACTTATAAAAGGAAATTTTAAGAAATTTCTACACCCAGATTAGGTCTTATAAAATAATGAAATTATCATATTCTATATATTTTCTATTTATTAATAAAAAGAAAAAGAGAGACAGACTGACTCACAGACAGAGAGAAAAGAGGAAACCAGGCCAGGATTGAGTGACAAACTAACTCCATGAACTCCACCGCCATTAGCAAGTTACTACCCACCTCTGAGTCTCAGTTTTATCATTAGTAAAATGGTAATACTGACCTTAGAGGGTGGTTTTGAACAGGGGGCCAATTTAAAAGCTTGTCTGTTACAGATAAGCACTGAATTCATTCCAATTTACTGTACCAAACGTTTTGTGGGCCACGTAGTATTAATGAGCAGTGAAAGACATTAAGCAAATAGGTTGTAGGACAGGACACAATCCACCACAAGTAACAGGTGAGGATGGGGATAGAGATATGTCTTCCTAGAGAGGCTGATAACCAATAATTCACCGAAGTGACAGCAAGACGCTAGACAGGAGACAGAGAATATGGGGAATTTATGTGGGCAGATTAAATTATTTGAGTACACTGAGTACTGCATTATGCTATGTAGAAAAGTAGGGGGAGGCGAGTATAGGAAGCCGAGCGAACAATAAATGTAGAGACACTGACATATATATATATCCTGTTTCCCCACTAATGGCTGTATAATTTGTGCCTTCAGTTCCTTCAGGTTTCTGCTCAAATGCCACCTTACCAGGGACACCTTCGGACCAACCTACCTAAAATAGCACAGACCTTCCCCATCACAACCTTTATTATATATTCATTTACTGTCTGTCTCTCAACTAGAGTTTTAAAGACTTTTGGTTTTTATTTTCCACTGTTGTACTCTCAGAGCATAGGACACTGTCTGGCACATAGAAATTGTTCAATAAAAAATTATTGAATAAATAGATGGATGAATGTGCAATGGGTTGAAGCCAGTGTCATAATATTTAAATGCTATGTAATTATATTTGAATAGAGAACAAAAGAGTCATCAGCAATACCCTTTGAAAAAGTTCACAAGTGTCTTAGTACCGTGAAATCTCTGCCTCACTGTTTATTCTAAAAGAGCTGAAAATTATACCTGGCCTAGAAAAAACAATCACCTCCTATTTTGGCAAGCACAACACACTAGCCACAGGAGAGGGGAATGAATTGCTTATTCAAGGAGATCCTTGGTTAAATTCCATTTCAGAGCCTGAAAATCCCTAACTCTCATAAATTTAATTATCATTTCCCCCTTCTTGGGTAAAGAACTGAAATAATACATTGTGATGACTAACTAATGTTCTCACAAAACAAATTAAACATGACAAATGTAACAGAAATACACAGTTCACATGGCAACAAATTTTAAAAAAGACAAAGTTCACACTTCGCCAAATAGACAATACAGTTAACCCTTGAACAATGTACGGGTTAGGGGCTCCCACCCTGACACATGTATGAAAATCCATGTATAACTTTTGACTCTCCCAAAACTTTAATAGCCTGCTGACTGGAAGCCTTACTGATAACATAAGCAGTCCATTAACACATGCTCTGCATGTTCTATATGTCTCACACTGTATTCTTACAATAAAGTAAGCTAGAGAAAAGAAAATATTTTTCCAAATAGTCTCAAATCTTTAAAAAGAATTTCCAATATATTTACTGAAAAAAAAAATCTGTGTATGTGGACCTGCACAGTTGAAACCCCGTGTTGTTCAAGGGTCAACTGTACTTGCAAATCTCCTAGGAAAAATCTTTGAAAAATCTGTCAGCTTGTTGTTCAATGTTGCTACCAGAGACCAGAATTCACATGAAGTAATATATCTATGATGGATGTCGTACCTGTCAACCATTTCTACTGTACGAAATATTCTAAACAGGATAGGAAAGCTTCCACCCTCTGAAGTTGACACCAGGCTATAGGCAAAACCCACTAAGTTTGCCTCTCTAAAAATTTGGGGATTCAGTTCTATACCATTTTTTTTTAATGCATCATGGGTAGAGGACTGAAACCAGTGCAATATCTGATGTATAATTTTGTTGAGAGTAAAAAACAAAATCTGAAAGGACGTAATAATTTTTAACAAGTCCTTTGTTCTCTTACGGCTCTAAGATTTCTGGGCTTTGTTTTTTTTTTTATAAGCACAAAAATAGCTTTGACCTTGAAATTAAAGTCACACCTGAATTTGTAAAGTGTATGAATTCATTGGCCTTTCCATGAGGGGGACAGGAGAGAGCAGAAACTTTCAGGCGGAGAAAATACTGGGGTCGGAAGAAAAAAGGACGAATGTAGGTTCCTAGCGGGGGAAGGGGAGTTGCAAAAGTTCTGAGGCTAAAAGGGAGCGGGGTGGAAGGTGGGAGTAAGAGGTAGGAAAGAAATCTGTGGTAGAGGGAATGATCCAAGCTCAGAAAAATAAGGAAAAGGATCAGGGATAAACAGGAGAGGTGAAGATGACCAGGGGCGAAAGGGCCACAAGAGTCCGAACGGGGAGGGAATGACAGCGGACTACCTCAGGAGGAGTAAAGAGGCGGAGATAGGCGGTCGGAACCAGAAGCGTCGGAAATACCCTTCACACACTGAACTTTGGGAATGAATTCTCCTTTCCACCCCAAGCTGAAGCAAGGAAAACTTCCCTGGGGTGTCTGCGGAGTCACTTGCGATAATCGCCAGTCCCTTTCTTTACACTCACCTTGACGAAGAAAGCGACGACGCGACGATGGCGTGACCGGAAGTGCTATTTTCTTTTGTTTGGCGGAAGTTTTATCTTCGGCCGCCCCCCGCCCCCCTTCTCCCCGGGCAACTTCCTGTGCCTCTCTAGCAAGCTCTCCAACATTAGTGATGTACACCGGCTGGGAGAGGGGATCGGTAACTTTACCAATCCTAGCTCTTGCCTTCCCCGGCACTGCAGTATCTCTGCCAAACTCCGCGTATCCAATTTGTCACCTCACCTTGTTGATTCCGCCTTTGAAATATTTCCTTTATCCCTAGTCCTTTAACTCTTTGGATGTCTACAGGTACATATTTACTGTTCTGGTTTACTGTTTTCTGGCATACCATTTTGAAAATAAAAAGTTCATTTTTTATTAGTGGTATACTTCTATTTCAAGATTTTTAAAAATCTCAAATTTGCGCCATTTTTGTCTTGTAATGGTATTAAGATTGAGTTACGTGCCATACTCAGATTTCCAAATAAAAACGAACTCATTTAGAAAAGTATTCTTGTGTGGGTAAAATTGTAACATTTCCAGATTATGTCGCCTGGCTTTAGTGCCTGTGCATATCCTCAAGGGTGGAGAGAAGTTCATCTCCATGTCAATGGGTAATCACCTGGGCAACCGAGGGCGGGCGGGTCTGAACTTGAGAGTTTAAAGGGAGGGACTGGCTGGCTGGTTTGCTTGCTTGCTTGCTTCTTCCAGAGCACAGGGAGACGTCACTGGACTGCAGTCTGTAAGCAATAAACAGGTTTTAAACTTTATTTCTCCCTTTGACTGATTTCGGTTTTTAGAGGTATTTTGCCCCGGGATTTCCGTTCCCCGGATTTACACCGGGCGGAAGTCGTCAGGGTGCCTCTGAACCCGAAATCTGTCATAATGGGTGCGACCTGTGGGAGGGCTGCTCCTGTGGATGGTGGGGAGGCCCAGTGGATGCGGCGGCAGAGGGTGCCGCTTCACCTGTTATTATCGCCCCAGCTGTGGGGCTTCCAAGTTGGGAACCCCTAGTGTGGAATTGGTCTAGGGCAAAGTACCTCCTAGAGGGGTGGGGCATTCCCCAGAACTGGGGAAGGGTGGAAACACGGGAATCTGCAGAATCAGCCCTCCGTGAGTTGGAAGACTGCTTGGAGACCTTAGGGAGCTGTGCAGCGGCTGGCATTGTAGGGTCTCTTTTCATCCACCTAGTGGAAAATGTTATACAGGAGAAAGAGAGGATTATCGAGGGGGTTAGTGAGGAGAGAGAGGGACTTAGGCATGACAGAGACACACTTCAGCATCGCTTGGAGGAGCTGGGCAATAACCTATGGGATGCTGTTAAAGAAGAGAGACAGTTACTGAAAAGACAGGTCATGCTCCTAGAACACTCCTCAGCGGCAAGGGAGGAGGCGGCAGGCAAAGCCACGTTGCAGGAGCCCCGGAAATGGTGGAGGAGGAGCCGTTGGTGGAGAAGCCTGAGGGAGAAGAGGAGGAGGTGGGCCATTGGCGGATGTGCTACCCAGGCCACCGCCGGAGGTACCATCTTCTCCATCTTCTCCTGTTCTAAAGGCCCGCCCAGCTGTAATTAAGAAAGTAAAAACAAAACAACCGCGGGCTCCTCAGGGGGAGGAGCAGCCCCCTCCCCAGGTTGTGGAGCACTCCATGCTCTCCGCTCCTATACCCAGGATGAGCTGGTGGACATGACTGTGTCTGGTATAGGCAGAGGCCATCGGAATCTCTGCCTACATGGCTTTTACGTCTCTGGGATATCGGGGTGGAAAACATTGTTGTGTCAGGTACTGAGATGAGTAGAATGGCTTCCCTGACGACTCACCCTTCCCTCCGGCAGCGATTGGTTGCAAAATGCCCGTCACTCCTCAGGGAATCAGACACTCCTGGGATGGCTGACAGCTGCCATCAGGATACTTTGGCCTAATCAGGATGATTTACCATATTTTCCCAGTAGTTGGAAAACATATGCAGAGCTCCATCTCTCTTTGGGTCCCTAGTGAATACTCTTGCCCCCCCACCTAGGGCAACTCATAAGTGAGGCTACTCATTACTTTAGCAGATCTGGGGGAGGTTGGAACAATAGGGTACGGAGGGAAGTACGGGGCCATGACTGAAAGGAGAAGTGCAAAAGGCCCCGGGAAGATCTCGCGGACCCAGATCTGGGTTGATTTGATAAAGGCCGGGGTAGTGAAAGAAAAACTCCACGGGCAGCCCAATAGGATCTTGTTAGAACTGTGGCACCAGTTAAAAAGCCAGAGCAGCAGTTCCAGCCGCTGAGGTCCAGGACACGGAAACCAGAGTCAAGGCCTCATGCCTGGCCTGTGTACCCTACAAAACTTCATGGGAGACAGTACTCAGGATTCGCCTGAGCCCTCACCCCCACAGGAGGACGATTGGACATTGCGGTTCGACTGAGGGGGGGGGTTCAAAGTCCCCACCTTGGGGGACATGGTGGGACCAGAGGCCACATGCAGAATTAGCAATTCATTGGTCCCCTGTGAATGTACAATCTGTCCTGGCACTGGTGGACACAGGAGCTGAGTGTTCTTTGATTCATGGGAACCCTGAGCATTTCCCCCGGACCCCTGCTGTGATAGATGGCTATAGGGGTAAGGCAATTAGAGTGAAAAAAAAGCCCAAATCTCATTGGGGATAGGGCATTTACCCCCAAAGGAGTATACCGGGTACATGTCTCCTATCCCTGAATATATTTTGGGGTAGATACCCTGCAGGGCCTGTGGTTACAGACCACTGCAGGTGAGTTCAGACCGAGGGTATGTGTGGTAAAGGCAGTTCTGAGGGGACATGCTAAGCATCCACCTGTAGCTCTGCCTGTACCTTGGTAGGTGACAAATATTAAGCAGTATAAATTGCCTGGGGGGCACAAGGAAATTGGAGAAACTCTACAGGAGTTGGAGAGGGTGGGCATCATAAAGCCCACTCATACTCCTTTTAGTTCCCCAGTGTGGCCAGTGAGAAAGCCAGACGGCTCCTGCCTTATGACCGTAGACTACAGGGAATTGAATAAAATCACACGCCCTTTGCATGCTGCTGTCCCCTCTATAGCAGACATTCTGGACACCCTCAACCATGAAACTGGGAGCATATCTTTATGAAGTAGACCTTGCCTTGCTAATGCTTTCTTCTCTATTGATAAAGCACGGGAAAGGCAGGAACACTTTGCCCTCACGTGGGAAGGCCGGCAGTGGACATTCACTGTCCTTCCACAGGGATATCTCCACAGTCCCACCATCTGTCATGGACTTGTAGCCCAGGACTTGACCACGTGGAAGAAACAGTGAGGTTGTGTCACTACATTGATGATATTATGCTCACATCTGATTCTCTTTCAGATTCAGAAGGGGCAGTTCCTAGACTGTTGCAACATCTACAGGAGAAAGGATGGGCTGTGAACAGCACCAAGGTTCAGGGACCTGGTTTGTCTGTCAAATTCTTGGGGGTTGTGTTGTGTGGTCTGGTAAAACTAAAGTTGTTCCTGAAGCGTTTATAGACAAGGTCTGGGCTTTCCCCACCCCCTACCACTGTGGCAGTATTACAAGAGTTTTTGGGTCTTTTGGGCTACTGGAGAGTGTTTATCCCACACTTGGCACAAATTCTGAAGCCCTTGTACCAGTTGGTACGAAAGGGCATCAGGTGGGACTAGGATGAGACATGTGCGGCTGCTTTTACTGCTGCCAAGTGGGCAGTCAAGGCTGTACAGGCCTTGAATGTAATGGACTCATCAAGGCCCTGTGAACTAGATGTTCATGTAACCGAAGATGGTTATGGATGGGGTCTTTGGCAGCAGCTTGAACGGACACGCCAACCTATTGGATTCTGGTCACAACTATGGAAAGGATCAGAGGTCCGGTACACCTTCATAGAGAAACAACTGGCTGCTGTGTATCACCCCTTGCTGGCTACGGAGCCCATTGCCGGAACAGCTCCGACCAAGGTAAAAACCACCTATCCCATCGGGGGTGGGTGCGACAGTGGACCCAGAGGCCACGAAGTGGCGTGGCACAGACACCTACACTGGCCAAATGGGGCACATATTTGAGCAGTGCAGCGCCCTCTCTACTAGTCCCTTAAGTGCAGAACTCCAGTGCTTATTGGGGCCAGTGACCTATGCCAGTGGAAAGCAGGAAGAACTTGTTTTTGAGCCATTGGTAGCTGAGATTCCTTATCAGGAGGGAAAAGTCCCTATACCTGAAGGTGCTTGGTACACAGACGGCTCTAGTTGTGAGCAGCCCCCAAAGTGGAGGGCTATGGCTTTCCGTCCTAAGACTGAGACAATATGGATGGAGGATGGAGAGGGGAAGAGCAGTCAGTGGGCTGAGTTGCGGGCAGTATGGCTCGTGATCACCCAGGAGCCTTCCCCCATAGTTGTCTGCACTGACAGCTGGGCCGTCTGTCGGGGCTTGACCCTGTAGCTACCAACATGGTATCATGCCAGCTGGATGGTTGGTCACCGGCCCCGTTGGAGGCAAGACCTATGGGCCTCTGGTCAGACTTAGACTGTTACTGTATATCTATCACGTGACCGGCCGTTTGCCTTTGGCATCCCCAGGGAATGACGAAGCACACACACTGGCCCGGGTCCGCTGGCTAGAAGGAAAGCCTGCCACTGATGTGGCCCAATGACTACACCAGCATTTGTTGCACGCGGGGCAAAAGACAATGTGGGCTGTAGCCCGTAGGTGGGGCTTGCCATTGACCTTTGAAGAAGTCAGCAGAGCCTTGTGTGCTCTAAGAAGGACTTACACCGTGTCCCACAGCAGCATGGGACAATAGCTAAGGGGCCAATACCCCTTGTCAGGTGGCAAATAGACTATATTGGGCCTCTGCCCATGTCAGAAGGATATCAGTATGCCATGACTTGTGTGGACGTGGCTACTGGACTATTGGTTGCTTTTCCTGCACGTCGTGCACATCAGCAAACCACCAAGAGGGGCCTGGAGCATCTCTCTGCAGCCTATGGCCGGCCGCAGGTGATTGAGAGCGGTCAAGGCACCCACTTTACTGGACATGCGTTACTAGAATGGGTGCAGCAATTAGGAATAAAGTGCAAATTTCATGTACCATATAATCCTATCGGGGCAGGCGTGATAGAGTGGTACAACGGTTTGTTGAAATCTGGCCTGAAGTCAGACACCAGTAGTCTACGGGGTTGGTCAGTTTGCCTATGGACAGTGCTGCGGCGTTTGAATGAGAAGCCACGTAAAGGAACACAACCTTGCTGCCTCTCCTATACAACTGTACGTCCAAACCAAAGAAGTGTTGTTGAAACCAGGATATGGCCAGCAGAGCAACCTCCTGCTGCCAGCCCCCACTGCATTAAGCCCTGGAGACACTGTTGAGTGGACCTGGACCTGGACATTTTGACACATGGATCAGCGATGGCTGGCCCTTCTGGCACCTTGGGGGAAAGGCCTGGAAGCTGGCCTCCTGTGTATTCCTGGAATAACAGCTGAATGGTCCCCAAAGGTCACGGTAGTGTACCCAAAACATCCAGGAGGTAAGAGCATCTTGCCGGGAAGTTTTGTTTTATCTTTATGGCCAGTGCATGTACCTCCCGTAGCCCTATATATCGACCCACCTGTAACTCCCACAGGGAGGGGGGTAAAAGTGGTATACTAGACCAGGACGAGATCCCACTCCTGCCACTGTTTTATCGCAAGACCACTCTCTTGCATGTATCCTACCTGATGGACAAGATTTGCCTATGCTGGTGTCATTAAAACATGTATCTTATCGCCCTTCAGGTTATTTTCTCCTACAGTCCTTGTGGCCTGAATGTGCCCCCTGGCTGCAGCTGCCACGTGACGATTGCTCTGAACCCTTAACTACTGCCTGCCTATGGAATGGACGAGCTAGGGACTTAATCTACATAAGACTTGGAAACCTAGCTGAATTCTCCAGCTTGAGGATTGTCATAATTTTATCGCTGTTGCTATTGTTATGTCATTAGTCTGGTCACAATACTCCAGTTTTCTCGCCCAGGGACCATTGCGGAAGAAGGGGAATGAGTAGATTGTAAGGTGAGATTTCTGGAGGGGTGGCCTGTGGGTAAAATTGTAAGGTTTCCAGATTATCTCACCTGGCTTTAGTGCATTTGCATATCCTCAGGGGTGGAGAGAAGTTCATCTCCATGTCAATGGGTAATTACCTGGGCAACCGGGGGCGTGTCTGAAGCTGAGAGTTTGAAGGGAGGGGCTGGCTGGCTGGCTGGCTTGCTTCTTCCTGAGCAGGGGGAGAGAGATGGCCCTGGACGGCAGTCTAAGCAATAAACAGGTTTTAACCTTTATCTCTCTCTCCCTTTGACTGATTTTGGTTTTTAGAGGTATTTTGCCCCAGGATTTCCTTTCCTCAGACTTACATCTTATATACTTAAATACCCAAGAAAATGAAGAAAATGACAACTGACAAAAAGTTTCAATAATAATCATGTTTTTGTGGCTATATACAAATTTTAGGATAGTTTGCCCTAGTTCAGCAAAAGGGGGTAACTGATTAACTACTCTTACAGTGGTGAACATTTAACAATGTATATAATTATCAAATCACTATGTTTATCTGAAACTACTATAACGTTGTATATCAATTATATTCTAATACAAATTTCAAAAAGAATAATCCTTACTCTGCTTAAAAGTTCAATATTGGATTAACTATCGCCACTGCCTTCAGAAAGCTCTTCTGGGCCCCAAATCTGTACCCTAGTTGTCCTCTTTTCTGGTTATTTCAGTCAATGCACAAGCATACAGTGAGCATCTACTATATCCCAAACACTGTGCTACAGCCAGCCAGAAGCATTGCACTAGGAACCCACAGCCTATGGGCTAAAGGTGACATTTAAACACATAAAAGCCTAGCATAAAAAAAAGTGATTATCAAATGTTTGTTAAATGAATAAATGATCAAAAAGTAGGGCAATGACCGGGACCAGCAAAAGGTCTTTACTTTTGCTGGGTTTTTTTACAGTTCATTTCAATATTTTGGCTCATTTTTGTCATTCAGCAGATTTTGAACAACCACTCAGTGTATGGTTCTGTTCCTGATAATTGCTCCTATAAAGAAGAGTAAGACACAGTCTCAGATTTCAAGACTGGGAAATTTCCAAACAGTGGGAGAAATGAACACATAAACAACCAGCAACACTCTAATGGGACAATAATAACTGGTAAAAAGGACACAACGTAGGAACTATGACTATTGCACTGACTGGTGAATACTAAAAACCTAACACAGACCTTATCTCCCAGAGAGTGCTCAATAAAGACTTGTTTAATGTTGAATGAATGATTGAACGGATAAATAAAAGGAAAGAGTGGCAGTGGAGTGTGAAAGGAGCCGTGATGAGGGCTGAAGCTGGATGTGGGAAGAGGCCAGAGAAACCAGGGACCTTGCATGCCATGCTATGGAGTGTGAGCTTAATTATGAGGAAAACAGAAAGTTAGAGAAGGATTTTAAGCAAGAAAGTATATGGTAACGTTTCAAACCAGGATATAGAAAATGGGTTGTGCTGGTGCAATATGGAGGCAGAGAGATTGGTCTAAAGAATATTGTGGTAATCAATGAATACAGAAAATAGAGGCTTATGCTATTAAGAATTAATTGTATTTGGCAATTGAGCTGGAAAAAGTAGCCAGTGGATTATCAGAAATCCAGAGGCATTAACACCTGAGCATTTTCCTTAGCTCCCTCCACATTCAAAATTTTGATTAACTCATGCAACAAATATTCATTGAACAGTTAATATGCATCTGGCTCTGAAGATAGAATCACAACCAAAATGGGCAAAATTTCTGCCCTCGCTGGACTTAAACTCTTGTGTCAGATAATAAAATACTTAAGAAAATACATGTTGAAAGATGACAGATGCTATAAAGAAATAATATAGATAATTAGGATAGTAATGTACATGGGTGAGGGGAAGGGGTTTGCCATTATAAAAGGGTTCACTGTAAGGGTGATGTATGAACAGTATAGACTTCAACCACTTCTCTCAGTCACCAGGACCATTAGTTTAGTTCAGACCCTCCATATTTCTCCTCAAATAACAACTTACTGTGGGACACAAAAGCCTTGGTAGTCTGACTCTGTCTCTCTCTCTCTCTCTAGCTTCATCTCTCGCCACTCAACCTCTCCCACCCTAGTTTAAGTTTCACACAACTGCTTATAATTTGGAAAGTGCCCCAAGATCTCAAATCTCTGCGCTTTCACACTCTGCTAACTAGTATTCACCTTTCAAAGGTCAGCTAACATTTTCTTTCATGAAAGCTTGCTGACGCTTCCTTCTATTCTTTAAACAAACCCAGGCAGCTGCTCCTCTTCTCAGTTTCTGCCATGTAACCTCTTCTTGTCACTTTTCTTTCATTCGCTCAACGAATATTTGTTGGTCAACTGCTGTGTGGTTGTCACTGTTGAAGGCAGTAGAGATGCATGCAGAAATAAAGGAGTGAAAAAAATCCTTACACTTTTGGAACTTGCATTTTAGTGAGGAAGACTAGCAATAAACAATATAGTAAATATGGAATGTATAAAGTAGTAGTTCTCAACTCTGGGTGCCCCTCAGAATCACCAGGAGAGCTTTCGTCTTTCTTTTTTTTTTAATATCTGATCTCTAACCCAGCCAAAATTAATCTAAAGTTTAGGGGTGAGGTCAAGTATTTGTATATATTCTTAAATCTCCTTAGAATGTTTTTGATGCACAGAGGGGATTGAAAACCACTGCTCTATAGGCTACACCTCAGGAAAAAGGACATGATCCTAGACGGACGGTTTGAAAAACTAGAAGGAATGGAGAGCAAATAAAATGGTAGACATGTATGTCAATCTAAAAAACAAGCATGGTGTGTATAAAAACAATAATCAAGAATGAGTTGTAGGGTTGAAGGAAATTGTGGTTCAAAGTTTCTGAACAGAAGTATCATATAACTCAAGAAGAGATGGAGATCAGAATTAAACTGGGAGAGAAGGTTAATATATTTTTAAAGTTCGGACATTGTTGAGTTAAATAATTGTAATATTCCAAAGTTACCACTAAAATGGCTGAAGCACAGTGAGATTTAAAAATAAAATAAAAATGCATACATTTAAAACCACAAAGAAATAAAATGGAATAGGAAAAAATGTTTTTCAGTCATTAAAAAAAGGATGCACATACCTCTATAAACACAAAGACACATGGATTGATGGATAGTGTTTACCTCCAAGGTAGGTGATGTAGAAGTAGGTGAGGATCTCATAGCCAGAGGAAATTTATTAATAATTATCTCGCTGTTGGGTTGACAGATGGTTCAGAAATGTTCATTATACCATTGTTACTTATAATTTACACATATGTTACATGTGTTATTTTGTATATATCATATTTTAGAGAGTTATAAAGAATAATTTTAAAAACAATTACCAAAAAATGACACAATATGATGATATACGATAAAAACTTTTTTTAATGTTTTAACCAAATATTTTTTTATTGAAATGTAGTAGATATACAGTATTATAGTGGTTTCAGATATACAACACAGTGGTTTGACATTACCAAATGCTCACCATGATAAGTATATTTACCATCTGTCAACAGCCAAAGAAGTTACAATATTATTGACTATATTCCCTATACTGTACTTTCATCCCTGTGACTAATTTATTTTGTAATTGGAAGTTTTTCCATCTTTATCCCCTTTACCTATTTCACTTACCCCCCCACACCCCACCTCTATGGCAACCACCAGCCTATTCTCTTTGTTTATGAGCTTATTTTTGCTTTGTTTATTTGTTCACTTGTATTATTCTTTAGCTTCCACATATAAAAGAGATCTTATGGTATTTTTATTTCTCTGCCTGACTAATTGTCACTTAGCATAATAACCTCTACGTCCACCTATGTTGCTGTAAATGGCAAGGTTTCATTCTTTTTAATGGTCAAGTAATACTCTGTTGTCTATATGTTCCACATCTTCTTTATCCATTCATCTGTCTGCCAATGGACACTTAGGTTATTTCCATACCTTACCTATGTAAGTGATGTTGCAATAAACATAAGAGTGGAATGGAGATTTTGTTTTCTTCAGGTAAGTTCCGAGAAATGGAATTACTGCATCAAATGATATTTCTATTTTCAGTTTGAGAACCTCCATACTGCTTTCCAGAGTGGCTGCACCAATTTACATTCCCACCAACAGTGTATGAGTGTTCTCTTTTCTCCACATCCTCACCAAAAGTTATTTACAATAAAAACATTTCACCTTATACTTGGCCCCTAGCTACCCAGTGAGTTTCTTACTTCTTCTTTCAAAGTATATTTATGGCTATGAATATACATATGCAAGCAAACACGTGTGTGTTTGTTCTTTACATTTTTACCAAACAACAGCAAATGATGCAAACTATTTTCCACCATGATTTTTTTACTTAACTACATATGTATGCTTCATTCACCTTGGTAGATAAAGAGATTTATGATTTTTAAAAATTACATAAGTAAATTACTTTTTTGGTATTACAGCACTATTAGTATTAACACATGCATAGATTCATGCAACCACACCACAATCAGGATACAGAAAAATCCCATCATCCCCAAGAGTCCCTATGATATCCTGTTTTTGTCACATAGCCTTCCCTGCCCCTAAACCCTGGCAAAGACTTGTCCTCTTTCAGTCTAATTTCTTCTTTTCTAAAATGTCATAAATGGAAGTTAGAGTATGTAACCTTTTGAGACAGGCTCCTTTTACATGGAATAACACTTTTGATGTTCATCCAAGTTGTTGCATGTATCAATAGTTCATTAGTTTTTATTTCTGAATAGTTTTTTGTTGCATGTCTGTATCACAAATTGTTTATCCATTCACCAGTTGAATGACATTTGGGTGGTTTTCACTTTTGGAGATGATGAAATAAAAACTGTAATGTTCCTATGTAGGCTTTTGTATGAACATAAGTTTTGATTTCTTAAAAGAAATGCCTAGTAGTAGGACTGTTAAAAAATGGTTATGGTGTGTGGATGTTTAAATTTATAAGACACTGCTAAAATATTTTCCAAAGTGGATATACCATTTTGCATTTCTACAGGAAAAGTGTGAGTTCTAATTGTAAGTTCCACGTCCTTGCAGCACTTGGTATTCTTCATATACATTTTTGTGTGTTAGTCATTCTAACAGGTATGTAGTGAAATCTTTTTGTGGTTTTACTGTGCACACCATTTGTTTAAGGGACTGTTATTTCCTCCATTGAAACTGCAACTTTGTAAAAAATCAATCCATATTTGTGTTGGCCTATTTCTGAACACTTTACACTTTTCCACTGATTCTATATGTTACTCCTTCACCAATACTATACTATCTTGATAACTAGTTTTAAAGTAAATCTTATTCTCAATCCAAATTTATTGTCCTTTTTCAGAATTGACTTGGCTCTTCTAATTTCATTAATTTTTCCTATAAATTATGAAATCAGCTTTTCTACAACTACAGAAAAAATCCTGTTGTGATTTTGATTGAATTTGTGTTAAATCTATAGATTAATTTGGGCATAACTGCCATCTTACTATGTAGACTCTACAAATCCATAAGCACTAGATGTCTCTCCATTTCTTTAGCTGTTCTTAGATTTTTTAAATGTGTTTTACACTTTTCAATATGTAGACCCATATTTTTTGTTACATTCACACTTATTTCTTCCCTTTTTAACTATCATAAATTTTACTGTTTTGTTCACTTTTGTTCAATTGCTGAAGCTATTGTAAGTGATTTTAAATTTCATTACTACTTTATAGATATTTGATTAATTTTATGTGCTGACTTATATCCTGAGTTTTTGTTAGAAGCTCGATATTTCTGTAGGGTTTTGTTTTGTAGATTCCTTGGAAATTTTTTCTTGATAATTATGTTGTCTGCAAATATGGAAAGTTTTTTTTACCCTTTCCAATTAGTTTCATGCCTAATTGCACTGTTTAGGACTTCCAATATGATGTTGAAGAGTACTGATGTGAAGAACTTCTTTGTTTTGTTCCAGAAATTAGGGGAACGCATTCAGTTTTTCACTATTAAGTATGAAAGCTGGAGTGGCTATAATAATGTTAGCAAGAATAGACTTTAAAACAAAAACGTTTATTGCCAATAAAGAAAAACCATTTATAATGATGAAAGAATAGATCCACTATAATTGTAAATATAGGCACCTGAAAACAGAGCCTCAGATAAAAGAAGCAGAAAGCTACAGAATTGAAAAGAGTTATGAAGAGTTCAACTGTAATAGCTGGAAGCTTTAATACTCCACTTTCAGGAATGTATAGAAAACCAAAGCAGAAGAACAACAAGGGAACAGAAGATTGAATAACACTGTAAAAAATGGCTTAATAGACATCTATAGAATACTCCACCCAAAGAAAGGCAGAATACATATTCTTCTTAAGTACACATGGAACATTCTCCAGGACAGGCAATATGATAGGCCACAAAACAAGACTCAGTAAATTGAAAATCAAGAAAAGAAAAAACTGGTTCTCTGAAGACAAGGAAAATTCATAAATCTTTACCTAGACTGACCAAGAAAAAAAGAGAGAAGGCTCAAATTACTAAATGAGGAATGAGAGAGTGGGCATTACTACTAGCATTAAAGAAGCAGAAAGAATGTAATAGAATGCTATGACCAACTGTTTGCCAATAAATTAGACAACTTAGGTGAAATGGACAAATTCTAGAAAGAAATAAACTACTGAAACTAACTCGATAAGAAGTAGAAAATCAAAATAGGTCTATAACAACAGTAGAGATTGAATTTGTGACTTAAAAAACTTCCCACAAGAAAAAGTCTGGGTCCAGATTCACTTATAAATAATTTTAAATAATTAATTTGAATCAATACCAATTCCTTACAAGTTGTTACAGAAAATAGAAGAAGAGAACTATTTCCCAAATTCTACAAGGCCAGTATTTTCCTATTAACAAAAGCAGACAAAGGTATGACAAGAAAAGAAAACTACAGGCCTTTATGCAAAAATCAATAAATATTACCAAAACAAATCCACCAACATATATAAAGGATTATATTCCATGACTAAGTGGAATGTATCCTAGGAATGCAAAGTTGGTATAAGATCTGAACATTTATTGAAGTAAGATGCCATATCAATAGAATAAAAGACAACAACCACTTACATCTGAACAGACACAGAAAAGAAAACATTTAACAATATCCAATATGGCTTCATGATTTTAAAAAAATCAGCCTAGGAATAGAACAGAATTTCCTCAACCTGATAAAGGTCTTGTATAAAAAACTCACAGCTATTATCATGCTTAATGATTAAAAGCTGAATTCTGTCTCCATAAGATAAACAATAAGATGAGGATGTATACTCTCTCCACTTCTATTCAACATTGTACTAGAGGTTCTAGTGAGGGCAATTATGCAAGAAGAGTAAAATAAAAGACATCCAGATTGGAAAGGAAGAGGCCGTTAACCTTAAAAATAAAAGTCAGTTAATTTATCAGCAAAAACAGGTTTATTCAGGAATGGCAGAGAACTGCAGTTTGGAAAACGCAAGGTATAGCAAAACCATAGGCATGACCAGAGAACCAAAAAGAAGACCTCTCTTCTGTGGAGGAAGAGGCCCGAGTTGTGAGGGCTGTTCTAAGCAAAAAGTCCGTTGGAGGAAACTGGGAGTTGCATGTATGTCATGGCTTTTCACTGGCTGAGTTGCCACAGTCTCCCATTGGCTGGGCTGTTGCCGGGCCCTCCTGCTGGGTAGTAAAGTAGGCTTCCTCACGTGGGACCTGCAATTGACAAGAAGTGGTGGAACAGGAGATCTTTCCTTGCTCACCTCCAGATGCCATGTCAGTGGTTTCCCTTTATTAGTTTCACAGGGCAAAACTATCTCTATTTTCAGAAGACACGAACTGGTTTATAGAACATGGTAGGAATCTGAAAAAAAAAAAAAAAAACCTATTAGAAATAATACATGAGCTTAGCAAGTTTGTAAAGTACAAGATCAATATACAAAAATCAATTGTATTTTTAAACATTAGCATTGAACACTCTGAAAATGAAATCAAGGAAACAATTCCATTTACTAACAGAATCAAAAAGACATAACTAGGAGTAAATTTAACAAAAGTTTAAAAATTATACTCATGCTACAAAACATTATTAAAAGTAATTCAGAAAGAACTAAATAAAAGAAAAATTATATTTCATTCATCAGAAGACTTTGTATTGTTCAGATGGCAATACACTCCATATTGGTCTACAGAGTCAATGCAATCCCTATCAAATCCTAAATGGATTTTTTTGTAAAAACTGACAAGGTAGCCCTAAAATTCATATGGAAATTCATGGGACTCACAATAGCTGAAACAATCTTTTAAATAAGAGAAAGTTGAAGGACATAAAATTCCTGACTTTAAAACTTTCTACAAAGCTAGAGCAAAGCATTATGGTATTGGCATAAAATTAGACATACAGATAAATGGAATAGAATGGAGAATCCAGAAATAAACCCTTGCAGTTATGGTCTATTGATTTTTATCTAGAGTGCTAGGCCTAAACATAAGGGCTGAAGGTATACAAATCTTAGAAGAAAATATTGCAGTAAATCATTGTGACTTTGAAGCAAAACCCCCTTGGTTATGAATCAAATAATGAAAAGTAATAGATAAAATTAAACTCATTAAAAATTAAAACATCTAATGTTTCCATTGATGCCATCAAAAAAAAGTGAAAAGGAAACATTCAAAATGGGAGAAAATGTTTGCAAAGCATGTATCTGATAAGGAACTCGTATATGTACTATATAAAGAATTTATACAACCTGAAAATAAAAAGACATAAAACCCAACTTAAAAAATGGACAATGGACCTAAATGGACATTACTCTGAAGGAGAAATACAAATGGCCAGTAGGTACATGAAAAGATGCTTAACATCATTAGCCATCAAGACAATGCACATCAAAACCATGAAGAAAGGAATTATGAGGACAACCCAGCCAGTCATTCAGACTGTCCACCAGCCTAGCCCCAGAGACCCATAGACAGACTTTTAGGGAAAGACTATAGTAATAAAAGGAGGATGAAAAAGAAAAGGAGACATCATGCCTTCCTCAGTATTGGGCCTGAGATAACTCTGAGATAATTCTGATGATGAGCAGGGCGAGAAAACCTATGGGCAAAAGAAACTTCTCTGAGTTCACTCAAAGCCATTTTAGGTGAAATTTGGCAAGGACTTAAGTTTCTGAAGAGTAGGTGGGATGAGAATCAAAGAAATATTTCTCTTAAAATGTTATTTTATTTCTTGGCTGCTTAAGTCTGGAAAAATGAAAAAATTGGTAATTGGCAGACAAGAAAAAACATAAACTCAGGAACAAATATCACTGATTTAAAAATAAAGTTTTTGAATCGCTGTCTAGACAAGACACTGAAAAAGAAGAAGTCATTACTTTTTCTACCACATGGTGATGCTTTCTGGATTAGAATCATGGTCACAATTCCATTAGCATCACTCATTTTGCTACCATCTGTTGATATTCTACTATGGGAATGATACATAATTGGTCAGAAGGAGATTTGGGTGGGTTTTAGTGTCAAACAGGGAAAATCTGAATACTGAGGCCCAGTATCCTTGAATAAAAAGTGTTTTTCAAAGATGTGGAGAATAAGAAACACTGTGCACTGTAGGTGGGAATATAAAGTGGTGTAGCTACTGTGGAAAGCAGTATGGGGTTCCTCAAAAAATTGTCATAGAACTAGCATATGATCCACCAATTTGACTTCTGGGTTTTTATCGGAAGAAAATGAAAACACTAACTTGAAATGATACCTGCACCTCCATGTTCATTGCAGCATTACTTACAAATAGCCATGAGGTGGAAACAACCTAAGTGTCCACTGATGGATGAATGGATATAGAAAATGTGGTACACACACACACACACACACACACACACACCACACACATACACACACAGAGGAATATTATTCTGCCATAATAAAGAAGGAAATCTTGCCATTCGCAACAACATGGATGGACTTTGAGGGCCTTATGCTGAATGAAGTAAGTCAGGCAGACACAAACAAATACCATATGATCTCACTTATATGTGAAATCGAAAACATCAAATCAAATCAAATCAAAACAAAGAGAACATGGATAAAGAGAACAGACTGGTGGTTGCCAGAGGCAGGTGGGCAAAATGGGTGAAAGGGGTCAAAAGGTCCAAACTTGCAGTTACACAGTAAACGATTCCTGGGGATGTCATCTGCAGCATGATGACCATAGCTAACAATACTGTGCTGCATGTTTGAAAGTTGCTAAGAGAGTAAATGTTAAAAGTGCTCATCACAAGAAAAAGTTCTGTGACTGTATGTGGTGACAGTTGTTAACTAGGCTTATTGTGGTGACCATTTTGCCATATGTGCAGATATCGATCATTATGTCGTACACCTGAAACTCATATGAAATTACATCTCAATAAAAATAACAATACACTTTTACAAAGGGAAGAAGAATGGCAGGAAATGAGCTAAGCATCCATTTTGAGAAGTTAAAAAACAACAAGGAAAACACAAGTAAATACAAAGAATCGTTAAAGATAAAAAAAAAAAAACAGAGCATTTCACGGGTCCCTTGAACAGCCAGTAAAACGGATAAACCTCTGGTAGCATTGTGAAGGAAAAGGAGTAAAGGCACAGATTACTAATACCAGGAATGAAAAGGGGGTGACATCACTAGAAACCTTTATGCCGATAAATCTGAAAACCTAGAGGAAGTGGACACACAGCAAAATACAACTTAATGAAACTGAAAGAAGGTGACTTTAAAAAAAACATGCTTGAATTAAAAATAGAAAATAATTGGAATCAATAATTTCCACAAAGGAATCTCTAGGTCCAGATTGCTGCACAAATGAATTCTGTCGATATTAAAATATGAGGTAATTCCAATATTACACAAAATTTTCAGAGAATAGAGCATACACTACTCTCTTGCGTTTCATGAGCATACCATGGGTACCAAAACTAGACAGGACAACTTGAGAAGGTTAAATTACAAACCAACTTGTCCCATCAACATAGATGAAAATATCCTAAGCGACATACTTGCCAAAAAAGCCCAGCAACATGTATAAATGATACCGTATCCTGACCAAGTTGGGTTTATCCCAGGAGAGCAAGATTGGTTTAGCAATAGAAAACAAGTCAATGTAATTCACCATCTTAACAGATTAAGGGGAAAAAGAAAATTAAATATGATCACCTCAATAGATGCTGACACGTATTTTGTTAAAAGTCATCGTTCATTCACGATGAAACATCTGGTAGAAAAAGAGGAATCGAAGAGGCTCTGCAAAGACTTTTAGGTACAATTTTGCAGGGAAAGGGACGTTCTAGGCATGTCACAAAACCAGAATTCATAAAAGAAGAAGGTGATAAACTTAAATATGACAAGACTGAAATGAGCTTTGGCAAGCAAGCTCAGTCTGTCTCAAGTTAAAAGCTAGAACTCAAAAGGCAAAGTTCAAAAAGTATTTCCCACCCATATCCCAGACAAAGGGCTAATTTTCCTCATAAGGAAATAGTCTCTTATTGACCCACTTTTGAAAAAAGGAACAAAGACTACTGTATTGTTTGTGATAACACTAGCTGCTGTAACATGAACTCCCAAATTTCAGTGGCCTAACACTCGAGAAACGTTTCTTGCCCACGTAAAATCCAAATGGAAGCAGGGTCGTGAGGCTTGGCTCTGCTTTCTGAGATAATTCAGTCACCAAGCTGACAGAAGCTCTGCCACCTTCAACATCTGGCTTCACTGGCTGCTCTGGTGTCAACATTTTGCAACAGTTGGGGGAAGAAAGGGAATAGGAGGATCTCACAGGTGGCTTCTAGGAGTCATGCTGGTCAGGGTTGTACATCACTTAGGCCCACTTTCCCCTGACCAGGACTCAGTCCACCAGCCACAGTCATCTGCTGGAGGGCTGGAAAACTCCGTGAGGAAAGGAAATGGGTTTGGAGAGCAGCCAGTCAGTCTCTGCTAGTGGTATGACAAATATGTTCATGGGGGCGATAGTACAAGTGCCCCTATGTGTTTTTAAAATGCCAGCCTCACAGGCAATAAGAGAAATGTGTACTTTAATAACATAACATACCATCCATTCTCTATCTTATCACCAAATATACAAACATTTGAGACACACACTGTTTTGGTGAGGATGTGGGGGAACAGACACGTGCCTGCATTGTTAGTGTGGATGTAAATCCATATCGCATCTAGAGAGGGCAGCTAGGCAATATCTGTCAAAAGTATGAGTGCCTTTACCCTTTGATTCAGAAATCCTACTTCCATGAATTTATCCGCTGGGTGTACTTGCATATGTGTGGAATGAAGTTACGTGTAAGTTTATTCAATGCAGCATTGTCTGTGATAACTTAAGTCTGTAATAACGCAAGTTTTGTAGTAACAAAAGTGTCCATCAGAAGCAGGCTAGCTAAATAATAAAATAATAAATATAGACAAACAAATAATAAAATAAAAGAATAAAAGGATACATCCATACAAAAGGACACCATACAGCTATTTTGAGAAGAGGAGAATGTTATTTAGCTTAGTGGGTAAGTGTTCCTCCTGGAACTACGCTGCATGGGTCCAATCCTGGTCCTTCCCGCTTTTAGCCATATTACTTTTGGCAAGTTGTTTAAACTCTACGTGCGGTTGTTTCTTCACCAATAAATGAGGATATTTACTTGGCGGGGTATGATGAGGCTTAAATTAATCCATACGTTTAAAGCACTTAAAACAATGGCATGACCAGCACTTTCAACTTTTGCCCTCGTTATGATCACACAGAAAAGATCTCCAAGATACATTAGAAATGAAAGAACGAAGGCCGAGAAGGCTGTTTGGTATTTAACCATTTGTATGAAGAGGGGAGTGGTTGAAAAATACGTAAACATGTGTATATGCCTAATGAACTTCTGGAAGGAAGGGTACGTGAGAACCTGGTGGAAAGGAGAGGTTGCCTTTGGGGAGGAGAAATGGATGCTTCCACAACTGGGGTGAGAGGCATAGTTCTGACTGCATGTTTTGAAACTTTTGAATTTCATACCATGAGTTCATGTGTCATCCATTCAGTTTTTTTTCTCCTTCTGTTAAAGGCAAGAACATCTAAGAGAAGGCAGTAACACAGGCTTTGAAGCTATACAATCTGAATTTGTGACTTTCTCTACCACACAGTTCCAGCTGTATAATGAGGCGCCTCGTGCAAAATGAAAACGTGGGGTTTCTCATTCAAAAAGTAGGGAAAAGTTTCCCCTCACCCCTTCTTTCTTCCACAGTCTCTCTTTGCACCTGCACATTGTGTTTTGTATTTGCTGTTTAATGTCATGAAAGTCCTCCCAGGTGCCTAGGCACCCCACCCGACGACCTGGCACCCTCACCTTGACCCTCCCTCCACTTACACCCTGGGACCCCCCCACACGCACACACAGAGGGTGGAGCGCAGCCGCAGTCCTGTGCACAGGCTGTGTGGGGAGTCTGGGTGGGAGGGTGAGTGAGTAAGCAGCAGAAAACCTGTCTCAGCGAGGCCGGTGGCTGGTGGGACTGTGCGGTAGGAGAGCCAAGGCTCCAGGTCCCCAGCACATACTGCATTGTCCCATCAGACATCACTTACAAAACACAAATTCAAAGAAAAATATTTAAGAATTTCAAGAAGGCAGCATTAACCCACAAGCCCAGGGACCCTCCCAGCATGGGTCCTGTGGGACTGACTACACTGGTTGCAGGTCCTTAAAGCTGGCCCTGCCACCATGTCTTACCTGTGTGCCATTAGTTAACTTCACAGGGGCCTCAGTCTCTTCATCAGTAGAGTGGAGATTAAAAAATATCGTAGGTTTCTTTGTGAGACTTCAGTGAGTTTTTATATGTAATGTGCTTTAGCATAATATTCGGCAAAGTGTAACAAATCACTACATGTTGAATATAATTATTAAATTATTAATGATACTATAATCTGTATTATGTTATCAATTAACAATGAGTTAACATTACATCAGAATTTTCAATTATTTAACACTTTATTAAAATACTGTAAAGGTGATGTAATGAGCACATGCAAACTTCACAACAGATAGAACCACTGGCCACAGCAGATTAAACAGGGGTATTCCTCCTACAGTTCTGGATGAGGAATGTGTCCAGTGCATCCGTAAGGCCCAAACACATGAGCTGTTCACCCGTCTGCAGATAATACCAGCAAGTTCAGGACAAAGCCTCTGACCACAAGGAATCCATCTTGGGAAATGTTGGTCCTGGTGAGACACATGTTGTTCACAGAAGCTGGGTCAAGTACTTGAGTTCCTATGGCAACCAACTATATCAGGGAGATCCATTTCCCACAGAAAATGTAGGGTGAGGCTTTCTCTAAGAGGTAGGCCTGGAAGTTGGTGGAGAGAGTTTTTGCCTCTCTTCTAGGTACTTTCCTTCTGCTTTACCCCAGTCCCACACTGTCTACATATAAAAACCACCCTCTTAGGGTGCCATTTTCATGCTTCCATGGAGCACCAGGGCCCATAGGTTCAGGCATCGCCTGTGTCACCAGCCCAGAACACCATCCTCCTTGCCTCCACTTGTCCTTCCTTCCTCATGGGGTTGGCTGTCTCTTCTTTTCACTCATCAAGGTGCCACCATCCTTGTACATACCCTTTCCGTCAGAGTTATCCCAGGGCGTGTTGCATTTCCTCTCCCGGTTAATAGGGTGATTGGGCAGGGGGCCAGTAGCTGCAGGGGAATGTAGCTGCAGGAGGGTCAACACATCTGAAATTACAGCATGTTTGTAGGCTAGTGGGAATGACTCAGGTATGGTGTGAGGCAGTGATTCAGAGATAGTTTTCTCCATGTGACCAGCCAGTTCTCCAAATGTTGATCTCTGCAAAAACACAGTATTGGGAGAGGAATTTGCACTTTGGGCCCTGAGTGTTCCTTCATGTTTTGGCTGGGTATGCCAAGAGTTCAAAGCCCTCGCCACTCTTTACCCATGAGATTTCTCCTGGTAGGTACCAATAGCAAGTCCACATGGTTACCTGTGCTTCTGACCTACTGACTATAAATTGGAGGTTCCCTTGAACCTTTCTCTGATTCAATTCATTTGTTAGGGCAGCTGACAAAATTGTGAAAACATTTACTTAGTAGATTACTGATTTATTATAAAAGGATGTAACTTAGGAACAGCAAGGTGGAAGAGATGCATAAGGCAAGGTACGCGGGAAGGAGCACAGTTTCATCTTTTCTTCTGCAATATTCTGCTTTCTGTGGGTGTACTACTCTCCTTGCATATGCACTTGTTCATCAACCTGAAAGCTTTCTGGACTCCATGCATTTGGGTTTGCATAGAGGCTTTATTACATAGGCAAATTGGATTAAATCACTGGCCTTTAGTGACTGAACTCAATATCCACCCCCTCTCCTTTTCCCAGAGGTTGGGGGTGTGGGGTAGTACTGAAAGATTCAACCCTCTAATCAGTATTGGTTCCCCTTGTAACCCATCCTAAGAGGCCTTCCAAAAGCCACCTTGTAAACATAATCTTAGGCATGGTTGAGAGCGGTTTGTTATGAATAACAACGGGCAAGGCTCTGAAGCTATTTCAGGAACTGAAGATAAAAGACCAGATATTATAACAAAAGTTGTCCCTATGGCTCTTCTATAGGAAATTTCAAGGATTTTAGGAGCTATGTGCCAAGAACAGTGGGCAAAATCCAAATACATATTTATTACAAATAACAATATTGCACCATTTCTGACCCTCTTCATTCCTTTCTATAGATGCATATTTCCATTTGGTATCATTTACTTCTGCATGAATCACTTTATTTAACATTTTTTGCAGTACAAGTCTGCCTGTAATTATTTCAGCTTTTATTATGTCTGAAAAATGTCTCCATTTTACCTTACTTTGGAAAGATATTCTTGCCAGGAATAGAATTTTACCATGACATTTTTTTTCCTTTCTGTACATTAAAGGTGTTTTTCTACTGTCTTCTTGCTTGCATTGTTTCCAAGGAGAAATCTGATATCATCATTATCTTTGTTCCACTACATAACTTGTCTTTTATCTCCCGGTGCTTTTAAAATTATCTCTTTTTCACTGGTTTTAAGCAAATTGGTCATAATGTGCATAGACGTAGGGTTTTTTTTTCATTTTTTCCTCATGCTTGGAATTCATTTATCTTCTTGGTTCTATGGGTTTACAGTTTATATCAAATTTAGAAACTTTCAGCAATTATTTCTCCATTTTTTTCTGTCTTCTTCTCCTCTCCTGTCTTCTCTTTCAGACACCCCAATTATCCATCCATTAGTCACTTGAGTTGTCGCACAGCTCACTGATACTCTGCCCACTTCTTAGAACTTGTTTCTTTCCCTGTGTTCCATTTTAGATAGTTTCGGCCATCAAACACATGAATCTTTTCTTCTGTAATATCTAATCTGCCATTAATCTCATCCATCACATTTTCTTCATACAAATTTTAGTTTTCATCTGCAGAATGTCTGTTGGGATCTTTTTTATATATCCTATGTCTCTACATCACTTTTTGAACATATGGAATACAGCTGTAATTTCTATTTAAATGTCTACGTCTACTAATTATAATATCTCTATCAGACTTGGGTCAGTTCCAATTGTTTCAATTTTCTCCTCAGTGTACTGTTGGGAAGGAAATATCCTCTACCCCTCAAGGGTTTTCTACCTGGCCTTAGAATCAAATTGAAATGAGACCGATTAACAGGAGAAAAAAAGCCAAAGTTCAATTATGTACATATGCTGGTCCAATAATATAACCGAGAACCAAAGAAATGACCAAGACATGCAGCTTTTATGCATTTTAGACAAAAACAAAAACAAAAACACATAAATATGAAGAATTGACAGGACCAATACAATTTAGGTTTGGGACATTCAATCAGTAAGGAATTCTAAAACGGCATTCGGTCTGGGGTAGTAAATTAGTAAGAAGTAACAAGATTTGTTTATCCAGCTCTCTCCACTCTAAATCCTCTATCTCTGGTGATAAGGATGTCTTCTATGCCCCAGGTGCATGGAGGGTACCTTTCACTGAGGAGATTTATTTCCTGGTTTCAAGGTGAGGGGGATACAGTAGGGGCCAGAGAATACCTCCTGTATTTCTTTTTTGTGTTTCTTCAGTTGCTTCAATTCAAAGTAATCAATATGCCAAAGTGGCACATTTTGGGGCAGCCTGCCCTTTATCCCTACAATAGTTTGTGTTTTTATGCTTTTTACGTTCTTTGCGATGTTTAATTGGATACTAGCTAGACATTGTAGATTTTACCTTGTTCACTGTTGAATATGTCTGAATCCCTATAAATATTCTTGACATAGTTCTGGGACATAGTTAAGGGTCCTGGAAATAGTTTAATCCTTTGAGGTCATGCTTTTACATTTTGTTACAAGCCAGTGTAGTGTTCAACCTAGGCTCTGTTATGCCCTCCTGCGGAAGCTACCTTTCTCCTACTCTACCCAATGCCTCATGAATTTTGCAGTTTTCTAGTGTGGCTACTGGGAAAAAGGAATTTCTGGCCCTACAGTAGTCCCAGAAACTAATAGCTCTAGCCCTTTTGGCAGTGCTCTACCTGGCCTTGGGTACTTTCTTCACATGCATATTCTGGTCAGTCCTCAGCTGAATGCTAAAGAGGACTTTAGGTATCTGGAAGTATCTGGAGTTTTACCTCTGTGCAGTTTCTCCTCTTTAATGCTTTTTCCTGAAAATTCTAGCTACCTACATCTCTCTGGACACTCAGCTCTATCTTCTCAATGTAGAAAGTTCCACTAGACTTCTCCTTAATTCTCCCTCCCTGCACCATAGCCCAGAAAATCTCTCAAGGCAATAAACTAAGGCAGTCTTTGAACTCATCTCATTTGTTTCCATTGCTGGATCTCTGAATATCCAGTGTCCTGAAAAATGATATTTCATATTGTTTGAAACATCATTTGGTAGTCTCAGCTGTGAGAGTAAATCTGATGGCCTTTTTACTCTACATTGTCCATAAACAAAAGAATCTGTTCTTTTCTACTTACTGTCTTTTAAATAAAGGAATATAAACTTTGGATTGCCACATCATAGAATAGCGACTGGCATGTATAGGCATATGTAGGGAAAATGGAAGTTCCTGTGGCCAGGATCCTCAACTGACCCTAATCTACTTGCCCACGGTGTATGTGCAATGGTGTGATTGGCCTACTGCATAGGTGCATGCTTATACACCTGTTTGGTATTAGCCATTAATGTCTGTGTTGCTATATAAAGAGCTCCACCCAGTGCTCTCTCCTGATGTTGGCTGGTGGAGATGGAGGCTGAGGGGAACTGCAGACTTGCTGGATGCAGATGTGATTCTAGCGCTTGACCTGCCACCATAAGAATAAACCTTTTACCTCAATGTTCTGTTGTTGTTATTCAGTCTCAGCAAATCCAGAGTGAACTTGCCCAGAGCTGAAATCCCCTCCAGTGAGACCTTTGGCATAGTTGGCAAGATTCTCTGCAGACTGAAAATGGAATAAGCTGCCCTCATGGGAGAAGTACTTCAGTGGACTGCCCCTATGGATGGAGGGATACCTGGGTATCTCACAATGGGCATGTGGTCCAAGTTGGAGATCAGCCTAGAGGAGTGGGCCCCTCCCCAGAACTGGGGGGAGGTAGAGGTGACGCCTGAGGTAGTGGCAGGGGCCCTCTACAAAATAAAGAAATCCTTGGAGAAACAGTGCCCACATGGAAGCAGGAGCTGTGGGTTGGATATTTCTCACAGTGTTAAAAAAGACCATGAAGGAGAAGTACGTACTCCTGCAAGAAGCAAGATAGGAGGCAGCACAAGAATGTGAGATGTGAGGCGCTGTGGAGAAGGTAAAAGATATATTGGTAACTGAGATGGCAGTGCTCTGCGGAGAGGTGAGAGAACTGCCATCAGCCCCAGAAATGGTGGGGGATACGTCGGAAGAGAATGAGGAGGTGGAGGTGGTGCCAGAGGTACCAACTCCTCCTCTATTGAAATCTTACCTGGCTGTAGTCAAGAAAATAAAGACACAGCAACCACAGGTTCCTCTGGGAGAGGTGCAGCCCTCTCTCCAGGTTGTGGAGCACTCCATGCTCTGCCCCCATACACAGGCAGAGCTGACGGATTTGGGCTCCCAGTTTTAGCAGAAACTCTAAGAGTCCATATCAGCCTGGCTTCTGCATCTTTGGGATGTAAAGGTGGATAGGATCATTTTGTCTCGATCAGAGATGGGAAAGCTGGCTTCCCTGAAAACTCATTCTGCCTTGAAGCAGTGACTGCAGAATGTGCACCAGACCCCAGGGAACCATTCCCTTCTTGAATGGCTGCTTGCCAGCATTTGCACTGTATGGCCCAATCAGGGTGGCTTCACGTCTTCCCCCCGCTACATGGCAGACGTATGCAAAGCTCCAACAGGTGTTACGGGAGTTGGACCAATGTAAAGGCCATTAATAACACAGTAAATCATGCCCTGGATGAGGAGCTGTTAACTGCAGGGACGAGGAATATGGTGCTGCAACTGGCTCCCTCATCCCTCCTTGAGCCCTTAGTGGCCATTCTTGTCCCTCACTTAGGGCAGCCCGTAAGTGATTTTACCCATACTGTGGCAGATTTGTGGTACCATACTGAGGCTGAAGCGATGCAGGCAAAGGAGTGTAGTTCACTACTGAGAGGAAGGGCTTAAAGGGCCCCATGAAGGTCTCGAGGACCCAGGTGTGGGTTGATTTGATGAGGGCAGGAGCAGACAAAGAGAAATTGGATTGGAAGTCAAGTAAAACCTTACTGGAGCTGTGGCAACAACTGAAGCCAGAGCAGTGGTTTGGGCCATTGGCTAAAGCAAAAACCAGGAACTGGAAGTTGGAGACAAAGCCACTAGTCTGGCCTGTGCATCTGCAAGACTTCCTGCTGGGGACTGAGCCAACCTCACCTGGACCTTACAGGAAGCCGACTGGGCTATACAGTTTGACTGAGGGGAGGGTTAAGACACCTGCTTGAGGGACGAGGTGGTGACCGGAGGCCACACGTTGAAATATCAATTCATTGGTCCCAAGGGAATGTACAATGTGTCCTAGCTCTGGTAGACACAGGAGCTGAATGCTCACTGACTTATGGCAACCCTGAGCAGCTTCCCGGGACTCCAACTGTTATATAGATGGATATAGGGGTAAGGCTATCAGAGTGAAACGAGCCTGAATCCCATTGGGAATAGGGCATCTACTGCCAAAGGAGTATACTGTGTAAATCTCTCCCATTCCCAAATATATTTGGGGGAGAGATATCCTGCAAGGCCTACGGTTAGAGACCACTGCAGGTGAGTTCAGACTGAGGATATGTGTGGTGGAGGCAGTTCTGAAGGGGCATGTTAAGCACCTGGCTGTAGCTTTGCCTGTGCCTCAGCGGGTGACTAATACCAAGCAATACAAATTGCCTGGAGGGCATAAAGAAATTGGAGAATCCCTCCAGGAACTGGAGAAAGTGGGTGCTGTAAAACCCATGCATAGACCTTTTAATTCCCTGGTGTGACCAGTCAAAAAGCTGGCTGGCTCCTGGCATGACTGTGGACTACAGAGAACTCAATAAAGTCATACCTCCTCTGCATGCTGCTGTCCCCTCTATTGCAGGCCTTATGGACACCCTCAGTCATGAACTAGGGATCATTATGTTGTGGATCTTGCTAATGCCTTTTTTTCCATTGACATAATGCAGGAAAGTCAGGAACAGTTTGCCTTCACAGGAGAAGGACGGCAATAGACTTTCACTGTCCTTCCACAGGGATACCTCCACAGTCCCACCATCTGTCATGGACTTGTCACCCAGGACTTGGCAGCATGGGAGAAACCGCCAACGGTGCAGCTCTACCATTATATTGATGATATCATGCTCATATCTGATTCTCTTTCATATCTAGACGGTGCAGCACCTAGACTGCTGCAATATCTACAGGAGAAAGGAAGGGCTGTGAACAGCACCAACGTTCAGAGACCTGGTTTGTCAGTCAAATTCTTGGGGGTCGTCTGGTCAGGTAAGACTAAAGTTATCCCAGAAGCAGTCATAGGTAAAGTCCAGGCCTTCCCTACCTCTACAACTGTAGCATTATTACAACAGTTTTGGGTCTTTTAGGCTACTGGAAAGTGTTTATCTCACACTTGGCACAAGTTCTGAAGTCCTTATAGCATTTGGTACAAATGGATGTTAGGTGGGGCTGGGGTGAAATGTGCATTTGCCTTTGCCACTACAAAGTGGACAGTCAAGGCCGTGCAGGCCTTGAGTGTGACAGACCTGTCAAGGCCCTGGTGAGCTATATGTCCATGCGAATGAAGATGGTTATGGCTGGGGTCTCTAGCAGTGGCTTGAACGAACTTGCCAACCTATTGGATTCTCGTCACAATTCTAGAAAGGAGCAGAGGTACAGTACATATTAATAGAGAAACAATTGGCTGCTGTGTGTACCATGCCTTGCTGACTATGGAGCCCATTATTGGGACTTGATTCTATGGCTACTGACATGGTACCATGCCAACTGGTTGCTTGGTTACCAATCCCTTTGGGGGAAGAGTGTGGCAAGAATTATGGACCCCTGGTCAGACTAAAACAGTTACAGTATATCATGTGACAGGCCATTTGCCAGTGGCATCTCAAGGCATCTCCAAGCATGATAGAGAGGTGCAAGGGTTTTCTGAATCTGGCCTGAACTGAGATACGACTAGTCTACAAGGATGATAGGTCCACTTATGGACAGTGCTAGGGCCTTTGAATAAGAAGCCCGGGAAGGGGGCATTGACCCCCATAGACATGCTAGCACACATTGCTGCCTCCCCTATACAACTGCAAAGTATGTACTAAGGGGGAATGGTTGAAGCTGAAGTTTGGCCATCCGAATAATATCTTGCTGCCAGCGCCGACTGCAATAAACCCCAGAGACTCCATTCAGCGGACATTTTGACACATGGACCAGCAATGGCTGGCGCTCCTGGCACCTTGGGGACAAGGCCTGGAGGCTGGCCTCCTGTGTATTCCTGGAGTAATGGCAGAGTGGCCCCCAAAGGTCACAGTAGTGCACCCTAAATGGCCAGAAGATAAGAGCATCTTACCAGGGCATTTTGTTTTATCTTTATGGCCAGTATATGCACCTCCAGTAGCACTACACTTGTACCCCTCGGTAACTCCCATGGGGAGAGGGGTAAAAGTATGGTGTACTAGACCCAGGTGGGACCCCTTCCTGCCATGGTCCTATCACAGGACCACTCTCTTTCATGCATCCTACCTGACGGACAAGATTTGCCTATGGCGTTGTCATTCAAACATATGTCTTATCACCCTTAAGGTTTACCGCCTCTAAAACTGTGGATTGGGCACACACCCTAGCAAAAAGTCTACTCAGGGGGTACATGGAGCTCCCTATTAGTTCTAATACAGGCCTCTAAGTAGAAAGTGGGAACTGTGAACTGGAACTGGTTTGAACGCAGCTGGAATGACCACTTGATGGCAATAGATCTCCTCATGCTTGAGGAAGACTATTATTATAGTTTTTGTCGTTGTCCTCTTTTGCTGTTGTAGAATCTGGTTACATACAATGTTCCAGCTTTCTCGACAGGGACCATTGTGGAAGACTGAGGGTGCACAGACTGTGAGACAAGAATCTGAGAGGGGTGGACTGTAGGGAAAATGGAAGTTCCCATGGTCACGATGCTCACCTGACCCTAATCTATGTGTCCACTGCACACGTGCAATGAAGTAATTGGCCTACTGCATGGGGGCATGCTTACACACTTGATGGCAATGAGCCATTATTGTCTGTATTGTTATATAAAGAGCTCCGCCGAGTGCTCTGCCCAGCTGAAGGGAACTGCAGACTTGCTAGATGCAAATGTGATTCTGGCATTTGACCTGCCACCATGAGAAAAATCTTGGTATAAGACCTTCTAATCCCCAATGTTCCATTGTTGTTATTTGGTCTCATCAAATCCAGAGTGAACTTGCCTGGAGCAGAAATCCCCCTCCAGCAAGAAAGCATAAAAAATCATTTGTAGAATGAATAAATGATGACTAATGGGTCCTCACAAAGTAAGAGACCTACCGATAGATATTGGGAAATAGTAATAAGAAAGCAGGCTGTGATACCTACCTCTACATATAAATAAATAAAGAGTAACAAAGGAATTTGTATCATAAATTGTGAAAAGTGTATATAAATGAAAAAATACATGGTACTATCAAAATATAACATCAAATTTTGTCCAGAGGGTCAGGAAAACATTCTACAGAGGGAGATATTTATGATAATAAATTCAGAATGGGGAGGGGATAGGAAGGGTAAAAAAGTGAGGAGAACAGTGTTCTAGGCAGAGAGACCAGTATGTGCAAAGTCCCCGTGGCATGATACAATCTGGCATGCTTGATAAACTGGAAGAACAACTGATATTGTACATGTCAATGCCCTCCAGCCAAAGAACATCAAGAAGACACAGGTAGTTACGAAAGCTGTGTTTATTACTCCCTGCAGTGAAGAAATGCGTGGTGTGGGAAACCGTGGCTGTGTTTCAGGAAGATCATGTAAGAAAAAGCAATTGTGGGATTTGAGTTTTGGTTGGGTGATTTAGTTGTTTATATCCAAGGGGAGAACAAAATGGCTTAGCAGTGAGTGGCAGGCCACGTTATCTGCAACACTGAGGCTTTGTTGTGTCAGGCAAGTGCCAGATGTCTGGCACTACCTTTCTCCTCCATATGACTAAAGAGCAGAGAGGTGTGGGGAGTGGCACAAGGAGAGAGGTAGGCAGAGCCAGGCCATGCAGGGCCTGGAAGACCATGTTAGCAGAGTTGGCCTTTATCCTAAAGCCAAAGGAAAACAGAGGAGTGCTGTACTTATTAAGTCTGTGTGTCAAGGACAGGAGAGGGTCTGAGATTTCATCCTACTTGCAGGCTTACAGGTTAATTTGCCACAGTTGGGCGGATGCTGACAGAAGAAAGACAGGACACTCCTGGGTGAGAACAAAGGGCTTCGTTAATTGCAGAAAAAGCAGTATCTGGAGCATCATGTTTGCCCTGGTTCTCCAAGTCCTCTACATCCCATGGGGGCAATGAGGGATGCCCGCACATGCAGAGGGTAGGGATACAGGAGGGGAACCCTGAATTTGGGAGATTTAATGCTTTGATAGTGAGTGGAAGCAGTCCCGCCCTTTGGGGGAGGTGTTACCTCATCCCTCAGGATCGCTCAAAACAAATACAACCCTGAGAAATCTCGTTGGTAAAGAGTGGCAAGGGGTTTGAACTCTTGGCATACCCAGCCAAAACATGAAGGAACACTCAGGGCCCAAAGTGCAATTCCTCTCCCAATACGGTGTTTGTGCAGAGATCAACATTTGGAGAACTGGCTGGTCACATGGAGAAAACTATCTCTGAATCACTGCCTCACACCATACCTACCTGAGTCATTCCCACTAGCCTGCAAACATGCTGTAATTTCAGATGTGTTGACCCCCCCACATTCCCCGGCAGCTACTTCCCCCCCATCACCCTTATTAATGGGGAGGGGAAATGCAACATGCCTGGGGATAACTCTGATGGAAAGGGTATGTACAAGGATGGCGGCAGTTTGATGAGTGTATTGCATTCTAATATTAATTCTTGTCCTATCTTAAGATTGTGACTCATGCTTTCTTTTTATTTTTTAATTATTTGCCTTTGTCTGGGTAGTCAGGGCACCTAGGCTAGGCTATACTGTGGTAACAAACAACCCCACTATAATTTTCCCTCATGGGTTGGCTATGATTCTACTCCATACCATGTTCATTACAGGATACAGGTTCCATTGAAGATACAACTTGGAAATACCTTGGAGATAACAGAACACATTACATAATAGTATATAGAAGACTTGAAACAAAGTGTATCTCCTATAGCAATACATGTGAATGGTACAATGTGACCTATTTTAAAAGACTTTCCATTTGGATTACATGTGTCATAGACCAAGGTAAGTCACATGGATATGTTTGAGTTCAACAAGGAGTACAAATACTCCCACTGGGGAGAGTCACTTCAGGGTGTGGTGGTGAACATTTCGTGGAATAATACAAACTGCAAACACTCGGTATAATGTATCCTTTTAAATGTTAATCCTTCAACATTTATGAATCATTTGCTATAGATCTGACTTGGGATTTCAGCGTACAGTTGGGTTTTGCTTTGCAATCCGATGAGAAAACAGTGTCATGGGTTCCTGACAGTACAGCGTTGAAGATCCCAGCTACAACTGTGGATTTGTCTATTACTCCTTTCAGCTCTACCTGCTTTCATTTCATGTATTTTGAGGTTTGGTTCTGGATGCAAGCACATTTAGGATTGCTAGGACTTCTTGCTGATTTATCCTTATGCCTTTACGTAACATGCCACCTGTGCCTAGTAATTTTATTGCTTTGAAATACACATTCTCTGATACTGATACAGCCACAACTGTTGTGAAAATAATGTTAGCATGATATAGTTTTTTCCATCAACACTTTCTATCTACCTGTGTAGTTGTGTTTGAAATGCATTTCCTGCAGACCGAATATATTTGAGTCACTTTTCTTTCATCGGTTCTGCTCATCTCTGTCTTTAATGGGTGTACTTGGAAAACCTACATTTCAAGTAAACATTCATATGTTAGGGTTAAGTCTTCTATTTCAATTTTTGATTTTTGATGTTCCATCTAATTCTCATTCCTGTGTTTCTTTGTTTCTTTTTTTTTTTGATTCCTGCGCTTGAATACAGTACCTTAGAGTTCCATTTTGATTCCTTTAGAATGTTTTTGAGAGGATATCACTTTGTACCTTTTTTTAGTGATTGCTCTAAATATTATAATGTATATATGAAACCACCAACTACAGTTATTGATGTTTTATGATTCTGCATGAAGTTAGAATCTTGAATTCCATCTGGGACATTAACCCTCCTAACTTTGAAATTGTAATTAGCTCATATATTTCCTTCACACGCATTGAGCATGAAAACAAATGTCCTAATTTTTGCTTTGACCATCACACATGATTTAAGAAGCTCCTGAAAAAAAAGGATAGTTTATTTTATTTATACCTCTTGTTATCCATTTCATTTTTCTTCTTCCCTCTCTTAAGTTCCAAGTTTTCTTCAATGATCCTTTCCCCACCCCACCCCCTTTTTCTTGGAGTGTTCCCTTAAACCATTGCCTGAGGGATACATCTGCAAATGACCGAGGATCATCCGTTTTCTTGTTCTGAGTATGCCTTTATTCCCTTCATTCCTGAAGGTAGTGTCACCAGATATACAATTTAGGGTTGTCAGTTCTTTTCTCAAAACTGGAAAAATATTGTTCAAAGGGCACAAACTTTCACTTGTAAGATGAATGTGTTCTTGGACCTGATGTACAGCATGGTGATTATAATTAATAATAGTTCATGTATATTTGAAAAATAGATCTCTTGGGTGTTCTTACCACGAAAAAATGGTAATTATGTGAGGTGATGGATTTGTTAATTAACTTGATTGTGGTGATCATATCACTATGTATATGTCTATTAATTCATTACCTTGTACACCCCCCCCCAAAAAAAACAGTAGAACTTGAAAAAATATCGTGCCATTTCCTTCTGTCCTCCATGGTTTGAGATGAAAAGTCTAGTGTCACTAGAACTGGTTTTCTCGTATAAATAACATGCCGTTTCTGTGTGCTTATTTCTTGATTACTTTCTTTGTTTTGAGCTTTCAGATGTGATATTTCAGATATTTCGATATTTCAGACATTAATTCAAATATCTTGTTTTGACAAAGATTATTTTGGTTTATCATATTTGGAAATCACTAATTTCCTCATATCTGTAGTTTTACGGCCGTTGGTTTTTTTTTTCCAAATTTGGGAAGCTTTCAGCTGCTTTTAAAAATATAATTTTAGGAAAATGGCACTTTATAGCTTAAATAATTTCTGAGTACAGACACTCAAGATAACTGGCACTGCAGCAACGTGGTAGCAACATGCTTTTTAAAATTAAACCTCACATTTCACAACAGTTTTAGATTTACAGAATTACTGTGAAGAGATAAAGACAGTTCCCAAATACCTCACAATCCCATTCTCCTATTATTATCATTTTATGTTAGTGTGGCACATTTATCAGAGTAACAAACCGATATTGATAACGCTATCATTGACTGAAGTCTCTAATCAGATTCCTTCAGCTTTTCGCTAGTATCCTTTTTGTGTTCCGAGAGCGCATCCAGGACCCCAAGTCACATTCAGTAGTCATGTCACCTTAGGCTTCTTGTGGTTGTGACAGTTCTGTAGATTTCTGTGATTTTTAATGCCCGGACAGTCTGAAATTAATAACTCCTCCAGCGTTCTTTTGCTTAGTGTGATTTGGCATGTCTTTATATCTTCTTGGAGACAACATACACTTGTGAATTTTCAAAATCCACTCTGATTTTTTATTGGTGTTTATAGACCATTCACATTTAAAGTGATCATTGAAACAGTTGCATTAACATCAATCATGTTTGTAGACATGTTCTACTCATTATGAGAGGCCTTACGGTTTTAATTGAAAATGTTATATACAGCCAATTCATTTTACTTCTTAGCGTATTGATTATACTTGCTGAAAACATTAATGGTTTCCCTAGAGATTACATATACATTTTTAACTAATCTAAGACACTTTTAAATATCGTTATTCCACCTCACAAGTTGAGCAGGTAACCTGTAACACAGTATTCCTGTCCCTTTTTACATCACTGTCATTCTTTTCACTTATCCATATGCTACAAAAATCTGATGCACTTTACTTTTATTGTTTAAACAAACGTATTTTCTATCAACTAAGAATAAGAAAAATAAAAACTGTTATCCTACCTGGATTTATTCCTTCCCTAGTATGGTTTCTTTCTTTATGGATATCACAATTTCTGACCTATCTTATTTTCCTTATTCCTGAATAAGATATTTTCCTATTTCTTGTGGGGTAGATCTAATGGTGATGATTTCCTCAATTTTTCTTTACCTGAAAGACAGTTTTTATTTACTCTGACCGACTGACAAATACTTTTTGTTGGATATGTATCAATCCTAGGTTGGTGAATTATTTTTCTTTTGGCACATTAAAAATGTTCCTTGTAATTACTTGGTTACAGAGTCACTGACAACACATCTACTGTAATTTTCTCCTTGTTCTTCTAGCGGTCAGAGGTATTTCTTTTTTCTGGCATCCTTCAAGATTTTCCTTTGTCTTTTCTCTCCTGCAGCTAGAATGTGATGTGCACGAGGCATCCACCAAGGCTGCGGCGGGAGGGCTAGGAGCTCCATGCCCTGGGTATCTCTCTGCCTCTGCGTGCGGTGTCGGGAGGCCATAGAGCTAGTTCACGTCATGGTGCAGGGGGGATGTCTGGGAACTGCCAGGCCTAGTGGTCTCCCGCCTTGGGTGGAGGGACTGCAAATGCCTTGCCTGGCTATCCTGCTGCAAAAAGGGATGTCATGAGCCACCATGTCTAGCTAGCCCATTTCTCTTGAGTGGAGGATGGGGAGACAAGGGCTTGGATCACCTTCTGCCATGGAGTGACACCTAGGAGACATGGGGCCTGCTGAAGTCACCTGAACAGGTGGTGAGACACACCTGTGGTCAGCCTGACACGGGCATGGGGTGGGTCAGCCCACCGACAGCCCGCTGCAAGTGCTGCTTTGCGGGCAACGCAGAGTGCTGCTTCCCTCACTGGAGGGCACACAGTGGGCATTCCTGCCCGCCAGGCCGAGACTACCTCCTGAACACGCTGATGCTAGTCCCACTGTGGGGCTTCCAGTGCTCCCGACACGGGCCCGTTGACAGCAGGCTTTGCATCTCTGTTTGTACTTATTTCATTTCTTTTCTATCTTTGGCTATTTGAGTATTGGCATTTCTTGGTTACACGTCTCTGAAACCCAATTTGGGATACGTGAGTGGCCAAAAGAAAGGTTGGGGAATTCACCACAGTGCAGGTCTTCAAGTCTGTAGGTCCCTAGCCAGACCACCTCCTCTCCACCTCTCACAGTCCTTCAATGCTTATTTGCTGAAATGCTTCCCAGGCTACTGTTTGAATTTGGAGGGGAGGAGCGGGAAAAAGTGAGTCTACACTTTCTTTCCCACAAACCCAAAGTCCCTGTAGGTATTTTTATAAATACACCTCTGTGAAATGCTCCTAGCCTTCTGCTCGTTTAGACGTGCTTTATTAGTGCTTAGCTATGAGCAATGGTCAAATTGGGAAACCCGCTTCCCGCTTTCCATCCCTCTATGCTTGTGTTAATAAAATTACCCATATTTACATCTATTTCATTGATTTGCTAACTTTAGGAAAACTTAGCTCTCAAAAACAATCCCTATGCCTCAGGGTTTCTATTAGTGACTGTCTGAGTCCATACCCTCCCACGTCCTTCAATCGTCCTTCGAACGAACTTCCCTGACTTAGCACAGGTTCAGAATCCTTTGCCTGTTGTTTGTATGCCTGAGCCACAGATGGGCTGTGTAGAAATTTGAGGATCGCACTTTCTCTTCCTTGATGATTTTGTAGGTTTTGCTCCACCAAAACTCATGTTGAAAACCACAGCATTATTCTCATGTATCTGGTAGGACAAGTCTGTGACATTATATTCTTTTGGAATATAATGTTTAGAGCCCAACTTGCATGTTTATTTTTTAAGAAACAGACTCAAAAACCCTGTGCGAGTCATTTGCACTTCCAGCTACAGCTGTGACCCAACAGCTCTTGCAGTCCTATTATCTCACTGAGAAAAATAAAAATCTGGATAAAAGAAAGAACTTCTGCCTGAAGGCATAGAGAACTTCTTTGGTCCAGGACACAGAGTAGAAGGATCTGGAGAGCAGGGAAGCTCACTGAGGAGCAACCCTGTGCTGCTGCGTTCCCTCAGGGGGCTGCTGTGGTCTAAACCGCCTCCCTGGTGAGAGGACCTCCTGCTCCAGGCAAAAGTCCGCCCAGAGGCACAGAACGTGTCAGCTCCTTAGAAAACTCAGGGGCCTAAGGAAACAAAACGGGGAGGCTGATTTACAAACCAGGCAATATTTGACAAGGCAAGACCCTAGGAAGGAGAAAGGCAGACGCAAGTGGGACCTGCACTGGGTGGTTTCTTCCTCAAAGCGTTTGTGTGGGACATGCGACCAAGAAGCTGAGCAGGCAGCTGTTAAGAGTCTCAGCAGGTTTCTCAGCAGTCCCAAGGTATGGGAGAGCATCAGACCACGAGTGCGGAACTCACCAAAAAAGAGGGCCCCCCGGGAAACACCTCACACTGACAGTTGGGAGCCCTGGAGAGCTGCCACGTGGGAGGGGGGAAACCAGAGGTAGTCCAAGCCTTCCAAAGCCTGAAGCATCCGAGAGTCAACTCAGTCTCTGACTAGGTTAATGGCACGGCCCCACACTAGCAGCCTGCCAGAGAGAAGGCGAAATGAAACTGCTAGGGTGGAAGGAGCATCCTCCAGAGCTGCCCACCTTTTTCCTAAACAATGGCTGACGTTTAGTTAAAGCACCAGGCATATCAAAAAACAGGTTAAGAAGAAGAGAAAATACCCAGAACACGCCGATATTGGAATTACCAGACATGAGCAGTGAGATACTTATGATCAATACATTTGAGGGTATGGGTGACAAAACTGAGATTCCCCCAGAAAACTGGAATTTAAAAATCAATCCCATGGATACACTGAAAAATGAATAACTGAAAAGTACAGTCACTGACGTAAAGCATTCAACATCTGAGTGTAACTGAGTATCAGGAACAGCAGAATGGAAGGGGAAGACAGAGAAAGGTCAGGGAAAGGGCAAGCACAAGGCTGACAGGTGCCTGGGGTTTGTCCCTGAGACCTCAGAGGTACAGCCTGGGCATCAAAGGGGCAAGGACAGACGATAGTTTAAGTGGCAGCTAGTGCCTGTGGAGTCCTGGCCGTGTGCTGGAGAATCTGCTTGGACTCTGCAATCCGCAGAGACTATCTGCAGACAGACTTAGGGACCCCTTCGAGATGGCCGCATCTGGCCCTCACAAGACACTTCTGGCTCCTGATCAAAAAGCCCTAAAGATGTTTTTAAATGTTTTTATTGTGGGAAAAAACACATAGCATGAAGTTGGTCGATGGCATTAATTAGATTCACAATACCGTGCAGCCATCACCACTATTTCCAAAACCTTTCCATTACTCTGAACAGAAACTCAGCACCCACTGAACAAAACTCCCTTTTCCCCCTCCCTCCCAGCCCCTGCTAGCCTCTCATCTACTTTCTGCCTCTATGAATTTGCTTGTTCTAGACGTTTCGCATAACTGGAATCACACAATACGTGTCCTTTTGTGTCTGGGTTATTTCACTTAGCATCATGTCTTCAAGATTAACCATCTTGTAGCATGTATCCTAAAGTCATTTTAAAGGGTAGAAATAATCTGGTTTCCATTTTCTTTCAGGTAGGTAAGGAAAATGCAGAACCAACCTTTGGTGGCCCACTGTAGGCACGTGCATAATTCACTGTATGCCTTCTCAGCCATATCTCTGACATTTTAGGAGAATGTTGAGACAAAGGTGAAGTAAGATTCCCTTCCCCTCTGCCAAGCCCACCAAGTAATAGATGTGATGTTTCAATAAATGAGTGAATGAGGTGCTCTGAATTCTATGAGACAGAAGAGAATGAAAAGAGAATTAAATTTCACCTCAGACCACTTATTTTCTACCCAAGACTAAATTAAGTGAGATAAGATATTATCTACACTGATTTCTCAGTCTTTTAATGGTGAAGTGTCTTTCCTTAGTGGATGAATTACTTCAAGAGCAGGGCAGAGACATGGCATACTCCCCTCCCCTCCATCACTCATCAGAGAAACTCAGCTATCTCAGCTGGGGGGGACACAAAAATGGAGGTTTTCCCAGGGTCAGTCTATGTGGACGCAACCTGTTTACCATCCCTCTCTCCCTTTGGGTGACCTCTTTCTGATATACACCCAAGATGACTCACAGCGATAGTACCCAGCCACTCTGCTACTTCTCCTTTCTCACGTGGGCATCTGAAAGGTTTGTTTCATCTACTGCAAAACAGATTTTAAAGCTAATAGGTTTAGAAAAATACAACCTTCCAAGCCTGACCAAGCAAGAAACAGAAAAACTAAACAGACCAATCACCAGCAACGAAATTGAATCGGTAATCAAAAACTACCCAAGAACAAAACCCCCGGACCAGAAGGATTCACCTCTGATTTCTACCAGACATATAGAGAAGAAATAACACCCATTCTCCTTAAAGGTTTTCAAAAAATAGAAGAGGAGGGAATACTTCCAAACTCGTTCTATGACGCCAGCATCACTCTAATACCAAAACCGGGCAAAGACCTCACCGAAAAAGAAAATTACAGACCAATATCCTTGATGAACATAGATGCAAAAATACTCAACAAAATATTAGCAAGCCGAATTCAAAAATACGTCAAGAGGATCATACACCACGATCAAGTGGGATTCATCCCAGGGATGCACGGATGGCACAACATTCGAAAATCCATACACATCATCTACCACATCAACAAAAAGAAGAACAAAAACCACATGATCATCTCCATAGATGCTGAAAAAGCATTTGACAAAATTCAGCCTCCGTTCATGACTAAAACTCTCAACAAAATGGGTATAGAGGGCAAGTACCTCAACATCATAAAGGCCATATATGACAAACCCACAGCTAACATCATACTTAACAGCGAGAAGCTGAAAGCTTTTCATCTAAGATCGGGAACAAGACAGGGATGCCCACTCTCTCCACTGTTATTCAACATAGTACTGAAGGTCCTAGCCATGGCAATCAGACAACACAAAGAAATAAAATGCATCCAGATTGGTAAGGGAGAAGTTAAACTGTCACTGTTTGCAGATGACATGGTATTGTACATAAAAACCGGAAAAAAAAATACACTCCAAAACTACTAGAACTAATATCGGAATTCAGCAAAGTTGCAGGATACAAAATTAACACACAGAAATCTGTTGCTTTCCTATACACTAACGATGAACTAACAGAAAGAGAAATCAGAAAAACAATTCCATTCACAAGTGCATCAAAAAGAATAAAATACCTAGGAATAAACCTAATGAAGGAAGTGAAAGACCTGTACTCTGAAAACTACAAGACACTCCTAAGAGAAATTAAGAGGCCACTAACAAATGGAAATGCATCCCATGCTCTTGGCTAGGAAGAATAAATATTGTCAAAATGGCTATACTACCTAAAGCAATCTACAGATTCAACACAATCCCTATCAAACTACCAACAGCTTTCTTCAGTGAACTGGAACAAATAATTCTAAAATTCATATGGAACCGCAAAAGACCCCGAATAGCCAATGCAATCCTGAGAAGGAGGAATAAAACAGGGGGAATTACGCTCCCTGACTTCAAGCTCTACTACAAAGCCACAGTAATCAAGACAATTTGGTTTTGGCACAAAAACAGACCCACAGACCAGTGGAACAGAATAGAAAATCCAAACGTTAACCCAAACATATACAGTCAATTAATATTTGATAAAGGAGCCTTGGATATACAATGGGGAGATGACAGCCTCTTCAGCAGCTGGTGTTGGAAAAACTGGACAGCTACATGTAAGAGAATGAAACTGGACTACTGTCTAGCCCCATACACAAAGGTAAACTCAAGGTGGATCAAAGACCTGAATGTAAGTCATGAAACCATAAAACTCTTACAAAAAAACATAGGCAAAAATCTCTTGGATATAAACATGAGCGACTTCTTCATAAACATATCTCCTCGGGCAAGGGAAACAAAAGCAAAAATGAACAAGTGGGACTATATCAAGCTGAAAAGCTTCTGTACAGCAAAGGACACCATCAGTAGAGCAAAAAGAGATCCTACAGTATGGGAGAATATATTCATAAATGACATATCCGATAAGGGGTTGACACCCAAAATATATAAAGAACTCAAGCACCTCAACAAACAAAAAGCAAATAATCCAATTAAGAAATGGGCAGAGGACATGAACAGACACTTCTCTAAAGAAGAAATTCAGATGGCCAACAGGCACATGAAAAGATGCTCCACATTGCTAATCATCAGAGAAATGCAGATTAAAACCACAAAGAGATACCACCTCACACCAGTGAGGATGGCCAACATCCCAAACACAAACAATAGCAAATGTTGGAGAGGATGTGGAGAAAAGGGAACCCTCCTACACTGCTGGTGGGAATGTAAATTAGTTCATCCACTGGGAAAGCAGTATGAAGATTCCTCAAAAAACTAAACTAGAAATACCGTTTGATCCAGGAATTCCACTCCTAGGAATTTACCCTAAGAATGCAGGGGCCCACTTTGAAAAAGACATATGTACCCCTATGTTTATCGCAGCACTATATACAATAGCCAAGATATGGAAGCAACCTAAGTGTCCATCAGTAGATGAATGGATAAAGAAGAAGTGGTACATATACACAATGGAATATTATACAGCCATAAGAGGAAAACAAATCCTACCATTTGCAACAACATGGATGGAGCTAGAGGGTATTATGCTCAGTGAAATAAGCCAAGCCAAAAAAGACAAGTACCAAATGATTTCACTCATATGTGGAGTATAAGAACAAAGAAAAAAACTGAAGGAACAAAACAGCAGCAGACTCACAGAACCCAAGAACGGACTAATAGTTACCAAAGGGAAAGGGACTGGGGAGGATGGGTGGGAAGAGAGGGACAAGGTGGAAAAAGGGGCATTACGATTAGCAGATGTAATGTTAGGGGGGCACGGGGAGGGCTGTACAGCCCAGAGAAGACAAGTAGTGATTCTACAGCATCGCACTATGCTGATGGACAGTGACTGTAATGGGGTTGGTCGGGGGGACCTGATGAAGGGGGTAGTGTAATCACCATAATATTACTCATTTAATTGTAGATTAATGATATCAAAATAAACTAAAAAAAAAGATTATCAAGCCTCGTAACTCCTGCATGGGGTCCTGCACTCCTGCATCAGTGCATTACTGGGTGTGTGCAATCGCAGTTATCACGTGTGGCGCTGGGGTACAGAGTGGATACTGTAGGGCAGGATCAACTCTGAGCCACTAAGGGAGCCCTGTCTATGCAAGCATCATCTACCATCAGTAAAGTGGCCAGAATCAAAATACGCTCCCTTTCTGACCTGTTACACGCCTAGCGCAGTCTGAGAAAACTGTGGGTTTCTTTCTCTTCCCGTTTAATATTTCCAGCAGCGATTTTGGTAAGCCAGAGAGGAGGCTGTTATAATCCATGGACGGTGGGTAAGGTAGTACGCCGTGAAGCCACTAATCAGAATCTTAACTACCACCTCGTCCCTCCTCTGTGAGCCTCTAGTGCCACATGCATAACGTGGAGATAATTTCAGTTACCTAATTTACAGGATTGCTGTGAGGACTGACCAAGGTACCAGGTACAAAAGTGCCTGTTAAGAGTATGTGGCTCAATCCTTGTGAGTTTATTCCCTCAGAGCATGTTCAGTCTTTACCCTTGACTGTGTTTTTGACCCTAGGAACCCTGCTTCTCTTCCTGACTGGATTTGTTGATTTCTGACCCAAAAGCCTTTCCTAAGAATGCCCTATGGTAAGAAAAACCGATTTTGTTCCAAGAAGTAGTATTTCCAGTCCCAGAGTGGGACTCAGGATTTCTCCAATCCAGTCATGGCTATCCCATTCCTCTTTATCAGATAATGATCTTTCCAGCCTCTTCTATAGCTAAAGGTGTCCTGTGTGGCCCAGTTCTGCCCAGTGCAATACATGGGGAATGTGTTGGGGGCTTCTGTGGTATATGCACTTTTTAAAATAAGAAAGACAGGGGTGAGAGAGGAGGGTTGTGGTACTTGGAGTGAGACAGAGATGCCTGGAGCTCTGGCAGCCTGTGCAAAAGCATGAGGTTAGAGTCTCAACCTGCTGAAAACACAGGAACAAGAAGATGGAAGCCATGGCATTTTTGTGGCATCTTTGAGCAGCCTGAATCAGTGAACGGGTACTTCCGGACTTCTTATCACAAGTAAAAGAAGGAAGACCCTGTTTGGTTTACACCTTTGGCTCCAAGGTTTAACTTAAGCTCATTTGAAGTTTACTTTTATAAATACTAATACTAGCCCTATATGCAGAAATTCTGATTTCATTAGTCTATACGGTCACTTTGGATATTTTCTAAAACTTTATGTGATAAATATTGTCAAGCCAATAAACGACAACTTAAACATAATAAAGAACCACCTGTAAATCCCACCTGACTTCAACAGTCATGAGCTCTTGGCCCACGCTAGTCTTCCACACTTACTAACTTCCCACACCCCTCCAGGTTTTCTTCAGACAAAACCCAGATATTTTATCAGTTAATGCATAATATATTGCAGGATTTCTCTCAAAGATAAAAAACACCTTAAAAATACTGCTTTGGTAATGCAATACATGCCACTATCATGCTTAAACAGTAATTAATAATTACTTGCTATCCTCAATATTCATTGACAGATACAGTTTCCCTTAACTCTCTCATAAATGCTGATGTTTTCATTTTGTTTTCCTCGATTCTGGATCACATTTAATCTCACACATTGCAATTTTTCAATATGCTTGGTAATTCTCTGTGAAATTCACCCTCTCTTACTCTCTTTTTCTTGTGAGAAATGAGTCCTTTGTTCTATAGGGTCATCCACATGCAGGATTTAGCTTGTTTTATTTTGTTGGCATCATTTAACACACTCCCTCTGTGGCCTGCCTTTCCTGAAAATTGGGATTTAGATCTGGGCTAGCCTTCTTACTCAGTTTCCCTATTAGGCAGGAATGTCTCAGAGGCGGGGCTGCATTAGTCCACCAGGAGGTACATACTGTGTGGTCGTTCCTCTTTTTGTAATGCAAGCAGGTAGTGGTGTTCATTGTCTAAAGTACTTGTGTCATTTGGGGCTTTAAGTGGAGATACTGTAATTGTATCTACCCTTCTTCATTTATTAGATGGAATTCTTCTCCAATGAGAAATTTCCCTCAACCACTGTTCGGTAACCAGTGTTACAGTCCATATGCCAAACACAGGATAATTATTTCATTATTTGCCTCTGCGTACCCAATTTCAAAATAATGAATTTATTTCCTAGCTTTTGATAGTGGTGACCATGAGGTCTTCATTCCTGTTCAGTCACTATGCACCCAATATTTAATCACAGCTGATGTGTTTCAGTTCATTTAGTTATTCTTATTGACCCTCAGTTTGTCCCTCCGTGGTGCAGGCTCATAATCTGAATCCATTTACACAGGGGTGAGCGCAAAGCAGGTGTTTAGTAAAGGTGCGTTGAGAGAATGTCAAATGACTGAGTGAGGTGTATTGACATCGTAGCTGGTTGTTTTATCATAACATTATATTACTGGGCCTGTGCCTCCACCGATCTTTGAAACTGACATTACCCCTTTGCTGTCTTTGGTGTTTTTCACATATTAGTACATTTGGGGACAGAAAATTTAAGACTCACTCTGCTTCCTTGGATCTTTCTACTTTAACTGGGGAGGCAAGTGACCTCAAGTAGGCTCATGGATTCGATCGTCTTTGCGCTTACAGAACTCATTTCCCCCCATGACTGTTAATTCTCACTCACGCTGGTTTCTCTCTTCTCGTCTGTGCCATCACCTGCTATTGCTCTGCTTTCCAGAACCTTGCATAGCTCAAATTTCCTCTTTCCCTAACATCTTCTCTTTATCATTGTGCCAGCACTCCTATGGAAGTAGTTTGTCAGTAAATCTCCAAGTGTCTTTACTCTGCTTCTTTATCTCAATGGTCCTTCCAAATATGGGTGCACATTTTGGGGGCTGTGTGTTTGGGCCTTGGTCACATCAAAGACCCTGTGGTGACCAGACTCTTTTCCCCCAAACTTCAATTTTCTCATTGCTAACGTGGAGCTAAGAGCTAGCTCTCCTGTGTCATTGTGAAATGAGCTCCACAAAAGTTCATTAGAACATTATGAAGCATGCCAAGTCTGGGATGTGTAAAATATTGGTACCCAGAATTACTGGAATGCGGGCTGCAATATAAGAAGTGTCAGGCGACATGTAGGGGAATCGAATCCCTTTAAACTCAACCTGTTACTTGGAGAGATCCCAGTAATATTTACACAGGAATTGCTGGGATGTACCTAGGAATTGGTTGGTGATCACATTAACCTGTGAGATACTTTTCCACCTTTTGACCCCCAAATGAGGCTACACTCTGGGTGGGCTACTCTGGCACCTGGCTCTCAGGCAATTCAGTTCTAGCTGATGGTGCTTCAGCCAATATTTGGAATGTTGTGGGTACTGTTAGAAAATGATCAGGTCTGAGTAAAATGATCCTATTTTTTGATGTTCTTCATATTCCCCATGGTAATTTTGTACAGACTAGGACTAGGATTACAGCATTAGGTTTGGTTTTGTAGTTCTGTCCTCACCTAGCATAGGATACATTGGATGAGGGACTTGCCAGAATGTTGTGTGGATGTTACGTGTAATGAGACTCCCTTAGAATGAAGATACTTTTGATCCTTTGTGAAACTCGAAATTTTCTGAGTGGGCTCCTTCACACGTAACTGTCAGGATTTCAGCCCTAATGTTGTTCTCCCACACTACTGAATAGTCAATGGCAATGATGTCTGATAAATGATGAAGGTGCTGAAGTGACTCATAATTCCAGCCTCTGTGGTTCTTTATGGCCTCTTTGTATCTTTGCAACTAGCACCCTAGGGTGTAACTATAATTGTGGATTCAATCAAGGCCTGACAGAGAGAGAAAGCTTTTACTCAGAGACTAGGCCCCCCTCAATGCTGTTGCTGTGGGAGATGATGCATCCTGATTGTGTTGTTGCCATGGTAACTCATGCACTTGACCCAATCTTGTTCAGACTTGACACAATAAAGGCAGCTTTTCCTCAGCTTCCAGCACTATCTCCTTTGTCAGTTCAAAATAAGAAAATAGAGTCAACAGAATTATTTCCCCAAAGATATTCACTATCCTATAAGTTATTTGGCTCCATCATTGGGAAAGGTTTGCTTCTGCAGTTATCATTGTTAGGAGATGTGAGCACATATAGATCATTTGTGTAATAGAGATGTAATGGGTGGAGCACACCAATTGGTTCGCAGACTGTTGGAGTAGCACCCAATCACATATTATTCAAGACTGGAATTAACTGGGAAAAAGACAGCTAGTGTTTATTGAGTACTCTGTATCTACGAGGCTCTACTCCATGTCTTTCGAGGTAGTTTCATTAACACTACCTTATTATTTAATGTATGATAAAACTAAAAGAATAAATGCATGAGATAATGGTGCATGAATCACAACAGACAGGAGCAGGGAACAGTTAACCTGACAGGCAAGAAATAGTTTTTCAAAGTACTTTTAATTTACAATTCTGTTACTATGAGTGATTTCATAATCTTTCCATATATGTAAGGGTCATTTGTATGTCATTTCCTAAACTATTTGTTCAGGTCTTTTGCCATTTAAAAAATGGATTTATGGTCTTTTTACTTGACTTTAAAGAGTACTTTATATTTATTTGGAA
>JAVSCE010020971.1:0-23120 GCA_032199065.1 Smutsia gigantea
AATAGGCACATGAAAAGATGCTCCACATCACTAATCATCCGGGAAATGCAAATCAAAACCACAATGGGATATCACCTCACACCAGTCCAAATGGCACTATCCAAAAGAGAAGAAATAGCAAGTATTGGTGAGGATGTGGAGAAAAAGGAACCCTCACATACTGCTGGGGAGATGGCAAATTGGTGTAGCCAACTATGGAAAGCAGCATGACGTTTCTCAAAAAACTAAAAATATCATATGACCCAGCAATTACACTTCTGGGAATCAACACAAAGAAAACAAAATCACTGATTTGAATGGGTATATGCACTTCTATGTTTATTGTGGCATTACTTACAATAGCCAAGATATAGAAGCAATGAAAGTGTCCATCAGTAGATGAATGGATAAAGATGTGGTACATATATGCAATGGAACATTATTCCATCAAAGAAGAGAAGGAAATCTCTTGCCATTTGCAACAATATAGGATGAACCTAGAGGGTATTATGCCAAATGAAATAAGTCAGTCAGAGAAAGATGAATACCACATGGTTTCACTAATATCTGGAATCTGAAAAACAAAAGAGAACAAGAATAGACTCAAAACAGAACAGATGGTTGATTACCATGGTGTGGGGGGAACAGGGGAAATAGGTGAAGGGGATAAAGATGTACAAATTTCAAGTCATAAAATTCATCACAGGGATGGAAGTATAGGACAGGGAATGTAGCTCATAATATAATACTTTTGTATGGTGACAGATGGTAACTACACTTATGGTGACCATTTACTATTGTATATAATTGACGAATCACTAAGTTGCTTATCTGAAAGCAGTATAGTATTGCATAAAAGTGTATTTTTTCAATAAATAAAACCCCTGAAAAGACTATGAAAGAAAAAAAAAAGAGCCTGACTCCAGTTTTTGATGACTGCTGACATCATTTCTTCCTCTTGTTTCCCACATCCGGGCTGGTGAGAAAGCCCTGGTGTTCCCTTCTTTTGTGAGGCTCAGACCACCTAAGCCTCTGCTCCCGCAAGGAAATGCTCAGCCCAGCCCCAGCCCCTGACCACAATGGAGCATGAGGCTTCCTTTCCCTGCCCTCTCAGACGGTTTTCGGACCTGCTAGAGGGGCCTGTGCTGCTCGCCCCAGACACCTCAGTCATGTAAGTAATGACCTTTTCACACCCTCTGGGGTGGCTGGGGTGACGTTAGTCTCAACATCTGAACCAAATTTTGGGTGGGTGTCCATCCTGTCTCATTAGGGTGGCCAAAAATGTGGCCTGGGACATGTTAGTTTTCTGAAAATTAAAAGCATTCAGCCCTTTTATTTTTGTAGTAACTTTAGTATGTTGTTTTGAAAGGATTTCATGTACATTTTAGCAAGAAACAGACAGGCAACTTTGTTAACTGGGAGTCAAGATTTTGAGCCCAAGAGAAAAGAAAAAGTATGAGGCCCAAAACCAGTTTAAACATTGTTATTTTCAAATGGACATTTTATTTATGTAAAATGAATACATTCAGTTAAAAATATATGTTAGCGCTGCAAACTGTATTGGCCTAGGAGCAACATCACCCAAAGCCCAGTGAGTATCCATACAGTGTGTAGGTTTTGGTCTTAATACCAAGCCCACAAAATGAAATGAGTACTTCTAGGAATGGAGTAAAGGAATTAGAAGGTAAGCTTGGGATAGGCTGGGCCAGAAAGCACTGATGCATTAACATTAGGCTCTTTAAAAACCACACAGTAGCTAGCTAGCAGGAATTCCCACTTCCATGAGTTGGGATAGTTTGTGCATGAAAAAGAACAGTGCTTTTCAGGCAGCTGTCAGTAAACAATAGACTGCAGGCCAAATCCAGCCCATCACCTGTTTTGGTAGATAAAGTTTCCTTGGGACACAGCCATGCTCACTCCTTTATATACTGTCTACAGCTGCTTTTGTGCTCCAACAGCAGAGCTGAACAGCTGCAACAGAGATTGTACAGCCTGCAAAGCCTAAAATATTTACTATCTGGCACTTTACCGAAAAAGTTTGCTGTCCCCAGTCTAATGGATCGAAAGATCAAAGAAGGAATATTTTAGTCTATAGACGATACTCAAATCTGAACTTAATTGCATGCTGAAGTCCTTAAGTTGATGATCATGATGTCTGTAACTTTAAAATGGTTTGACAAAGCATACAGTTAAGTAAAGATTGCAGAATGTTAACAACAATTAAATGTAAGTGGTGAGTATGCTAGTGTCTTTCCATAATTAAAAAAAAACCTTTTCTATGCTTGGCAATTTTAATAATAAAAAGTTGGAAAATTAATATAGTCATGTCCAGCAAAGAACGGAGCTACACCTCTGGTCAAAGTTACAATTTGAGCAGCAAAGAGAATAAGGACTACTGTGGACTGAAAGACATCGAATGAATAAAAATCAATGAGTCCATAATCATATTTCTTAAAAAAGGTAAGCAGAAAAATCTTACGTGTCACCATCTGTATGACACTGCAGAATACTAAAGTGTGAAACGTTACATGAGCTTAAAATAACCTCACATGAAACAATGCTATGTATTATGCAAGGATAAATAAAAATGTAGGCAAAATTACTAACAGTGGCCTGAGGATCTGTGCCGAATGCTAGCTGATAAGTCAGAGGAGGGAGAATATATGACTAGGGATTCACACAAAGAATTTAAAGTTACCTGTAATGTTCTCTTTTATAATAATACATATATTATAAATTTAAGTATTACATAGGGAGCTATTAAATGTCAAACCTAGGTGGTAAATAGAAATATATTTTATATTGTCTCTTGTACTTTTCTGCAAGTACAGGTAGAACTGTTTTCAACAAAAAAACTAATAAAGAGGGACAGGAATAAAAGTACTTGTGATTAAAAAAATTTTATTTTGTTTCCTGAAATTGAACTGTAAGAAGTATTTTTTACCAGAGAGTATTACTGGCAACAGCTAAGAAAAGGGAACTGGGATTGTTTATCAGACCAGGTTGTGGCAGGATCTAGTCAACAATGGAAAATGGAACACTAGTGTTCTACGGCATGCAATGGCATAACAATAACTGGCAAAAAGTGCTTGAGGCTGTGGTGAACTGAGTGTTGGAAGACAGTGTTCCCTGGACTTCTCGGTGTTGCTGCACTGTCTGGGCCTTCTGAGCAACAAAAATTGACACTGAAATGATGGCTATGTCTCCTCTCACCAGAGCCATATCGCTCCCATTCTAAGGGTAAGATAGTCTAGAGATAATTTTTTGTGTCTCCCAGACCCAATTGCTTACATTGCTGGATCCTTTTCCATCCTCTTCCAAGAGCCAATTTATTTACATTCCAGAGTAAAAGATAAGGTCTCTCCTCCCCATCTCTGGAGGGAAGGATGGGCAGACGAGCTAGCAACCCCTACAGAAACCCTGAGTTTCATGATTTTTGGAGTTGCTCTACTGAGGGGCAAACCCCTGCACGCACAGGGGTACCTCACTGCTGTGCCTCATGTGGACATGGGATATGCAGGAGCCAGTGCAAACCGTGCAGCAAGTAAGGGCTCCCTGATCCAGAAGTCTTGGATTCCTGTTAGTATATTTATGTAACTGTGGTGAAGTTAATTCATTAGCCTACGTGTAGGGAAACATCTCACTCTTCAGAGTTTTGGTTTTACCACCAAGTGCCTTCTGGATAATCCGTGATGGTGGGAATGAGAAATGTAAGGACTACAAAGTAGGCTGGAGGCCTCTGACAGCATGCTGAGCTCACAAAAGGACAGTCCTTAGACTGACCCAAATGGCTTAAAAATACTTCCATGCTCTTCCTGTTCTACTTCTGTGATACCATCACTTATTACTTTTCCCACTGCCTCCCTCATTTTAGCCATGTTGATCTTTTGGTCAGTGGGGAAGTAGTTTGGCATGAATTCTTGAAAAGTCCTACCACAAGTAGGATTTATACTTTATCTATTTTTTGGCATGTCAAATTTCGTTCATCCCCAATATTCTCAAAATAACAGAAGAATGATTAGAAGACATTATTATTCTCAAAATAATAAAACACTGATAGAAGAGATTATTACAAAATCTATGAATTTGTATTTCTTCTGTGGACAATTCCCCTAAAGCCTGGTCTTCCTGCTTCAAAATGAGGTTTTCTGGGTCTATTATACATCTGTCATATTTGGATTTCCTTTGTAATTTTTGATGGGTTTGATGCACCATTCCCTGGGGCCCATGTGTTCCTCTTTCTAGGTTTACTGTCACTGTGGCACACTGCTTTCAGTACACTCCTGCAAAACCAATAGCGGTAGGAAATACACTGAGAGTTTCGTATTTGAATAGAAGTTTCCTAGTTTCACAATTTATTGATAGCTTGGCTAGATATAGAATTCTAGCTTGGTAATTATTAGGCTTTAAAATTATGAAGGTATTGCTCCATTATTTTCTTCCACTGCTTCTGTGAAGTCTGATATTCTGATTTCCTTTCTTTTATATGTGATCTTTATTTCTTTCTGTAATCTCTACATATCTTTTAAAGTGCTATATCATGTCTTGATATGAGTCTATTTTCATTGTTTTGAGTAATCAAGGAATACTTCCAGTTTTTATATAATTATCCTTTAGTTCTTACAAATTTGTTTTTATAATTTCTTTGGTCAAATTCTTGGCTCATTTTCTATCCCTTTTTATTTTTTTGTGAAAGCTATAACTTGTATTTTCACCTTTGATATTTTCTCTAGTTTTATAAGCATTCTCTTTCATTTTCCTGTATGTCCCGACTCTGCCAATTTTAGGATTATTTCATCAACATGTCTTTTAATCTACTGAACACTTTAAAAAAATCATAGTTTCGTGTTCAAGAATTCATTTCATCTGTTATTCTGAACAGAATCTTGTTTCATGGATGCAATGTATTCTCATATTCTCTGACAGTATTATACATTTTTTGAAGGGTTTTTTTTTCTCTGCAGCTTTTACTATTTCCTTTACTGTTTATATTTCTTATATTTCAAATGCCTAGTGATCCACAGATAACTGCAACATAATAACTTATAGTAATAAATATATATATTTGTTCATTCAGACAACCAAAACATATTCTCATATATTTGGTCTTCACCCACAGGTCCTGAAAATGCTTCAGAGCCATAAAGCTGAAATGGATGTCTTTTATTAGTAAAGATGACTTTTGGACCCCACCAAGGGCAGTGGCTGGGTGCCAAGAGGATCATAAGGTTGGAACTTTCAGTCCTACCTCCCAGCCTCTGGAGAGGGGAGAGAGGCCAGAGGTTGAACCAGGGAACAGCCAGTGACCTAGTCAATAATGACTTTGTAATAAAGCCTCTGTAAAAAAAAAAAACAAAAAAAAATAAGAGAACAGTTTTTTGGCCCTTCTCTTCCTTTTCTGGAGAGCTTCCATGCTTGGGGAACAAAAATACTTTGACATGCCACTGAGCTAGGACCCGAGCTCCCTGAGAACAGAAGATCTCTGGTTCAGGACCTTACCCTATGTATCACTGCATATGGCTGATTTATATCCTTTAATAAACTGGGAAACATAAGTAGTTCCTGTGTTCTGTAAGCTGCTCTAGCAAATTAAACCTGATGAGGAGATCATTGGAATCTCTAATTTATAGCTGGTAGGTCAAAAGTACAGGTAACACTTTGGAGTTTGTGACTGGTGTATGAAATGGAGGGGTGAGAGGGTAGTCCTGTATGAGTGGCCCCTTAACCAGTGGAATCTGACACTATCTCTAGGTAGACAATATCAGAATTGAGTTGAATTAAGTTCAATTCTCACACTGCTGTTGTCCGAGAATTGCTTGGTGGTGTGTGTTCCCCCCCACGTGGAACTGGGTCTGGGAACCCTAAAAGACTATTTACTTAATTTAAAAGTAAGGCATTAAAGATGGTTCAAGATGGTAGAATGGGGAAACCCTGAACTCACCTCCACCCACAGATAAACCAAATCTACAGTCAAATAAAGTATAGTTCTTTCTGAAAGGGACCTGTAAACTAGTTGAACGGCTCCTCCACAACAAAGAATTAAAAGGCCAAATTGACAAGTAGGAGAGGCAGAGATTTGGTCTTACCAAAAATCTCACCCCCAGCATGGTGACCCACAAATAGAGGGATCTCACAAATATGGAGTGTACTGCTGATGAGTGAAGGGTTCAAGTTCATCAGGCACCCCAACCCTCAGGACCTCACAGGAGAGACAACCCCCAAAATGTTTGGCTTTGAAACTCAATAGAGCTTATGTCTAGGAGACCCGAAGGGCTGTAGGAAACTAGAACTCCACTCCTAAAGAACTCACACACAGACTAACTCAGAGACCCAGTGAAAAGCAACAGGCTGAAAAGCACCTAAACCATATGTGAAGGAGATTCACTGGCTAAGCTTAAACATCTGCCAGAGGTACTCTCAGGACTTCTTGGATCTGGATGTCTGCTTCCTTCCCCAGGCTAGGGAAGTTTTCAGACATTAAGTTTTCAAATAAGTTTTCTTGCCCTTTCTTCTCAGGGGTAGAGACGTAGGAACTCACTGAGACCTTGGAAGTCTCTCCAGGGATGGAGACACAGATAGAACCATTTTGCACTCTCCTTTTACTTTGATATCCCTGCTTGGCCTGCCCTGTGCTCTCCTGTTGCCTGCCTCACCAAACCCAGCAGGCCAGCTTACGCTGACGTGACATGCCCCTGCACCCCCACTCCACCAAAGCTGACCGGCCAATTTGCCTTGGCCTGGCACACCCTGTGGCATTTCCCTGCCAAGGTCAGTTGGTGGGCTTGTGCCAGCCTGGTGCTCCCCTGCTGCACTGCCTAAGCTGGTGAGTGCATGCAGTCCACACAGAGGACACCTGGCTCTGGTGGCCAGGGAGACTCATGTTTCTGGTCCCCAGGAGAGTTGGAGACAAGTCGTGGCAGGCTACCACCCACAGGCACTGAACAGACAGCAGACTAAAACATAACCCCAGTCTTCTTGGGACCACTCCTTCAAGACAGTAAGAGATAACTATTTCATCTAATACAAGAAACAGTGTGAAGTAAAATGAGGAAATGAAGGACTGTGTTCCAAACAAAAGAAAAAGAAAAGCTGGAGGAGAAAAGATGGTGGCGTGAGTAGTGTGGCGTGAGTAGTGTGAGTAGTAGGTTTTTGCCTCCCAAAACCACATATATTTTGAAAATACAGCAAATACAATTATTCCTAAAACAGTGACCAGAAGTAACAGTACCCTAGCCAGTCTACATCTGGAAGAAGTCAACATCTCACAGAAGAGGGTAAGGTAAAAAGCCGTGACCCGGCAGGACCCAAGCACTCCCCCCACCCCAGCTAACCGGTGGGAAGAAAAGAATCAGAGTGGGGAGGGAATGGAAGCACAGGACTGCTAAATACCTATCCCTAGAAATCTACCCCAGGAACACAGACCCACACTGCATGGTGCTCTCGAGATAAGAGGGGCTGAAAAGCAAAGTCTGAGACTAAGACTGTGAAAAGGGCCCACAAGCGGCTGCCCTGGGACAAAAGAAAAGCAGGTTCTTTAAGGGACCTCTCAACAGAGGGCTGACAAAGGGGCAAGGATTTAGGAGAAGGAACAGATAGACAAAATCGTCCCGGCACGCTCAGCCCAGCAGGCTGGGAACTTTCAGGACCTTCAGGCACCCTTTTCCCCTGTTTGGCAATGCAGCCCCAAGGCCCCTCAATGCTATACACAGCCTGACGCTCTTTCCTCCCTGCAAGTATGTGCAAACTGGCTGTCCCCGCCATTGCTGCAGACCAGCCCACCTACAGAAACTACACAGCTTAACACAGAGGCTGCTTCCTACATGAAGTTGACCAGCACAGACAGCAGACATGGGTGCTGAGACCAGGAGCCACGAAGGGGCTTTGTTATAGGGGCAGAACTCGCGCTGCTTGGCCATCATCATCATAGGCTATTGTGAGGGGAACCCGTCCACGGCAGTTTAGGGGATTAACCTAGAGGCTGCTCCCTGTGCACGGTTAAGTGGCATAGAGAGTGGAGACAGGCACAGCGACCGGCAAGCAGGAAGGGACTTTTTCCACCCAGCTGACACCTGCGCCGCTCAACTGCAACCTTTCCCATCACTCTAGGACTATGAAAAGGCAGAAGAACCTTGTTCAATCCAAAATCCCTCAAACACCACAAGGAGGGCTCGGTGAGACTGATATCACCAATCTTCCTGAAAAAGAATTCAAAATAAAAGTCATAAGCATGCTAACAGAGCTACAGAAAAATATTCAAAAGCTAAGGGATGAATTCAGGAGAGAGATAACTGAAAAGAAACAAACAATGGAAGGATTAAAAAGCAGATTAGGTGATGTAAAGGACACAGTGAATGGAAGACAAATCAGAGAACAGGAATACTGAGAAGCTGAAGCAGAGAGAGAAAAAAGGATCTCTAGGAATGAAAGAGTATTAAGAGAACTGTGTGACCAACCCAAACGGAACAATATTCACATTAAATGGGTACCAGAAGAAGAAGAGAGAGAAAAAGGGATTGAAAGTGTCTTTGAAAAAATAATTGCTGAAAACTTCCCCAATCTGGGGAAGAAAATGGTCTCTCAGGCCATGAAAGTCCACAGATCTCCCAACACAAGAGACCCAACATACAGGACAACACCAAGACATATAATAATTAAAATGGCAAAGATCAAGGACAAGGATAGAGTATTAAAAGCAGCCAGACAGAAAAAAGATCACCTAGCAAATAAAACCCATCAGACTATCATCAGACTTCTCAGCAAAAACCTTACAAGACAGAAGTGAGTGGCATGATATATTCAAACCAATAAAACAGAAGGGCCTTAAAACAAGAACACTCTACCCAGCAAAATTATCATTTAAATTTGAAGGAGGGATTAAACAATTCACATACAAGCAAAAATTGAGGGAATTTTACCTTCCAAAAGGTAAAATACATCTCTGCAGTCTATTTCAAAGGGACTGCTCTAGATGGAAGTGTGTCTGAGACTAAATAGCTTGTCATCAGAGAAAATAAAACCATAGCAAAGGAAGCAGACCAACTAAATACTAACCAAATGTAAAATTAAATCAGCTACCACAAAGTCACTCAAGAGATACACAAAGAGTACAGAATATGACACCTAACATATAGAGTGGAGGAGATAAAAAAAGAAGGGAGAGAAAAAGGAATCATCAGACTGTGTTTATAATATGTAATAAGTGAGTTAAGGTAGAACACTACATAGTAAAGAGGCTTCCCTTAAACCTTTGGAAACCACGAATCCAAAGCCTGCAATGGTAATAAGTACATATCTGTCAATAATCACCCTAAATGAAAATGGACTGAATGCACCAATGAAAAGACACAGAGTTACAGAATCAGAATGGACAAAAAAGCAAGAGCCATCTTTATGCTGCCTACAAGACACTCACTTCTAACCCAAAGACATACACAGACTAAAAGTGAAGGATGGAAAAAGATATTTCATGCAAACAATAGGGAGAAAAAAGCAGGTGTTGTAGTACTTGTATCAGACAAAATAGATTTCAAAACAAAGAAAGTCACAAGATACAAAGAAGGACATCACAAAATGATAAAGGGGTCATCCCAACAAGAGGATATAACCATTATAAATATCTATGCACCCAACACAGGAGCATCTACATATGTGAAACAAATACTTACAGAATTAAAGAGGGACATAGAATGCACTGCATTCATTTGAGGAGACTTCAACACACCACTCACTCCAAAGGACAGATCAACCAGACAGAAAATAAGTAAGGACACAGAGGCACTGAACAACACACTAGAACAGATGGACCTAACAAACATCTACAGATCACTCCACCCAAAAGCAGCAGGATACACATTCTTCTCAAGTGCACATGGAACATTTTCCAGAATAGACCACATACTAGGCCACAAAAATAGCCTCAGCAAATTTAAAAAGATTGAAATTGTACCAACCACCTTCTCAGATCACAAAGGTATGAAACCAGAAATAAATTGTACAAAGAAAATGAAAAGGCTCACAAACACATGTAGGTTTACCATGCTCCTAAATAATCAATGGATCAATGAATGTATGGAGACAAATGAAAACAACAGCCTAATGCCCAACTTCTGTGGGACACAGCAAAGGCAGATCTAAGAGGAAAGTATATAGCAATCCAGGCCTATTTAAAGAAGGAAGAACAATCCCAAATGAACAGTATAAATTCACAGTTATAGAAACTGGAAAAAGAAGAACAAATGAGGCCCAAAGTCAGTAGATGGAGGGACATAATAAAGATCAGAGGAGAAATAAATAAAATTAAGAAGAATAAAACAATAGAAAAAATTAATGAAACCAAGACCTGGTTCTTTGAGAAAATAAACAAAATAGATAAAACCCTAGCCAGACATATCAATAAAAAAAGAAAACCTACACACATAAACAGAATCAGAAATGAGAAAGGAAAAATCACTACAGACATCACCAAAATACAAAGAATTATTATAGAAAACTATGAAAAATTATATGCTAACAAACTGGATAACTTACAAGAAATGGACAACTTTCTAGAAAAATACAACCTTCCAAGACTGACTAAGGAAGAAACAGAAAATCTGAACAGACCAATTACCAGCAATGAAATTGAATCAGTAATCAAAAACTACCCAAGAACAAAATCCTCAGACCAGATGGCTTCAGTGCTGAATTTTATCAGGCATTTAGAGAAAACATAATACCCATTCTCCTTAAACTTTTCCAAAAAATAGAAGAGGAGGGAATACTTCCAAACTCATTCTAGGAGGCCAGCATCACTCTAATATCCAAACCAGGCAAAAAAAACCCAAAGAAAGAAAACTACAGACCAATATCACTGATGAACATAGATGCAAAAATCCTCAACAAAATATTCGCAAGCTGAATTCAAAAATACATCAGGAGGATCATACATCATGATCAAGTGGGATTCACCCCAGGGATGCAAGGATGGTATAACATTCGAAAATCCATCAACATCATCCACTATATCAATAAAAGGAAGGACAAAAATCACATGATCATCTCCATTGATGCTGAAAAAGCATTTGACAAAATTGAACATCCACTCCTGATAAAAACTCTCAACAAAATGGGTATAGAGGGCAAGTACCTCAACATAATAAAGGCCATACTTGAGAAACCCACAGCCAACATCTTACTTAACAGCGAGAAGCTGAAAGCTTTTCATCTAAGATTGGGAACAAGACAAGGATGCCCACTCTCCCCGCTTATATTCAGCATAATACTGGAGGTCCTAGCCATGGCAGTCAGAAAACATAAAGAAATAAAAGGCATCCAGATTGATAAAGAGGTCGTCAAACTGTCACTGTTTGCAGATGACATGATATTGCACATAAAAAAACCTAAAAAATCCACTCAAAAACTACAACTAATATATGAATTCAGCAAAGTTGAAGGATACAAAATTAATACACAGAAATCTGTTGCTTTCCTATACACTGACGATAAACTAGCAGAAAGAGAAATCAGAAAAACAATTCCATTCATAAATGCATCAAAAAGAATAAAATACCTAGGAATAAACCTAACCAAGGAAGTGAAAGAAGTATACCCTGAAAACTAAAAGACACTCATGAGAGAAATTAAAGATACCAATAAATGGAAATACATCCCAAGTTCATGGATAGGAAGAATTAATATTGTCAAATTGGCCATCCTGCCTAAAGCAATCTACAGATTCAACGCAATCCCTATCGAAGTACCAAGCATTCGTCAACAAACTAGAGCAAATAGTTCTAAAATTCATATGGAACCACAAAAGACCCAGAATAGGCAAAGCAATCCTGAGAAGGAAAAATAAAGCTGGGGGAATTATGCTCCCCAACTTCAACCTCTATATAAAGCCACAGTAATCAAGACAATTTGCACTGGTGCAAGAACAGAACCACAGACCAATAGAACAGACTAAAGAGGCCACGTATAAACCAAGAATACATAGTCAATTAATATACAATAAAGGAGCCACGGACATGCAATGGGGAAATGACAGCCTCTTCAACAACTGCTCTTGGAAAAACTGGACAGCTACATATAAGAGAATGAAACTGGATTACTGTCTAACCACATACACAAAAGTAAACTAGAAATGCATCAAAGACCTGAACACAAGTCATGAAACCAAAAAACTCTTAGGAGAAAACATAGGCAAAAATCTCTTGAATATAAACTTGAGCAACTTTTTCCTGAATGCATGTCGGGTAAGGGAAACAAAGGCAAAAATGAACAAATGGGACTATATCAAGCTAAAAAGTTCTGGTACAGCAAAGTTCAGGTACCATCACAAGAACAAAAAGGCATCCTACAGTATGGGAGAATATATTTGTAAACGACATACCCGACAAGGGGTTCAGATCCAAAATATATAGAGAACTCATACGCCTCATCATCCAAAAAGCAAATAACGCGATTAAAAAATGGGTGGGGAATATGAACAGACACTTCTCCAAAGAAGAAATTCAGATGGCCAACAGGCACATGAAAAGATGCTCCACATCGCTAATTATGAGGGAAATGCAAATTAAAACCACAATGAGATATCAAGTCAGACCAGTTAGGATGGCCAACATCAAAAGACTAGGAACCACAAATGCTGGCAAGGATGCAGAGAAAGGGGTACTCTCCTACACTGCCGGTAGTGATGCCCAGGTTCTTGTTTGCAGAGCCGAAGAATGAACTCAGGAAACACCCAGGGTAGGAGAGCCAGGGTAGAGGCTTTTATTTAGAGATAAAGTGAGAGGACAGAACTCCTGGCTCATGCCAGAAGGACATGAGAGAGTCCATGGTTGGCTCATTGCCTAGTGGTTTTATGCATGGTTGAGGATTTTCAGAAATGGGGGTAAAGGGCTGGGGGTGCAGACTGCGACCAGAATGCTCATTTTTGATGAGTAACAGAAGAAATTTGCTGCTCTAATTCTTTCTCAGGATATCAGTTTCCCTCTGGAAGCATGTAAATTAACACTGCCTGCCCTGACCCCAAGGTGGGCTGGGTTGTTGCCTGTTTGCTAAAGTGTGTTAAGAATCTTACTTCTTAACTTTTTGAGCTGTTTATAGTTGGGCTTGCTTACTAAATTAATCTTTTTCCTAGATTGCAGATTACTTGATTAGGATCAGAGAAGGAAATACAGCACATAGGTACAGTTCAAAATAAGCTAGGCCTTTTAGCAGGCTAAGGTAAATTTTACAGTGTCATCATCTAAACTGATACAGTGAAGTCACGGATTATGCTGAGACATTTCTCTTTATCTGCAAAACACTCAAACATTCCAGGCCAAGTGGCTCCTGGCCTTTTGAACTTTAACTGACCTCACTGAAGATGTCTATATTCCTAGTCTGGTGTCTTTACCCTAGAGAATTAGTGGGACTCTAACTCTGGTAATGCTTAACACAGAGTTTCGATAGGGTTCTTTGAACATTGTTACATTGTTCTGACTTTAATTATCTTGCTCTGCTTTTCCTCCTGAAGCCCTCACCCTACTCTGCCTAAAACCATGGTCTTTGTCTCAGTGGAAATGTAAACTAGTTCAACCATTGTGGAAAGCAATATGGAAGTTCCTCAGAAAACTAAAAACATAAATACCACTTGACCCAGGAATTCCACTCCTAGGAATTTACCCAAAGAAAACAAGTTCTCAGAATCAAAAAGACATATGCACGCCTATGTTTACTGCAGCACTATTTACAATGGCCAAGATATGGAAGCAACTGTAAGTTTCCATCAGTAGATGAATGGATAAAGAAGATGTGGTTACAGATACACAACGGAATGCTACTCAGCCATAAGAAAGAAACAAATCCTACCATTCACAACAACATGCATGGATCTAGAGGGTATTATGCGCAGTGAAATAGGTCAGGCAGAGAAAGACAAATACCAAATGATTTCCCTAATTAGTGGAGTACAACAACGAAGCATAACTGAAGGAACAAAACATCACTGGACTCACAAAACTCAAGAAGGGACTAGCAGTTATCAAAAGAGAGGGGTGGGGGAGGAAGGGTGGAGAGGGAGGAAGAAGGGGATTGAGGAGTATTATGATTAGGACACATGGTTTGAAGGGGAATCATGGGGTAGAAAGTGTAGCACACAGAAGACAAGTAGTGAGTCTGTGGCATCTTACTACACTGAGGGACAGTGACTGCAATGGGGTGTCGGGGGGACTTGATATGATGGGTGAATTGTTTTTCATGTGAAACCTTCATAAGAATGTATATCAATGATACCTTAATAAGAAAATGTAAAATTAATTACTTAATTCATTTACAAAATTAAGTATGGAAGTAGGGTGTACTTATATGAACTTCATTTCAGGATACTAAAGGGGCATTACAACGTATTTGCTACAAAAAAGGAAAAATGGGGTGTGACAGGGTTGAGAACCAGTGTTCTACATGGAGCATTTGGATTTCTGAAAGACTGTTGCTTACCTTTTTTAAAGGAACTTTGAGAGCAATAAAAAGAGTCCCTGGTATGTGCTGTCCAACTGGGATACAGTCTTTCCACCTGTTAATACATTTTGTTATCAGCCAAATTTTAGGTCAGCCAGTCTCTCTGGATAGAATGAAGTCTCCGTGAAAATGAAAAGCAGACCCCAAAAGTAGGTCCTCTCTCTCTTCTCTCTACTCTGCACTCTGCTGCCCCACTTACTCAACCGCACCTAGTATCACCCTATACTCCACTTCTCCCTGCTTCCTCGTCTTGAAACCAGACAAGGCCACAGAACAGTGCAAAGGGCTCAACAATAAGACACGTCTAAGACCAGAGGTGGCCAGAACCCCTGCGTGCCCAATACAATCTAGCCCAATCCTGAACACTAAGGTGTCATAAATACACCCATGTTGACTGAAACCTTTTGAGTCCAATTCTTTCACATCACACTTTATTTTTAGTCCTAATACAACCAATGCCATCAAATGCAACAAGTACTGAACTTCAAGTTCATATTTTAAAAGAAAACCTGATAGAAAAGAGGCATGAATTTCACTTAAGAAGGCTAGGAGTAACAGTAAAAGGTAGTATATGAGCTGCCTTCGGTAGGATTTATATAGAATTAACTAAGATTAATCCAGCATTTCTTCAGTACAGAAAGTGAGGGCAAAAGTGACACAAGATGGGGCTGGGGAAAGGGAGGCGATTCTAGGACCCACAGAGTCTTAAGGCCACGGAAAAGAGTTTGTTTTAATCTTAAAGCAATGTTTTTGTATGATATTTATGAGAACTTTCCAAGTTTCCTATTAAAAAGATGTCTTCTGTGAAAAATGGACTGGAAGGAAACAAGAATCGATCAATATATACACTAACCAGGACCTAAAAGCAATAGATCAGGGAAGTTCTGTATGAGGATACTGACGGAGGAGAGAGGACAGATTCAAAAGATATTCAGGATATAAAACAAAGGGAATTTAATGAGGTATGAGATGGAGGAAAGCAGGGTCTCAGGGAATAAGAGTTCACTGAACACAAAAGCAAAGCCTCAAAATTAGTCATTTGAATAAACAGAGGCCGACTTCTCAAATGAGACCTACTACAAAGCAACAGGATGCCCTTGGCGATTCCTGCGAACAACACACATTTTTTCGGTGAACAAGTGGGTTCTTTTCATTCAACCTTTGCTCCTATTACCCATATTTTCTGGGCCAAAATAGCACAGCTTGAGGAATGCCGGGGACCCCATTTGGGTAAGTAACGGGTGTCCCCAACACTGACAGGCCCATCTTCAAGGGCAGTCCCTCTCTATTTCACCCGGGGAACCATGGCCCGCGCCTCGCTTTTAGAACGATGGGGAGAAATCAAAAAACCAGGCTGTCCACGTCACCTCCCGTGAGCAGAGCAGCGAAAGCGTCACAGCCTCCCGGGAGGAGGCGGGCGGGCCAAGCGCAGCGGCAACGCTCAGGCAGCTAACGAGGCGCAGGAGCTGCAAGCGGACGGACCCGCACCGGGCCGAGGCTGCTTACCATTCGGGGACGTGGCTTCCACCCTTCCTCTTGCCGGAGGGCCGTCCGGAAAAGACGCGTCTCGGGCCCCAGGGGTGGCGGGCATGAAGCCATTGGCTCCTCCGGGCCCCAAGAAGCCTTCCACGCAACGCCAAGAACGCCAAAGCCGCCAGGCCGGCGCCGTCGGCGAGAACACGATTTCCGACGGGAAGAGTTTAGGCAGCCGCGCCTCGGCTCCTTCTACTGCGCGTACGGCACCGCCTGTGGTGCCGTCGTCCCTGCACCGGCGGACGGGACTCTGGAGGCCACAGCGCCCTCCTTAGTCGGCGGTGGGTAGCGCAGGTCGATGAGCTTGCATACCCACCCCTCAGAATCCAAATAGTACAGGTCATGGATGGAATCAAAGTGAAATTCCACCTCTTCATTGCCTTGTGCGGTTCTTCGGACATTTTTCAAGGGCTTACATTCACTTTTGATGTATATATATATATATATATTTTAACCTTGTAAACCGATTTTTCTTCACTTTTTTTTGTATCATTAATTGTATATGTATTTAAATATATAAGTACCCACTTGTACATATACGTGTGTCTATTTTATATAAAAGCACCATACTAGATATATATATGCTCCAGTCTACTTTAGATGCTAATTTTCCTGGTCAATTTATGCAAACGTCCTTTCTATTCTTTCTAATGACTGCAAAGGACTCCACTGATTGTAAGTACCACTATTTACATAACCGGCTCAATACTGATTAGCTTTCAGTTGGTTCCAATTTTCCGTCCTCCTTAAAGACAGGATGCAATGTGAACATCCTTAAACACGTATACAAATATATCTAACCTCCTAGTAGAACTCCTGGAATTAAGGATATGCAAACTTGAAATTTTCTGAGATACTGCCTAACTACTCTCCAAAAATATTCCAACAACCTACATTCCCACTCTTAGTGAAACTTCTTTTGGGTTCCTGTCACGTGCCAGGTATGACGCTAGAGGTGGACAAGTACGTATTTACATGTTAGAAAGTATCAAGAAATAACAGAGAGGTAAGAATGAAGCTTGGGTCGGAAATGTGCACACAGTATGGGGCATAGGGATCTGTACTTGCTAGAAAAACTCTGAATTCTACCACAGCGGGACAGCAAAGGCAGCATGTCCTACAGTAGGACTGAAGGCAGAGTAGAGTACTAAATGCCGGGTGAAACTGTAGAAGATTATAATTTTGAATTTTTTTTCCAATTTCTGAACGTACCTTACATACACTGTCACTGTTCTTTGTAACCATTTAGAGCTGGGAAAACAGTCAGAGAAGTCAGGGTTACTGAATGAATGAAGGAAACAATGAATGAATGAATGGTTAAAAAGGCCACTAGCTTTAACATTGCTGGACAGTCATATTCTGACCAAGTTTAAACCCACAAGCATTTACAATTTTAATTATTATAATTAAATATGGGTCAATGTTAGTAAATTGCCATTTGGAAAATGAAAAGACATAAATTAGCCTAGCATAGCTTGAAAAGTTACAATTAGGCAATCCAAATTGGGTGTTAAATATTCTTCTACAATTCATGAAAAAATACCCTCCTGGAATAAAATCATAAAATATTAGGATTCATGAAAAAGAGCCAACAGGCACGTAGAGCCAAAAAGAACAAATGGTACAAATATCTACAGACATGACAATATACAAACTGTGACATAAATCTATGAGAAACTAGAAAAACTATATTGATCCTGCACTTCCAGTTTGCTAAAAGATAAAGCTCGAAGTGGAAACAAACTCAGTTATAGCTGACACAAGAAAATCCAGACTGAGACATAACAGGGTTTCCAGAAAGTATGCGTACTAACAAAGATGGGGTCTCTGGATGGGACTGCGTTCCACATGAGGTACAAGGATGCCTTAATAGGTATGCAGTGGAATGGAAAATAGAGCAATGAGGGATATCTGGAGCACTGAACAACCAAGTAATTGACACTAATGAAATCTACTGGTAGCTGGCAGGGCTCCCAGGCACCAAACCCCAGGGGTTTAAGGGATTCCAGTCTTTAATCAAATCAAAAAGTGACAATGGAGAGAGTAAGGAAGAGCCTCAGGGGTGGATGGACTTGTTATACCGAGACAGTCCCAGATATCCTGAAGAGTATGAAATACAGGAGTGGGCCTATGGGACAATACCTAGCCATAAAAATAAGTCTCTAGGTCAGGGTAGGGCTTAATGCTAAGTTCCAGAGTGTTAGGAAAAAGCTCTTAAGGTTCTTCAACCTACATTTCAGATTCTTGTAGAGCTTTAAGATAGGTTCTGCCTGCCGGTAACATCAAAAGGCTGGATCTTTGGAAAGAAAATAGTTACAAAGGCTGGGAACCAGGAAAGGCCTAATCAAGGATTTGCCTAAATAGAATTGAATGTTGGAAGTGAATATTTTAATATGTAAGTATTTCACTGCTACCAGAATTTGTCTTACCACACTTACCCCAATCTTACACCACCAAACTAACATGCACTACCTATCGATGCCATTGATTCCCATGGAAGCGGAGAAGAGAGAGACTGGTGGGGCTTGCAGACATTTACCAAATGTCATTAGCCTCACATTACATACTAATATCATGGAAGAAGGCTGTCTGAGATAGGAAGTTTAGGGAGAAAATCGTGAGAAACTTTCCTAACCTTAAGGTCTATCTCTACACTTCAGTACCCGTTACAATCTCTTCTCAGATAAGCATCACCCGCATCACTGAAAAATCTCATATCTCCTAATAGGAAAAGTAAGTCTACAAGTGAAATATGTATCTACAAGTGAATATGGGACCTATAAAGGAAAAAAGAAGTCCCGTCTATGCTCTATCCTCATGTGGATTCTTGGAACCTCATATCACATACCTCCTGCTCATTACACTGGAAACGTCCCCAGATAGATGGATCTAGGCACCTCTAAAAGCGTACCACCAAGGAATAGATCCACAGATTTCCTCCACCAAACCAGCTTACACCACATATACAGATCGCTAGCAACTCAGCCCTAGCTCGCTTCGTCACCCTCTGAGCCCTTAGTGAGTTCCACTAAACAGGCGAGCAAAAACAGGAGCAACGCAGCCACTGACTGCAGGCATCTGTCCTTGCGTTTGCGGGCACACTGGACCTCACCAAAACGACCCGTTCCCAGACCCCTTTTAAGCCTCTCCACTAAATCCATCAAGTCAGGTGGTACAAGATGGTTCAAAATAAACAACCATCAAGAGGAAAACATGCACTATGTTGTACAATGATGGGTCCCTTAAAAATGGGACAAGGAGAAACCATGTAGACAAAACCAGAGCATTCAAACCTCCCATAGTGTACACACCTGCCAGTGAGTGAGTATGAGGGGCTCTGACATCAAACAGAGGGAAAATACGTTTCAGATTCTTCTCTTTAGTGCACAGAGTTCATGGCAATTGCTACACTATCAGGCTGCCTAAAATAGACGTAATATATATTGAGCTGTCTGTTCTGTTAATCCGAGACCAAAACCGTGTCAACTTGATTCTCACAGAAACTGAAAAATACGCATGAATCTCTCTTGTCCTGTATCTGTTCACCTGGCCTGTTCCCTAGTCTCCAGGAAGGGCCGCCTCTTTCTCGAACTGTTCTCCTCAGCCTGCCCGCATTGCGCCCAAGCGTGGCAGGCAGAGAATCCTAGGGATCCGAGATTCTACAGTGGCTGTTTGCAAGGCGGGAGGAGGCCACTCTGGCGGCCACACTGGGTACACGGGGTGAGAAGGACAAGGGAAAACAGCAGCGATGCCTCTCGTGTATAAAAGAGGGGGACGGCAGGACGCCTGTGCAGCCCGAGGAGCCAGAGGTAACAAATCGTGGGCAAAAGAACTGCAACCAAACGCTGGAGAGGAAAGGTCTGCCACCAGAGGCGCCTTCTAGCTCTCTGGCATTTGCATCTAACGGGCAGAGTTCATTTTGCGAAGCAGCAGGCACTGAGAAAGAGCAGCCCTGCTGCTGGAAGTTGACAGAAAGTAACATCCATGAGCGGAACAATGCCACAGCAAGGCTTGTCCCACAAATAATGCCTATAATGAAGAAAATGAGGAAACCACAAGAGAGAGGCAAGTGCGACCTGGCTTCGCCCGGCCCAGCCCAAGGAAGACAGGACTCAAGGAGAAGAAACCAAATGGAAAGATCCTTGGACCACATTTTTCCTCACAAGGTGCACTCAACAAATTCATCCAATTCTTGGACTAGGTTACAAAAGGAGCTCCTTAATCCCTTCCTGTGCTCCTAAGAAAGGGCAAGTTCATTCAGCAGATCAACTGATACGATTTCAGAACAAATGTAACCGTTCAACCTAAATGCTCCTCCTTCCTAAGGATATTAATCAACAGTACATATAATTTAAAATGTGTAGTGTATGTCACAAAATATATTATAAATAATTATTAGATTTTTTTTTATTAATGAACATCTATAAAGAAATGTTGAGATGATTTCCCTAACATGAGATCCTGGGGGAAAGGGAGGCTGTCACACCTGTCCTGTAGGATTCCACCTTCACAGAGCTCAGCCATTTAGGTGGTGTTTTAGCTCACCTACTACTTCCTCCATCCAATCCTGTCTTCCACTTGGGATTCCAACCTCCCTATTGGCTACCTTGTACCTTTCAACTGCCTGCTGGTGACATCATTCTCCCACCAACCCATCACCACCTGCAGAATCTTGGGGTTTCCACGGAGTTGTTTGTAAACAGACTCGGATCATCACAAGTGACCAGTGACCGGTCATCTTCATACCAGAAAAAGCAACTGCAAGAAAGCTGAAGAGGGTAAGCAGTCCGAGAGCAGAGTCAGGGCAGAAGAAAAGCCAACCATTCCCAGGATGAAGAGGAAGAAAAATCAACCACCTGAGCTCAGCCAAGAGAACTTTAAAAACCCTCGAAGCAGGCTAGCCATGCACATGCTGGAGTCTGTGCAGGTTTTTCATGCACTGGGGAAGAAGACTGATAAGGAAACTGGACTCTCTTCTTCCCAGACCTTGGGAAATTCAAGGAACCCCAAAGACCCCAGGCCACCCCCGGCCACCAAACCATGGCTGAATACTCCACAGGACGGTAAAGGTCTTGAGAAACCTCATGCCGAAGCCCAGACACCAGATGCCAGTGTCAGAAAACAGTGTCCATCTCCATCCCTGGATGAACGGCCACTTCCTGGGAAGCTCACGTTGGTGCCTTTGCCTTTTCTGACTGAGGACAAGCCTCAAGCTCGTCGAGTTCCTTGGAGGCCACAGTCTCTGGCTTCACACCAGCCAACTTTGGCCTCCTCTACCCGGCCTGGATCTACTGACGCACCTCGACATACTGCAGTCAGTTCGTCCCGGCAAGCACCTGCACATCTGACAGATGATGCCTGCTCATCTCTGGGTCTAATCTCGACCAACTCCACCCAGCCTAGTGTCACCCAGTCTGCTGCTTCTAGACCTGTGCCCTACAGAACATCATCTGGCACTTCTCTCCAGCAGGAGCCCATTCCCACTGCTGTGCCCCAGCACCAGCCTCCACCCAAGCCTCAAACGCAGCTTCCACCCCAAGAATTCTGCTTCCAACCACGTCCATGGAGGAAACCCGATATTTCTGGGCCAGTGATGTCAAAGCCCATCACAGAAGTGCAGAGGCCAGAGCGGGAGGCTATGAAGAGGTGGGCTCAGCTAGAGCGTGAGAATGCTGCCAAATACACCACTTTGGGGAAAGTACAGGCTTTCATTGAGAGGGAAAAGGAAATGAAAATGGCTGACTACTATGGCTACGTAATGTAAGAGCTGATGGGATTGTTGGTGCCACCTTGGTTACCAGCTATAGATAGATAGACATAAGTTTCCACACGTAGACAGATAGATAGAAGTTTCCACACATAGACAGGTAGATAGAAGTTTCCACACATAGACAGGTAGATATAAGATTCCACAGGTAGATAGATACATATAAGTTTCCACACATAGATAGATAGATATGAGTTCCTCTATTTATTCTGATAGGTTTCAAAACAATAAAACAATAAATGTAATAGAATTAATAGCTGAGTAATAAAGAGGTCTTTTGAGTTTTGATATGCTTTTAACTGTGGTTTCTCTTTGGTGGGAGTGGGGATGAAAGGCAGTATGAGAAAGACAGACCTGGAAGGTGGACAGAGAGCAGGTCAGGGAAAAGGGAGAAGAACTGGGGAGAGAGGAAGGAACTGGGCCCCGGGTCAGGAAGGTCAAAGGGGGAGAGATGGTACAGGTTTATTAAAAGGAGCGGGCGTGCGGGAAATGGCAGAAGTAAGAAGCACGTCAGTCAGGGTTAAACGTCAGGGTTGACCTTTGAACAGTTGAAGAGGGCAGGAGATGTGTCCAGGTTGAAGTGGAGAAATGTAAAAAGTCTCTCATGAGGGCTGACATCATGTCTCATGACCACCAGCTAAGTTCTTAGAAAAAAAGGGATTCAGGACACAACCCCAGAACTTTGGGCTGCCTAATCCATGTATGATAATGGCTGGGGAACGTGAGTACGAATCAGAGACAAATCTGCCAGATGAATGGCAGGGCCTCAGAGCTATTCCGGGACTGAGCCCAGTGCACTGCTGCAGCAGGAGGCCCGCCCGCAGCAGGGATTTCAATCCCCATTTATTCAACACCTGCACACCAGGCCCGAGAGCACAGTACAGTACTGCCTGTATCGCTGTGCTGCTTCACTAGTGAGGTTCAGCAATGGACTGAGGTCACCCTGCATGGGGAGGGGCAAGGCCTCGATTTGACGCCTATAAGCCTCCAAAGTCCTCGGTATTTCAAGCGCCCTTAGGTGGCCAACCTGGCTTTCAGAGCACGGCACTTAGAGCTTAACGGTGGACCAGATCACACTTCAGGAGGGACCTAAATGTTAATTGGACAGGACCCGTCCTCCTCCATCAACCCTGGGTGCATGCAGCCCACTGTAAACGTCACTAACAATGTAAGCTCATGAGAAATATCTCCCTGGAAGCATCCGTTTCTTCCAGGTGCAAGCGATGGGAGTGTGTGCGTGCTGGGTTGCCCTGCCACCAACTGCAGGCCGAAGGCTCAGAATGGTCCAGAGGCGCTCCTGAGAAGGCCCCTTGGGGCAGCCCCAGGGAGGGCAAGGGACAAGACATGAAAGGGAATGGAG
>JAVSCE010020972.1:0-28993 GCA_032199065.1 Smutsia gigantea
ACTGGGTGGCTTATAAATAATAGAAATTTATTTCCCACAGTCCTGGAGACTGGAAGTCCAAGACCAGGGTGTCAGCATGGTCAAGTTTCTGGTGAGAACTCTCTTCTGGGTTGCAGATTGACCATCTTGTCATCAGATCCTCACATGGCAGAAAGGGCAAGAAAGGTCACAGAGGTTCCTTCTATAAGGGCACTAATCCCATTCAGAAAGACTACACCTTCATGACCTAATCACCTCCTAAAGGCTCCATCTTTTAATATGATCATAATGGAGGTTAGGATTTCAACATATGAACTTCTGTGGTGACACATTCAGTCAACATACAAAGATATTACAATAATATTTACTATATTTCCTATGCTATGGTTTCATCTCCATGACTAATTTATTTTATAATAGAAAGTTTGGACTCCTTTGTACCCTTCTTCTATTTTTCATATCTCTCCACAACCTCTCCCCTACAGTCTGTTCTCTGAGTCTATGAACCTATTTCTGTTTTGTTGTTCATTTGCTTTGTTTTTTAGATTCCACATTTAAGTGAATCATATGGTATTTGCCTTTCCCTTTCTGACTTATTTCACTTAGCATAACACCCTCTAGGTCCATCTGTATTGTCACAAGTATCCCTTTTTTAATGACCTATCAACACAATTCAAGTAGATACTCTTTCAATTTTTGTTGAAAACAGATAGTTGAAAAACACTGGTCTTTCAAATTTATTTTTATGTTTTCATTGGAATTCCTTATTTTCTCAAAACCAACAACAATATTTTGATTGACACCTCTATTGTTTTCTTGCAGATCTGTAATATTCTAGGAAAATCATCACTGTAAGTTTAGTACTGGTGAAAGGTATTTTATTTTTAAATGTAGGAGAAGTTTATTACATGGTGGTGGAAAATTAGGACCTGAAGCTCCATTAAAGATTTACTATAAAAGATTTAATTTGTTAATTTGAAAATTACTTCCCTTAAGCTACTTCCCATATACCTTGAATGCCTTCAGACTCCTCAGTGGTACCCAACAGCCACGAGGTAGACCAGTGATCTGATCTGAGGAGCAACAACATTCTGGTTAGCCAAATAGCTTCACAATGGGTCTTTTGGCTGCTGCTTCCAGATTTCCATTCCTAAACTCCTTCCTAAAAAAGAAATTCTGGAGACACACAGGGGAACTTTTAGATTAAAAATAGAAAAGTCTTTAAAAGCAGCTGATATATAACATTTAAAAAATCTTATCTAAAATTTGTTAGGGCTGTTCTTTATCAAGGCAAGGTATTCTCTGGGGGCATAGTCTCTTTTGTGTACAGAACAGTTTCTTATTTTAATTTCCTACATAATTTAAAACTTGATGAATTGATTTCATTAGCACATTAAATCTGCACAGCACTTACATTGCCCATTTCTCTTAACACAAACTAAAGTAAAAAAATAACCTTTGTTTTTGTTTGAGATTTCATTTGGATAGATTGGGTTCTGACTGATTGCCTGCTCTTCATTACCTCATCACAAGTTGCATTGATTAAGATTAAAGTAGCTACACTTCTTACATCTTCTCAACATCTTATTTAAAGCTTATTTCAAACTTTTATTCACTTTGGAATTTGTGCATTATACATACTTGGAAATAGTTTCCAAAAATTCTTTCAGCCTATAATGTATTCACCAGCTCTTGATTTTCACCTTACCCACCCACCCTAATGCCTTTCATTTAGGGCAGTTTTTAAACATCAGGTGCATTCTTTACTATCAAGTGATAGTTGCATAGAGCTGATAAAAACACAGACCCATAGTCCATTTCTAAAAGAAGTAGTTACCCTGCCCTCTGATCTGTAATGTACTTGTAGGCAGATTAGGTCTCCATTCAGATGGGTATCCATCAGCGGAGGCAGGCAGCCACTGACTTGCTCTAGTCCAAGGCCTCCACTAAAGATAAAATCCAAAGGGTGTCTTACAGTTTTCAGGGACTACATTCTAATGCTTTGTGTTTTAAAACAAACGTTGTGTATTTTTACTATTGCTATTAAAAAGGGAAAATTTTAAGCAATCATCTCTTAGTTAGCTTAAAATCATGCTACCTTGATCATGAAAAAGTCCAAGTCATATACCATCATTAAGAAAACACTCATATCGGTGGCAATCTAAATAACTGAACTTTCAATTTTCATATATATGGTAGAATAATAATTAATATGAAGGATTTACCAAGCACTTATTATATACTAGGCTCTGGGCTAAGAACTTTACCTACATAATACCATTTAATCATCCCTAGTTCATGAGGCTTGTATTTCTTATTGGCATTTGACAAAGGTGTAAACTGAAGCTTAGAAGACACAAATAAATCCAGGATTTAAACCTTTGACCTACATGACTCTAAAATCTGTGCGCATAATACTTCACTATCTCTCTGAAAAGGAGACAAAGTTTTTTCTTTATTGATTGCCTAATAAGCAAAAGGAAGATAAATAAAAAGGAAGGGTAAGTAAAGTGAGTATGTTCAGTATTTTTCTTGCTGTGCTTTTTGATGGGGAAAATAGCTCCTCCTTGAGCTGCTAACTTGTTTCTAGTAGCAGGGCAGGAGGGTTTGTGCAGCAGTTGCTTCATTACAGATTCAGTGTTGTAGTGATTCAATAATACGGTACACTTTTGAAAGTTTAGATCAGCCAGGTTAAAGAGGAAAAAAATGCATTATCTTTAAAAATAAAAGCAACAGCAGAAAGTGATGACTCCATCTATTCCTTAAGAATCACTTCTTCTCCCCAATGATTTAATTTGCAGCAATGACAATCCTTTTAGATATTTTTCTTGAAAGTTAGTCAGATTTATCCCCTTGGTTGTGTTTGGATTTGGGGCACCTTCTCTTATATTAAAGAAGCCATAATCTTACCTGGCTAGGATAAACTTGATGGGTCAGCAGAATCATGATGGCTGCAGGGTCACAGCTTTGTGTGCATGTGAGAGAAGCTCTGGGCACAAGAAAGAGTTCACAACACTTTAACATAGTGTTGTGTTTGATAATGGAAAATGACTAACAGAGACAGACACTGTGGAAATTCATTAACACTAATAATACAATCAGAAAAGCATGATACCAGGGCCTCTTGCTCATCAAAAGAATCTGTCTCCATTTTAGTTCTTGATCCAGGACAGTCAACCACACACCATCTCATTTGTTGAATGGCAAAATATAAGCAAAGCCACTGCTCTCTTAAACATATGACTGCCTTTCTCTATTTCTGAAGACATCTTTTTACACATAGCTATTTCATTGTCCCTCAAAACCTTTAAAACAAAACTGCATAACAACATTTAAGACAAATGGTGAAATAAAGATTTCTAGTGAAAGATATCTGATGTTTCTTTTCCCAAACACCTTATTCTTTGTTCATTATCCCATTCCAGAGATGATCTGATAAAACATCAAAAGCTTTAGTGCTAAAGATCAAGTAATGTTCATACTTAATTCAAGACCAGACACACAATAGGGACTGGTAGTGCCCAAGATCAGACCATGTCATATGTAATTTAAAACCAGAGACGGAGTAGGACTCTACAACTGGTTTTTGAATAAATCATTAGCCAAGGGGCCTTAATGGAAACTGAAAATTGTTATTCACTAATGAGGGTTTAGCAAGAAATAAACATAAATTATGCTGAAGATTTCCCTGTTGTCTAAGATGTATGTGGATTTAATACCACCTTTAACAACTTAGTTCAAAGCTTCTTAAGTTATATAAATGCTAGTATTGATGGATCCCAGGATCACATCCATGATTCTCTCATCCTCTTCCATTCCTATACTTTATTGTCTTGTTAATTCATCTCTAATATAGAAATATAGTATATTGGAATATTATTCCATGTAAGTATCCTCTCTCTATACTGATAAATAACAACATATGTCCATGTAGGTTTGCATCAACCTGATTTTTATGGCCATGCAACCATTATATAAAACCTACGTTCACTGGTTTGTCATACCCTACAATTTTTAAAGTAACCATAAATAAGTCAAGATATTATTGAAAAGGAAAAAAATAAATGTCATTTTATTTCAGAACACTGCATTAACGCAGCATGCCATTATGTCCTCTGTAATCCTTTTTTGTGCACCCATATATCTTTTCTGAACTTTGAATTTCCCTTCAAGTTTGAGGGTGTTTCATGCATAGATGAGATGGATGGCTCTGTGGAGAAGTTAAAAATTAGAGTGATTACAAATTTTGGCCTGAATTCTCATGCTGTATTTCTAGGAGAAATCCGAGCCAATACCATAATTCTCATAAGATTGAAGTTGAACCAGAGCAAGCAATTGATCATATTCAATCACTAGACTTATATCTTGACAGAATAATGATGTAGATTTCCCATTTCAAAAATGGTATTGTGTACCAAGTATAATTCTAAATTTATTCCAGAAACCTTGAGCCTAATAATTTAATAGCAGTGTTACCTCGTAATTGGAACTAAAAAGATTTAACATCCTGTCTTTATGTTTTACTTATGCAGGGCAAATTATTTACATCACTTGTCTCCAATTATATAGGCTGACTTCTAAGGGCAGAGCAGTTTTTCAGCAGCTATCTCTGGGACAAGAGAACAAACTAAAAGATAAATTTGGTCTGGATACTCTATCTTGTAGAACCACATTGGCTAATACAAAAATTAAAACCTGATTCTAGCAAATATTTTATGTAATGAAGAAATACAAGAATACTATGACATCATCACTATTATAAGACCTAAAACCTTGTGTTTCGTGCTCCATAATCATCTTGAACTGGTAGGAATTTGAAGATTAACCAGGTCATACATAGCTACAAAACAAACAGAGTACTTCAGGATTGTTCTTGCACCCTTGAAGTAAGAATCTGATTTTTCAAACAGTGGTGAGAACAATACAATAAGATAAACAAAATCCCTTCTGCTATACCAATTTTGCTATGAGTGGTTCAAAGGAGAGAAGTCAAACAGCATAACATGGTTGCTATAAAACTGCAGATCATTACTGCAAGGGAGAAATGCTGTGAGTTTATAATTGTGTTTGATGAGACTTAACTAGATTTTTTTCCAGAATTTTTTTAATTGATGTGCAAAATCTGTACATAATTTAGATTAATGATGTGACTTTTTTCCCTGAAAACAGTCTAAATGTAGGTGAGTTATTAAGCATTTACTGTTTAGAACATTTAATCATCTATTTAGTGGTGATTTATTAAACTATGGGTTTTTTGCACATTTGTATTTGTATAATTACCATTTTTGTTTAATTGATGTAGTTACCAATGTAACAAGCACATCAGGATGAAAAAAAATGAGATGAAATAAAGGTGTCGCCATACTCAGATAAATATTTTTTTGGCCAGGATCATAAAAATAAAGTGAGATTATATGAAATTTGTGAAAAGATCATCTTTTTCAGACAGTTACCAATTGTTCTAAAAGATTTGCTTCCCACAGTGCATTTTTGCTTGTAGAGTCCGATAAGCTGAAATTCAAATCTTGCTAATAAATTTCCGTTGTTACAGTCATGTAATACATTTCATGTAAAGATTCTTCATATAATTCTTAAATAACTCAGCACCTTCCTAATAAATTTAGGATAAATGTGAAGCTGCCACTCTATTCTCTTTGCTACTTCCTGTGTATGTGTGTCATGGGAAAGTTCTAGTCTGCTTAAAGCTTACTTGATAATAGCAAAAATATGATATATAATAAAATTGGGATTAGAATCCCAATGCTTTGACATTTGGGTAGAAATGTTTTGACAGTGAATGAGTGGAATGGGCGAGAACGGACAATAATGAGAGCAGTATAAGGAGACCAGTGTTGGAGACTAGTACACTGTGTAAGGAATGTGATGAATGCTCTACTTTCATGCTCAGTTTCTTACTGGTTTATTTAGGTTATGTATATCTACATACTTCTTTTGATTGGTTCTCTGCTTATTTCCAAACTCCACTTTGTCAATATTGTATATGATAAGTGGAATGCTGGCCTGCTGTTCTAATCTATGTAGGTTTTCACTCATAGGAAATTTAGGCAAGAAAAATTTATGAATGCTGAGAGATATGGTGGCTCACCCTGGGATTAGTGGTAATTGGTCATAAACCATATACTCATACTGTCCATGAGCCAGCAAAGCAGGAGGAATTAAAAAATAAAACTGACAAAAATGGGAATTTATTGTACTATTAATTTTGCTCTTCTTTCCATTTGGGGGCATGCTAAATATTTCCAGATTATATGGTAATTTACAAAAAAGTATGTGAAGAATCTTATTTGAAAAAATACAAGATAAAGGATTAAACATATATGATTCAAATTCTACGTCCCCGATTTTAATTATATAGCCCTATTTCAAATAAACAAACAAAAGATGGAAGTTAGGAAATTAATGTGTGGAGATAGTGAATTTAATTTTACATTTATATGACTCTGAGATATTACATATAATAACTTGAAGTAGCTGGGAATATGGAATCAGTTTTGGAGGAAGAAGCGATGCAGATATAGAATTGGGTATATATAAGCCAAAAATCAGAGCTGAAGATTGAAAAAGTTCTTGTTCTCTCCTGCACTGAGCATAAAGAGAAATGGACAGAGGCCAAACTGATCTTAATTTAGGCTTCACCAGGCATTTCTCTTACTTTATACACATTTCTGAAGCCGATATTCTTTTTCACTTTTCACTGTATCAGTCCAGACTGGGCATATAGTGAGCAATTTTGACATTCTATGAAGTGAGGTATTGAATAAAGACATTAAACATTAAAGAAGTGTACAGAAAGACAAATGGAAGAGCTTTGAAGTTGAACTTTAACTCTTCATAACAACTAAAGCTTATCAAGCACTTAATATTATTCTGGATTTTAAGAGTAGCAGGCCTTAGATTTGATGCATTTATGAGTCTTTGACACTTGGCATTCCATATTAAACATATTAAGTACAAAAAACACATTGAAAAAGACCTCTCTTTAGTGAATCTATAGTTCAGATTGGAAGAGTCAACCTATATGATTCTAAAAATATGAAACATACAAAAAATAGCTAACTTTCACTAAGGACTTAAGAATTATAGAATTCAGAGGTCATACATATATTTAATTGTGTATTGTAATAATTGTGTATTATAACAATAAAATTATGTATTGTAATAAAGTAATAGAGTAGAAATAATTATTTCTAAATAATTTTTTGAAAAAAGGGAATTAAACAGGCCTTAACGAATAGGGTTTATAAAAAGAGATTATAATAGAGATGAACAAAGAAATCATTAAAAACAACATTTCAGAATGGAGACTAGGCTTGTAATTTAATCATGGTGTCAAATACTCATCTACTGAAATACTGAGAAGGTAAAAATAAATGATATTCTACAGTAATACTTTGGCATGTCATTGCTCATGCATCAAACCTTTCTTCACGTTCTTTGGGCCTCCTATACGGTTCTCATTCAAGTTTTAGCATGGGTGCAGGTTTCCAGAGTCACCAGTTTGTTACTTTTAAGTCTGTAAACAATCTCCATTTAACATTAAGTGTTAAGATGGCAGATGGCAACTCACTGCTGGCTTGGTCTTCCATGAATTTCCACCACATATGAAGTTTCCATAGGCTCTTTCTTAGCCATTTTGATATCAGATAGTTAAGTCAGGTTTCATGTAATGTTTTAGAATAAAAAAAGTGGTTCGTAAACATTAACTTCTTAATAGCAGAACCAACTAATAATATACAAGGAGAGAGCCTATTTGGAATGAGTTTCTTATGTCAATAACTAAAGCTTGCCCTGGAAGTGGTTCTGTCTCCAAATAGTGAGATGATCACAGGTAAGAAATGCAGACTTCGAAATGTAAGCAAGGGGAGCAGGACGTCGGACAGATTAGCTCTAAAGGCAAACAGACACAGCAAGCCGGCTTACACTCCCGCAGGTCTAGGTAAGGGAACTCTGCAAGCGAAGCAGCAGGAGTAGTACACACCTGCCTTTGAACAGAGCTCTTTCCATTTGGCTTTATAGTAGAACTCCGAAAAAGTGCCAACAGACTAAATATTGCAGAAAGCAGTGGGGGATTTGGCTGAGCCAAAAGACAAAAAAAAAAAAGTCTTTGTATTCAGTGATTTTTTTATTAGTTTGACGAGTGTCATTTGAGGCTCCTGGACAAGTCTTGTGTTTTGTTTTAATACTTGCTCAGGCTCCTCTTTCTGGAAATAATGGTGTGTCCTGCTCTGATGTTATAGTAAAAGTGAGGGAGGAGCTAGCCAAGTGTCTGTTTGGAAGCATTCCTGATAGTTGTGATAGAACTCTGCCTTTCACCACCATTTATCACTGCAGAGCGTCAAACTGTGGAATTCTGGGTCCAAATACAAACATCAGCCCATTTTCACCCCAATTATTTGTACATTCTCAGATAGCTAAATCAGGATGTTACCTTGGAAAAAAAATGCACTTAGCTCTTCTTCTTAAGACTTATTAAAAGGATGGAAAGAATAAGTACAATGGAGCTGTGAAATCACTGTATGGCATGGGGAGAACATGAGAGATTTTAAACACATCAGTGGAATTAAAAGAGGATGGAAGAATGTTGACTGAAAATAAAGATGAAAGAGAAAAAACGAAGCCATAGCCTGAATATGTTCAGACATGAGAGGTCTGTTTAGAGGAGGGAAACAATCTTGCCAATAAAACCTAGGGACGTTCTGGATCAAGTGGAAGCAAATATTACGTATGGCAGAAGTGACAACTGAGGCCAAATTTATAAGAATTAATGGGAAAAATGTTAATGAGTATTTTTCTCCTTCTACTTTATTTTCAGTTTAATCTTTCAGAAGAAAAGAATAACGGTCACTCAGCAAAATGACTGGCTCTCTGTCCACTCATCTAACCTGCCACCAAAACAGACCTTTTGTAATCTTACTTTAAAATGTAAGTTGGTGTGTAAAAGGCATGAATATTTTAGAACATGAAAGAGAAACACTAAGAATAAAGAGGGGGCATTTTACCTTCCTGTTATTAGGAGGAATTGAGGGACAAAATGTAAGAAGGAAAAAAAGCTTAATTCTATCCTCGGATAGGTTAAAAGGAGAGATTGCATCCGTGAAACAAAGACCATTTTGAATTCACTAAAATGAACAATAACAGTAGGGTTGGAAGAGAAACAAGAATACCTAGATTCAGAAACAAAAAAATAAAGAAATGAGAAATATACAATTAAGAAGCAAAGACATAAGCAGTTTTAATACCAGACTGAAGACATTTCCTAAAGCAGAGAATTAGAAAACAGAAACACAGCAAGCATTAACAGAAGATTTTTTTTCCTTTGCTGAATAAAGATACATGCCTGTGATTGAAATGGCCTGTGGATTGTTCAAAATCGTTACTGGCACAAGAACACAAAGACCTGAGCGATATGTAACATTGTGAATTCTCTACTTACAACCAAGAGAAGACTTACAAACAGTGAACCAAAGGCCTGTAAATAGCGACAATGGCCAAACAAGTTCCAGGTGTTTTACCAGTAACACCAGAGACCAGAAGACACTGGAGCTAAGCCTCTCAAGCTCTCTGAAAAAATGACTATTCATCTAAGTTCCATAGTCCTCTAGATAATTAATTCAGTGTAAGGACAGGAAAAACTAATAGGTGAGAAGTGGACATTTTATGAAGAAATGGAAATAATGAATCCAGGAAAATGAGGAACAACCAGGGAATTAGAGCAGAAAATTCGTTGGTTGTTTTGATTCCAACTAAGGAGAAGGAGAAGGAGTGTTTCTTGGTAAAAAATGAGGCATTGATGGAAATGATACAAGGCTGAGCACTGAACATCTTGAAGATAGATTAAAGGCCTGTGAGGGGTGTTAAAAGTAGAGCTATAACTTAAACTTGATGTCATCAGTATTTTCCATGAGTGACACAGGAGCTGTGACACTGGATCCACAGTGTGACAAGTAAAATCCTTACTCACCCTCTGCTCAGTTCTGAAGAATATTCATGGTCCCAGGACAAGTGAGTATTTTCTGCTGGTACATGTTTCTAGAATCACTTCATGGGCACATCTAGTAAACATTACTATGGTTTTGGTACAGAATGTAAATCTCACCAGACTTGATGGGATAGAAATGAGAACACTGCCAGCCGAGTGCAAGAGCTCTAATTTGGAGACGTTTGTAGAGGAGACAGATGAAACACAAATGTCTCCTTCTTAAAAAATGAAAATTAAAGAGGGACCTGTGGCAGAGTTGATGACTGGGGCTACAATCTTGAGGGTATGTCAAGGGGGCAATTGAGGAGGGTTATGGGTACATGAACAATTGAAGTGTAGGGAGTCAGGTAAGTGGCAAATACTTAACATTTTTGAGAACTTTTTGGGGGTCTGGTCTTTTAGAAAGTTTTTCTGGTTAAGATGCAGAGCATGATGTGTATAAACTATCAATCACTGTTTTACAGAAAATAACCAGGGTTCAAGGATATTAAGAAACCTGCCAAGTTTATGCAGCTACAAAGAGATATGACGTGGGTTTGAACGCATTTCTACTACCTCCAAAGCCTGTAGTCAATCCACTGTACCACACTCCTTTCACCAGAGGCCAGTTCTTTAGTAAAAAGGCACTGGGGCATAAAGCGACCTGATTCCAGAACTGATTTCCTCGCTACTTCACAGTTCACACTCTGAATCAAGTGCTGTTGTGTCATGTGACAGTAAAGAAGAAAAGAATAATCAAGGACTGAAAAAATAGTTCATTCTTGTCATCAAGACTCTGGAGTGTAGCCTGAAAAAAAATATCACTGTTACATAAATACAACTATACAAAATCGCAAAAGCCAAAGCCAACTATTAACTAGAGTAAAACCCTGACCTGTATAACAAACTTCCAGTACAATAACAGAGATCTTCCATTGGTCTAGAGAAAAAAATTGAAACAATATTGCCTTTTAAAAATGTATGTGGTATTAATGTGGATTTGTGAAATAAGCATTATACTTTTGTGTTCATACAAAAACAATATGAAACAATACATATTTTTTAACTTCGGTGACCTCATATTTTCTTATTTGTGAAAATACATGGAAATGAATTTTGCGAATAATTTGCAATCTTACTAATTTTAAACTTATCTTTTAGAAGTAAATTTTAAAATACTGCTTATCATATCTGTACATATACTATCAAGAAAAAATTTAAAAATAAAATTTCACTCGGTGGTAACTGGTATTGCATAAGTTATGCCTAAACTCTATATTTTTTGTTAGCATTTAAATGTTAGAATTTCTACTTTATTTCATAATAAAAACTAACACATCCATATTTTTTTAAATAAGTACCATTCAAAGGACTTCATACATTGGTTTGTTTATGGCTGTTGTGCTTCAAGTACTTTTAAATCTTCATAAGTCAGTTCCAGAATGCAGTTTGCCTTGCTAATAATACTCTGTTAGTATCTTATCTGCAGGTAAGCAAGCAATTTTGCAGAACTTCCTTGTAGCATATCTATATTCAGGTAAGAGTTTAAGGGGAATAAATGCCAAAATACTATCAGTTTTTTCTTACTAAATAATTACAAAAAATATGTATTATGCTCATTTAAATTTGTGATCAACTTTGTCTTTGCATATTTAACAAAATTCAGGACAGAAAAGTGAAAATTTTGGTCACTTAATGTGAAATCTATAGAAGCTCAATTTTATGTACACTTTAAAGGAAATAGATTGTATACTAACATAAAGTTAGATAGAAGTGTTTGGTGTTACATGCATTAGACTGAACTTGGAATAGACTTTATTGATTTATTATTTTTACATGTTATCTAATTTTAAGCCCCAATTTGAATAGGAAGTCTTAGAAAATAAAATATTACAGTAGGAATATCAAAATGCCATTGGGGAGATTTGAAATACTGTTTCAGGTTTAGCTTATGGCTCAGAGGACTGGACAGAGAACTTCAGAAATTGTTCTTTGATAAATCTTTTTGGGACAAATGGAATGATTTTGTGGAGAGAGGGTTGTGGTAAATTGAGTTCTGACATTCTGAATCAATACATCTGAATTTGAAACACCTATTAGATCATCACATGGCAATGTCCCTATATTTCAGGCAAGAAGATAAAAAGCAGGTAGAGAACCAAATTTTCCCTGCATTTCAACGTGATAGGAAGCAACTGCAACCATGGCATTGGAAGGCAGTTAAACACAAATACATTCCTGAGGGAAAGCCCTCTTTTTGAACAAATCAGGCAGAAGAGAACTTTCCAAGGTGAATATTCAAGATCCTAATGTGTGTCCAGCTACCTGATCATTTTCATTAACAGCACCAGGTGTATCCTTTAAAAATATATGATGAGGAATTCCGGGAAGATGGCGGTGTGAGCAGGGCAGCAGAAATCTCCTCCCAACACTATATTCATCTACAAAAACACAGAAAATACATCTATTCCTAAAAGAGAGACGAGAATACACAGGATAGCGCACAGCGTGCAGCTACACCCGAGAGCACTCGGCACCCCAAGAGGTGGGTAAGATACGGAGCCGCGACCCGGCGGGACCCGAGCCCTCACCCACCCCAGTGCACCGGCGGGAGGAGAGGATTCAGAGCCGGGAGGGAGTGGAAGTACACCCCGCGAAGTACCCAGCCCCGGTGATCTGCACGGGGAGCGCTGACGCACATTGCGCAGTGCAGTGGAGATTGTAGAGACAGAGGGGCAGGATCTGAGCAGGGAACACGCCAGGGTGCTTGCAGCTGGCTCCCGGGAAGGAAAAAAAAAAAAAGCGCGTGCTTTCTTCAGCGGTCTTAAAGAGACAGGAGCCCAGCGGAGGAGCCGGATCGCCCCAGCACACTCAGCCCACCAGGCTGGGAGTCCTGGGGAGTTTCAGACGCCTTAGCTGGCGACTGAGGAAGCGTAGCCATACTTAACACTTCTCACTGAGATCAACAGCCTCCTATTCGTTCCCACCCCTGCCCGAGCGATAAAGGGCCCTGCGGAGCGGCACAGTCACAGCTGTGGAATAGTGGGGCAATAGCGCCACCTAGAGCATTCCCACAGAATCTACGTCTGGTGGGCATTTTTTTTTGTTTTGTTTTGTGTTTTGTTTTTTCTTTTCTTTCTTTTTTTCTTTCTTTCTTTTTTCTTTTTTTCTCTTTTTTTTTCTTCTCTTTTTAAAGTCTTAAAGAGCCCAGCTGACATACGTGGCAACTATCAGTGACCAATTATACAGCCATGAAAAGACAGAGGAATATGGTTCAGACCAAAATCAACCAGACAACCCCAGAGAGGGAGTCTGAAGGGATGGAAATGCACAGCCTCCCTGAAAAAGAATTTAGAATAAAAGTCATAACCATGCTGATGGACCTACAGAGAAATGTGCAAGAGCTGAGGGAGGAAGTGAGGGAACTGAGGAAAGACAATACAGAAATCAGACAAGCGATCAACGGGCTTAACAGGAGAATGGATGAGATGCAAGAGACTATTAATGGAATAGAAAACAGAGAACAGGAGTACAGAGCAGCTGAGGCAGAGAGAGATAAAAGGATTTCTAGGAATGAAAGAATATTAAGAGAACTGTGTGACCAATCCAAACGGAACAATATTCGCATTATAGGAGTACCAGAGGAAGAAGAGAGAGAAAAAGGGATAGAAAGTGTCTTTGAAGAAATAATTGCTGAAAACTTTCCCTCGCTGGGGAAGGAAGTAGTCTCGCAGTCCACTGAAGCTCATAGATCTCCCAACACAAGGGACCCAAGGAAGACAACACCAAGACACATAATAATTAAGATGGCAAAGATCAAAGATAAAGACAGGGTATTAAAGGCAGCTAGAGAGAGAAAAAGATCACCTACAAAGGAAAACCCATCAGACTATCATCAGACTTCTCAACAGAAACCTTACAGGCCAGAAGAGAATGGCATGATATATTTAACGTTATGAAACAGAAGGGCCTCGAACCAAGAATATTGTATCCAGCACGATTATCATTTAAATATGATGGAGGGATTAAACAATTTCCAGATAAACGAAAGTTGAGAGAGTTTGCGTCTCATAAACCACCACTACAGGATATCTTAAATGGACTGCTCTAGATGGAAGCACACCTAAGGCTAAAAAGATGTCACCAGAGAAAAAAAAATCATAGCAAAGAAAGCAGACCATCCAAATACTAACTAAAGGCAAAGAATAAAACACCTATTATAGAAAGAATGGAGGAGGAGGAATAAGAAGGGAGAGAAAGAAAGAAACATCAGACTGTGTTTACAATAACTTAACAAGAAAGTTAAGTTAGATTGTTAGATAGTAAAGAAGCAACCCTTGAACCCTTGGTAACCACGAATCTAAAGCCAGCAATGGCAATAAGTACATATCTATCAATAATCACCCTAAATGTAAATGGACTGAATGGACCAATCAAAAGACACAGAGTAACAGAATGGATAAAAAAGCAAGACCCATCTATATGCTGCCTACAAGAAACTCACCTCAAATCCAAAGATATACACAGACTAAAAGTGAAGGGATGGAAAAAGATATTTCATGCAAACAACAAAGAGAAAAAAGCAGGTGTTGCAGTACTTGTATCAGACAAAATAGACTTCAAAACGAAGAAAGTAGCAAAAGATAAAGAAGGACATTACATAATGATAAAGGGGTCAGTCCAACAAGAAGATATAACCATTATAAATATATATGCACCCAACACAGGAGCGCCAGCATATGTGAGACAAATACTAACAGAATTAAAGGAGGAAATAGACAGCAATGCATTCATCTTAGGAGACTTCAACACACCACTCACTCCAGAGGACAGATCAACCAGACAGAAAATAAGTAAAGACACAGAGGCACTGAACAACACACTAGAACAGATGGACCTAACAGACATCTACAGAACTCTACACCCAAAAGCAACAGGATACACATTCTTCTCAAGTGCACATGGAACATTTTCCAGAATAGACCACATACTAGGCCACAAAAAGAACCTCAGTAATTTCAAAAATATTGAAATCCTACCAACCAACTTCTCAGATCACCAAGGCATAAAACTAGAAATAAATTTTAGAAAGAAATCAAAAAGGCTCACAAATACATGGAGACTTAACAACACTCTCCTAATTAATCAATGGGTTAACGACCAAATCAAAACAGAAATCAAAGAATATATGGAGACTAATGACAACAACAACACAAAGCCACAACTTCTGTGGGACGCAGCAAAGGCAGTTCTAAGAGGAAAGTATATTGCAATCCAGGCCTATTTAAAGAAGGAAGAACATTCCCAAATGAATAGTCTAAAGACACAATTACTGAAATTGGAAAAAGAAGAACAAATGAGGCCCAAAGTCACCAGAAGGAGGGACATAATAAAGATTAGAGAAGAAATAAATAAAATTGAGAAGAATAAAACAGTAGAAAAAAATCAATAAAACCAAGAGCTGGTTCTTTGAAAAAATAAACAAAATAGATAAACCGCTAGCCAGACTCATTAAGAGAAAAAGAGAATCTACACACATAAACACAATCAGAAATGAGAAAGGAAAAATCACGACGGAACCCACAGAAATACAAAGAATCATAAGAGAATATTATGAGACTCTATGCTAACAAGCTAGAAAACATAGAAGAAATGGACAACTTCTTAGAAAAATACAACCTTCCAAGACTGACCAAGCAAGAAACAGAAAAACTAAACAGACCAATATCACCAGTAACGAAATCGAATTGGTAATCAAAAAACTAAAAAACTACCCAAGAACAAAACCCCCGGTCCTGATGGATTCACCTCTGAATTCTACCAGACATATAGAGAAGAAATAACACCGATTCTCCTTAAAGTTTTCCAAAAAATAGAAGAGGAAGGAATACTTCCAAACTCATTCTATGAAGCCAGCATCACTGTAATACCAAAACCGGGCAAAGACCTCACCAAAAAAGAAAATTACAGACCAATATCCCAGGTGAACGTAGATGCAAAAATACTCAACAAAATATTAGCAAACCGAATTCAAAAATACATCAAGAGGATCATACACCATGATCAAGTGGGATTCATCCCAGGGATGCAAGGATGGTACAACATTCGAAAATCCATCAACATCATCCACCACATCAACAAAAAGAAGAACAAAAACCACATGATCATCTCCATAGATGCTGAAAAAGCATTTGACAAAATTCAGCATCCATTCCTGATTAAAACTCTCAACAAAATGGGTATAGAGGGCAAGTACCTCAACATCATAAAGGCTATATATGACAAACCCACAACTAACATCATACTTAACGGCGAGACGCTGAAAGCTTTTCATCTAAGATCGGGAACAAGACAGGGATGCCCACTCTCTCCACTGTTATTCAACATAGTACTGGAGGTCCTAGCCACAGCAATCAGACAAAACAAAGACATACAAGGCATCCAGATTGGTAAAGAAGAAGTCAAGTTGTCACTATTTGCAGATGACATGATACTGTACATAAAAAACCCTAAAGATTCCATTCCAAAACTACTAGAACTAATATCTGAATTCAGCAAAGTTGCAGGATACAAAATTAACACACAGAAATCTGTTGCTTTCCTATACACTAATGATGAACTAACAGAAAGAGAAATCAGAAAAACAATTCCATTCACAATTGCATCAAAAAGAATAAAATACCTAGGAATAAACCTAACGAAGGAAGTGAAAGACCTGTACTCTGAAAACTACAAGACACTCTAAGAGAAATTAAAGAGGACACTAACAAATGGAAATGCATCCCATGCTCTTGGCTAGGAAGAATAAATATTGTCAAAATGGCTATACTACCTAAAGCAATCTACAGATTCAATGCAATCCCTATCAAACTACCAACAGCTTTCTTCAATGAACTGGAACAAATAATTCTAAAATTCATATGGAACCACAAAAGACCCCGAATAGCCAAAGCAATCCTGAGAAGGAGGAATAAAACAGGGGGAATTATGCTCCCTGACTTCAAGCTCTACTACAAAGCCACAGTAATCAAGACAATTTGGTATTGGCACAAAAACAGACCCACAGACCAGTGGAACAGAATAGAAAATCCAAACATTAACCCAAACATATACAGTCAATTAATATTTGATTAAAGTGCCTTGGATATACAATGGGGAGATGACAGCCTCTTCAGCAGCTGGTGTTGGAAAAACTGGACAGCTACATGTAAGAGAATGAAACTGGACTACTGTCTAGCCCCAAACACAAAGGTAAACTCAAGGTGGATCAAAGACCTGAATGTAAGTCATGAAACCATAAAACTCTTAGAAAAAAACATAGGCAAAAATCTCTTGGACATAAACATGAGCAAATTCTTCATGAACATATCTCCCCGGGCAAGGGAAACAAAAGCAAAAATGAACAAGTGGGACTATATCAAGCTGAAAAGCTTCTGTACAGCAAAGGACACCATCAGTAGAACAAAAAGACATCCTACAGTATGGGAGAATATATTCATAAAAAACGTATCTGATAAAGGTTGACATCCAAAATATATAAAGAACTCATGCACCTTAACAAACAGAAAGCAAATAATCCAATTAAGAAATGGGCAGAGGACATGAATAGACACTTCTCCAAAGAAGAAATTCAGATGGCCAACAGGCACATGAAAAGATGCTCCACATCGCTAATCATCAGAGAAATGCAGATTAAAACCACAATGAGATATCACCTCACACCAGTGAGGATGGCCAACATCCAAAACACAAACAACAACAAATGTTGGCGAGGATGTGGAGAAAAGGGAACCCTCCTACACTGCTGGTGGGACTGTAAATTAGTTCAACCGTTGTGGAAAGCAGTATGGAGGTTCCTCAAAAAACTCAAAATAGAAATACCATTTGACCCAGGAATTCCACTCCTAGGAATTTACCCTAAGAATGCAGCAGCCCAATTTGAAAAGGACAGATGCACCCCTATGTTTATTGCAGCACTATTTACAATAGCCAAGAAATGGAAGCAACCTAAGTGTCCATCAGTAGATGAATGGATAAAGATGAAGTGGTACATATACACAATGGAATATTATTCAGCCATAAGAAGAAAACAAATCCTACCATTTGCAACAACATGGATGGAGCTAGAGGGTATTATGCTCAGTGAAATAAGCCAAGCCGAAAAAGACAAGTATCAAATGATTTCACTCATATGTGGAGTATAAGAACAAAGAAAAAAACTGAAGGAACAAAACAGCAGCAGACTCACAGAACCCAAGAGCGGACTAATAGTTACCAAAGGGAAAGGGACTGGGGAAAATGGGCGGGAAGGGAGGGATAAGAGGGAAAAAGGGGCATTACGATTTGCAGATGTAATGTTGGGGGTGCACGGGGAGGGCAGTACAACTCAGAGAAGACAAGTAGTGATTCTATAGCATCTCACTACGCTGATGGACAGTGACCGTAATTGGGTTGGTGGGGGGGACCTGATGAAGGGGTAGTTTAATAATCGTAATATTGCACATGTAATTGTAAATTAATGATAATAAAATAAATTATATTTAAAAAAAGAGTATATTGTAGTTTTCAGGGTATAGGTCTTTCACTTCCTTGGTTAGGTTTATTCCTAGGTATTTTATTCTTTTTGATGCAATTCTGAGTGGAATTGTTTTCCAGATTTCTCATTCTGCTAGTTCATCATTAGTGTATAGGAATGCAACAGATTTCTGTGCATTAATTTTGTATCCTGCAACTTTGCTGAATTCAGATATTAGATCGAGTAGTTTTGGAGTGTATTCTTTAGGGTTTTTTATGTACAGTGTCATGTCATCTGCAAACCAGGACGGTTTGAGTTCTTCCTTGCCAATCTGCATGCCTTTTATTTCTTAGTGTTGTCTGATTGCTGTGGCTAGGACGTCCAGTACTATGTTGAATAAAAGTAGGGAGGGTGGGCATCCTTGTCTTGTTCGCGATCTTATAGGGAAAACTTTCACCTTCTCACTGTTAAGTATAATGTTGGCTGTGGGTTTGTCATATATGGCCTTTATTGTGTTGAGTTACTTGCCCTCTATACCCATTTTGTTGAGAGTTTTTATCATGAATGGATGTTGAATTTTGTCGAATGATTTTTCAGCATCTATGGAGATGATCATGTGGTTTTTGTCCTTTTTATTGATGTGGTAGATGATGTGATAGATTTTCGAATGTTGTACCATCGTTGCATCCCTCGATGAATCTCACTTGATCATGATGGATGATCTTTTTGATGTATTTTTGAATTTGGTTTGCTAAAATTTTGTTGAGTATTTTTGCATCTATGTTCATCAGGGATATTGGTCTTTGATTATCTTTTTTTGTGGTGTCTTTGCCTGGTTTTGGTATTAAAGTAATGTTGGCTTCGTAGAATGAGTTTGGGAGTATTCCCTCCTCTTCTACTTTTTGGAAAACTTTAAGGAGGGTGGGTATTAGGTCTTCACTAAATGTTTGATAAAATTCAGCAGTGAAGCCATCTGGGTGAAGAGTTTTGTTCTTAGGTAGTTTTTTCACTATCAATTCAATTTCTTTGCTCGTAATTGGTCTATTCAGATTTTCTGTTTTTTCCTGGGTCAGCCTTGGAAGGTTGTATTTTTCTAGAAAGTTATCCAGTTTGTTGCCGTATAATTTTTCATAGTATACTCTCATAATTCTTTGTATTTCTGTGGTGTCTGTAGTGATTTTTCCTTTCTCATTTCTGATTCTGTTTATGTGTGTAGACTCTCTTTTTTTCTTAATAAGTCCCGCTAGGGGTTTATCTATTTTGTTTATTTTCTCAAGGAATCAGCTCCTGCTTTCACTGATTTTTCTATTGTTTTATTCTTCTCAATTTTATTTATTTCTGCTTTAATCTTTATTATGTCCCTCCCTCTATTGACTTTGGGCCTCATTTGTTCTTCCTTTTCTAGTTTCATTAATTGTGAGTTTAGACTATTCATTTGGGATTGTTCTTCTTTCCTGAGGTAGGCCTGTATTGCAATATATTTCCCTCTTAGTACAGTTTTGCTGCATCCCACAGATTTTGTGGTGTTGAATTATTGTTGTCATTTGTCTCCATATATTGCTTGATCTCTGTTTTTATTTGGTCATTGATCCATTGATTATTTAGGAGCATGTTATTAATCCTCCATGTGTTTGTGGGCTTTTTCATTTTCTTTGTGTAATTTATTTCTAGTTTCATACCTTTGTGATCTGATTAGTTGGTTGGTACAATTTCAATCTTTTTGAATTTACTGAGGTTCTTTTTGTGGCCTAATATATGATCAATTCTTGAAAATGTTCCATGTGCACTTTAGAAGAATGTGTATCCTGTTGCTTTTGGATGGTGTGTTCTGTAGATGTCCGTTAGGTCCATCTGTTCTGCTATGTTGTTCAGTGCCTCTGTCTCTTTACTTATTTTCTGTCTGTTTGATCTGTCCTTTGGAGTGAGTGATGTGTTGAAGTCTCCTAAAATGAATGCATTGCATTCTATTTCCCCCTTTAATTCTGTTGATATTTGTTTCACATATATAGGTGATCCTGTGTTGGGCGCATAGATGTTTATAATAGTTATATCCTGTTTTTGGACTGACCCCTTTATCAGTATGTAATGTCCTTCTTTGTCTCTTGTGACTTTCTTTGTTTTGAAGTCTATTTTGTCTGACACAAGTACTGCAACTCCTTTTTTCTCACTATTAGTTGCATGAAATATCTTTTTCCATCCCTTTATTTTCAGTCTGTGTATGTCTTTGGGTTTGAAGTGAGTTTCTTGTAGGCAGCATATAGATGGGTCTTGTTTTTTCTATCCATTCAGTAACTCTATGTCTTTTGATTGGTGCACTCAGACCATTTACATTTAGGGTGATTATTGATAGGTATGTACTTATTGCCATTGCTGGCTTTAGATTTGTGGTTACCAAAGGTTCAAGGGTTGCTTCTTTACTATCTGACAGTCTAACTTAACTTTCTTGTTAAGTTATTGTAAACACAGTCTTATGTTTGTTTATTTCTCTCCCTTCCTATTCTTCCTCCTCAATTCTTTATATACTAGGTGTTTTATTCTTTGCCTTTAGTTAGTATTTGGATGGTCTGCTTTCTTTGCTATGATTTTATTTTCTCTAGTGACATCTTTTTATCCTTAGGAGTGCTTCCATCTAGAGCAGTTCCTTTAAGATGTCCTGTAGAGATGGTTTATGGGAGGCAAATTCTCTCAGCTTTCGCTTGTCTGGAAATTGTTTAATCCCTCCATCATATTTAATGATAATCATGCTGGATACAATATTCTTGGTTCAAGGCCCTTCTGTTTCATTACATTAATATATCATGCCATTCTCTTCTGGCCTGTAGGGTTTCTGTTGAGAGGTCTGATGATATTCTGATGGGTTTTCCTTTGTAGGTGATCTTTTTTCTCTCTCTAGCTGCCTTTAATACTCTGTCCTTATCTTTGATCTTTGCCATTTTGATTATTATGTGTCTTGGTGTTGTCTTCCTTGGGTCCCTTTTGTTGGGAGATCTGTGGGCTTCTGTGGACTGCCAGTCTATTTCCTTCCCCAGCATGGGGAAGTTTTCAGCAATTATTTCTTCAAAGACACTTTCTATCCCTTTTTCTCTCTCTTCTTCCTCTCATACTCCTATAATGCGAATATTGTTCCGTTTGGATTGGTCCCACAGTTCTCTTAATATTCTTTCATTCCTAGAGATCCTTTTATCTCTCTCTGCCTCAGCTTCTCTGTATTCCTGTTCTCTGATTTCTATTCCATTAACAGCCTCTTGCATCTCGTCCAGTCTGCTGCTAAGCCTGTCGGTCGCTTGTCTCATTTCTGCATTGTCTTTCCTCACTTCGTCCCTCAGTTCTTGCCTATTTCTCTGTAGATCCATTAGTATGGTTATGACTTTTGTTCTGAATTCTTTTTCAGGAAGGTTGTGCATTTCCATCCCTTCAGGTTCCCTCTTTGGTGTTGTCTGGGTCTGGGTAAGTTATGTTTGTACCATATTCCTCTGTCTTTTCATGGCGGTAGAAGTGGTCACTCGTAGGTGCCATGTGTGTCAGCTGGGCTCTTTAAGACTTTTAAAAAGAAAAAAAATTTTTAAAAAGGAAGAAAAGAAAAGAGAAAAAAAAAACGCCCATCGGGAGTAGATTCTGTGGGGATGCTGTAGGTATCACTGGTGCTCCACTATTCTGCAGCCATTCCCGCACTGCTTCCGCAGGGCCCTATGTAGCTCTGTCCAGGGTGTGAACTAAAGGGAGGCTGTTGATCTCTGTGGCAACTTTTTCCCAGTCGCCAGCCAGGGGGACCGAAATTCCCCAGGACTCCTGGCTTGCTGGGCTGAGTGTGCTGGGATGATCCTGCTCCTCCGTTGGGCCCCTATTTAAGACCGCTAAAAGTGAAAGCTTTTCTTTTGTCCTGGGGAGCCAGCTGCGAGGACCCAGTGCATTCCCAAGCTCAGATCCTGCACACTCTGTCTCTCCAATCTCCGATACACCGCACAATGTGTGTTAGCGCTCCCGGTGCAGATCATCAGGGCTGGTTATTTCGAGGGCCTGTACTTTCACTCCCTCCCGACTCTGAATCCTCTCCTCCCACTGGTGTGCTGGGGTGGGGGAGTGCTCGGGTCCCACCGGGTTGTGGCTCCGTATCTTACCCGCACTCGCAGGGTGCCGAGTCCTCTCAGGTGTAGCTGCAGGCTGCGTGCCGTCATATATCTTCTGGTCTCTCTTTTAGGAATAGTTGTATTTGTTGTATTTTCATAAACATATATGGTTTTGGGAGGAGATTTCCGCCACCCTGCTCATGGTGCCATCTTCCTGGAAGTCCCTTCATTCATTTTTATGATCAAATAATATTCCGTTGTTTAGGTATACCACATTTTATTTTTCCATTCATCAGGTGATGTACATTTGAGTTATTTCCATCTTTGCCTTATAAACGTTTGTATACATGGTTTTGAGCATGTTCATTTCTCTTGGGTAAATACGTAGGAGTGAAATTGCTGGATGGTACAGTAACTATATTTAATCAAGGAACTGCCAGATTGTAATTCCCAGCAGCAGTGTGTAAGAGTTTCAGTTACTCTGTACCTTGCCAACCTGTGGTTGTGAAGTGGAATCTCATTGTGGTATTCGTTTGCATTTCCCTGATAATTAATGATGATGAGTGTCTTTTCATGTGCAGAGAGTGCTGTTTTAAATTCTGTGCCCTAGGGATCTTGCTTGCCTCACCCTCAGTCCCAGCTGGCCCTGGGTGAGATCAAAACTATCGTGTAACACTAAAAGAGTTTGTCTTTTTACTTTCACTTGCTGAAATGTACAGGGATGTTTTCCAGAGACAAGGTGATTTCAAAACAGATAATGCGGATATGCCAACCTAGCTGTCCTTTGTTAAGCCAGACATTACAGAGATTTGCAAAAGTGTAAAACAGTACCACTCTTCTCACTAACTGTTTTGGTAAATACAGGTTTTAAAATGAAAAATATGTTATTTATGTTGACATGTAGTGGGTGTATTTTTTATATTACATATATGTAATATTATATTTCTATGTGTCAACATTTAGTGTAACATGTAGTGGGTTATTATTTTTGGTTAATGAATACTTGAAAATGTCTTTTTTAATTTCTAACAGATTAAATATTGATGGCTATAATCCACATAAACAAAGCTCTTTGGGATCCTTAATATTTTTTAATATTACGAAGGAATCTTTTGATCAAAAGCTTGAAAAATGTTGATCTAGCCTTATATTAAAATACTTTGGAATGGCTGCTGTGGACAAGTAAAAAGATTAATAAAAGGATTTCTGAGAAGACATGCACTCCCATCTTAGATCGGGTAGAACAAGTTTGTGGTGTTTAGTGAGAACAAACAGGAATTTAATTATTCCATCCAGAAAAGTGTAGCTACCCACTGAAGGAAGTAGAAATGGAGGAGAGGAAGATTACTGGGAAGTATAGATTGGTAATGTAAGAACAGCAGAAAGCTGTGGAAGGGGGTGAGTCAAGGATGTCAGTGAAGACACTGGAAATGGCTGACCATTTGTTCTATGCAGAGTGAAGGGTATGCAGGTGAATGCAGAAGAGATCTGGTAAGTCCAATAAATAATAAAATAGAGAGGATGATGTATTTTAATTGTGTCATGTAAAGGTCAATTCAGGAAGTACTGTGAGAATTCAGGATATAGGTGGAACCATCAGATTGAATAATCAACCTCAGTTTTAAGTGTCTCGTTCCTTTATCACCTTTGGCCCTGAAAGAAAAGACTAACTGTAGGAGTCTTCAGGCTTGGGTATAGAGTTTCAAACTTGCTGCTTACTGTAAGGTTGGAGTCACTTAATTTTTATAAACTTCAATGTTTTCATCTGTAAAATGAACATAATAATATCATTGACTATTTCTTAGCATTTAGAGGAACAAATGAAATAGCATGTTAAATTCTTTGTAAACAAAACATTGTGCAAATATGTGGCATAAGAACTACACACACTTGTCAATTTCATAAGCCTTTCCTTTTTCTATTTCAGGCAGAGCTCAAAAGCTTGATGGACAACGCTTCTTCTTCCTTTGAATTTGCTAAAGAACTCATCAGGCACAATCTGGTGAATAATAATTTCCCATATTGACTTGAGTTCTACACTATTTGGTACATCACAGCAGTTAGAAAGATGAGTGAATGGAGATATCTCAACAAATATTTCTCAACTCCAAATGAACTCCTCCTTGCTGCAGAGGAAAGAAAATGAGTTTAAGATATCAGGTCTTTTCAAGGAAATCCTTATTGGGACTGCATACATAACATTTAGAAAGAAGTGCAGTATAGGTCCAAGTGTTTGTTTTGTTGGCAAAGATAAAGGAACATATCCTTGTGGGTTAGAATAAATGGAAAGGATTTTCTAGTTAAAGTAAAATTTGAGCTCTTATTTGAAGGATGACTTCGCATTAAGAGGGTTCAGTCAAGGCAAGGATATGGAGTTATAATGAGGATGTCATATGAAAGACTGAGCAGATTGCAATTACTAGAACAGAAAGTTTTCACTGGGGCATAGTGAAAAGTAGTTTAGTAAAAAAGTAAAGGGATAGTTAGTTTTAGGACTGGATTATGATAGTCATTGCTAAAAATATCCAGATTCAGACTGATTCTACTGACCATGCAGTACAGTATATGCAGTGCACCTACTTTCAACTCAGAGAGCTGGGGACATTGGGCAAATTTATTTATAATATTGCTGAGTTTCAGATGTCTCATCTAAAAATGGCAATAACAATTACACCCTTTCCTTCTGATTTCTGTATTATTTTCTTTAGCACCAGTGCTCCCAGTACACATGCTGGAAACCATTGCTGTTCTAGACTCACTCCTCCCTTATCTCTGATATCTATCCATTCACTCAATCCTATGCATTTTTTCTTGGTGTAATGTCTCCCATTTATTCCATTCCTCTCTACTTCAGGCCTCCAGCACAGATACAGTTTTCTTTGGATAGTTTTTATTATGAACTTGTGTGTCTTATCTCTTCACTTCTAATTTAGTTTACAAATTAAAGCCCAGTTAATTTGTGTGGAGAATGATGTGTTAGATAGTAATCAGGAAATTAAGCTGGGAGAAAGATCAAGACTGAAGAATAGGTTTAGGCATTTTTTGTAAGAGAAGCAATTGCTGAAGTCCTGACAAGTAAATATAGAAGAAAGGATTAAAAACAGGAAAAAATGGTTCCAGTGAACATCTGTATTTTAAGGGGGTGCAGAAAGGAGAATAAGCAAGTAAGACGAGAAAGCACAGGCAAGGAAAACCACCCAGAAATGTCATCTACAACTGCCCATTTAAATTACCTGGGAGGCTGTTTAAAACAATGGTACATGGCTTCCCCCACCAGAGAGCCTTATTTAGTGGTTCGGCTAGTGCTCAGCTTACAGCATTTTTCTTTCTTTTTTTTTTTAATTTATTTTATTATCATTAATTTACAATTACATGTGCAATATTACGATTATTAAACTACCCCTTCATCAGGTCCCCCCCACCAACCCCATTACAGTCACTGTCCATCAGCGTAGTGAGATGCTATAGAATCACTACTTGTCTTCTCTGAGTTGTACTGCCCTCCCCGTGCCCCCCCAACATTACATCTGCTAATCGTAATGCCCCTTTTTCCCTCTTATCCCTCCCTTCCCGCCCATTTTCCCCAGTCCCTTTCCCTTTGGTAACTATTAGTCCGTTCTTGGGTTCTGTGAGTCTGCTGCTGTTTTGTTCCTTCAGTATTTTTTCTTTGTTCTTATACTCCACATATGAGTGAAATCATTTGATACTTGTCTTTTTCGGCTTGGCTTATTTCACTGAGCATAATACCCTCTAGCTCCATCCATGTTGTTGCAAATGGTAGGATTTGTTTTCTTCTTATGGCTGAATAATATTCCATTGTGTATATGTACCACCTCCTCTTTATCCATTCATCTACTGATGGACACTTAGGTTGCTTCCATTTCTTGGCTATTGTAAATAGTGCTGCAATAAACATAGGGGTGCATCTGTCCTTTTCAAATTGGGCTGCTGCATTCTTAGGGTAAATTCCTAGGAGTGGAATTCCTGGGTCAAATGGTATTTCTATTTTGAGTTTTTTGAGGAACCTCCATACTGCTTTCCACAATGGTTGAACTAATTTGCAGTCCCACCAGCAGTGTAGGAGGGTTCCCTTTTCTCCACATCCTCGCCAACATTTGTTGTTGTTTGTGTTTTGGATGTTGGCCATCCTCACTGGTGTGAGGTGATATCTCATTGTGGTTTTAATCTGCATTTCTCTGATGATTAGTGATGTGGAGCATCTTTTCATGTGCCTGTTGGCCATCTGAATTTGTTCTTTGGAGAAGTGTCTATTCATGTCCTCTGCCCATTTCTTAATTGGATTATTTGCTTTCTGTTTGTTAAGGTGCATGAGTTCTTTATATATTTTGGATGTCAACCCTTTATCAGATACGTTTTTTATGAATATATTCTCCCATACTGTAGGATGTCTTTTTGTTCTACTGATGGTGTCCTTTGCTGTACAGAAGCTTTGCAGCTTGATATAGTCCCACTTGTTCATTTTTGCTTTTGTTTCCCTTGCCCGGGGAGATATGTTCATGAAGAAGTTGCTCATGTTTATGTCCAAGAGATTTTTGCCTATGTTTTTTTCTAAGAGTTTTATGGTTTCATGACTTACATTCAGGTCTTTGATCCACCTTGAGTTTACCTTTGTGTATGGGGTTGAACAGTAGTCCAGTTTCATTCTCTTACATGTAGCTGTCCAGTTTTTCCAACACCAGCTGCTGAAGAGGCTGTCATCTCCCATTGTATATCCAAGGCACTTTTATCAAATATTAATTGACTGTATATGTTTGGGTTAATGTTTGGATTTTCTATTCTGTTCCACTGGTCTGTGGGTCTGTTTTTGTGCCAATGCCAAATTGTCTTGATTACTGTGGCTTTGTAGTAGAGCTTGAAGTCAGGGAGCGTAATTCCCTGTTTTATTCCTCCTTCTCAGGATTGCTTTGGCTATTCGGGGTCTTTTGTGGTTCCATATGAATTTTAGAATTATTTGTTCCAGTTCATTGAAGAAAGCTGTTGGTAGTTTGATAGGATTGCATTGAATCTGTAGATTGCTTTAGGTAGTATAGCCATTTTGACAATATTGATTCTTCCTAGCCAAGAGCATGGGATGCATTTCCATTTGTTAGTGTCCTCTTTAATTTCTCTTAGGAGTGTCTTGTAGTTTTTCAGAGTACAGGTCTTTCACTTCCTTCGTTAGGTTTATTCCTAGGTATTTTATTCTTTTTGATGCAATTGTGAATGGAATTGTTTTTCTGATTTCTCTTTCTGTTGGTTCATCATTAGTGTGTAGGAAAGCAACAGATTTCTGTGTGTTAATTTTGTATCCTGCAACTTTGCTGAATTCAGATATTAGTTCTAGTAGTTTTGGAATGGAATCTTTAGGGTTTTTTATGTACAGTATCATGTCATCTGCAAATAAGTGACAATTTGACTTCTTCTTTACCAATCTGGATGCCTTGTATGTCTTTGTTTTGTCTGATTGCTGTGGCTAGGACCTCCAGTACTATGTTGAATAACAGTGGAGAGAGTGGGCATCCTTGTCTTGTTCCCGATCTTAGATGAAAAGCTTTCAGCGTCTCGCCGTTAAGTATGATGTTAGCTGTGGGTTTGTCATATATAGCCTTTATGATGTTGAGGTACTTGCCGTCTATACCCATTTTGTTGAGAGTTTTAATCAGGAATGGATGCTGAATTTTGTCAAATGCTTTTCAGCATCTATGGAGATGATCATGTGGTTTTTGTTCTTCTTTTGTTGATGTGGTGGATGATGTTGATGGATTTTCGAATGTTGTACCATCCTTGCATCCCTGGGATGAATCCCACTTGATCATGGTGTATGATCCTCTTGATGTATTTTTGAATTCGGTTTGCTAATATTTTGTTGAGTATTTTTGCATCTACGTTCATCAGGATATTGGTCTGTAATTTTCTTTTTTGGTGAGGTCTTTGCCCGGTTTTGGTATTACAGTGATGCTGGCTTCATAGAATGAGTTTGGAAGTATTCCCTCCTCTTCTATTTTTTGGAAAACTTTAAGGAGAATGGGTGTTATTTCTTCTCTATACATCTGGTAGAATTCAGAGGTGAATCCATCAGGCCCAGGGGTTTTGTTCTTGGGTAGTTTTTTGATTACCAATTCGATTTCGTCACTGGTGATTGGTCTGTTTGGTTTTTCTGTTTCTTGCTTGGTCAGTCTTGGAAGGTTGTATTTTTCTAAGAAGTTGTCCATTTCTTCTATGTTTTCTACCTTGTTAGCATAGAGTCTCATAATATTCTCTTATGATTCTTTGTATTTCTGTGGGGTCCGTCGTGATTTTTCCTTTCTCATTTCTGATTGTGTTTATGTGTGTAGATTCTCTTTTTCTCTTAATGAGTCTGGCTGGGGGTTTATCTATTTTGTTTATTTTTTCAAAGAACCAGCTCTTGGTTTCATTGATTTTTCTATTGTTTTATTCTTCTCAATTTTATTT